>WPDH01000052.1:0-419465 GCA_019137255.1 Corinectria fuckeliana | reverse complement strand
TTATCTTAAACTATTATAAATACCTATAGGTAAGATTAATTATATATAAGAGTATTTAAAAGTAAATAATATTAATCTTTTTGTTTTTTTTAACTAGGCTAAGAATAATATCTTATTATTTAATTATATTAAAAAGAAGAAGAAAAATAAGAAGTAAATTTAGTTATATATATAATAATTTAAACTAATTTAAGCTAAGATAATCTAATATGCTTATTCTTTCTTCTTCTTACTTAAAAAAAAAGCTTTTTTACTAGAGGAGTATTTTTTTTATTACTTTTCTTATTATTACTTAAAGATAGATTACTTAGTATAGTTTTATCTAAAGTACTATTACTCTTTTTAGTCTTTTTAACCTCTTTTTTTACTTTTATCTTCTTTTTTATCTTAGCTTTTTTCTTAATTATTTTCTTTTTAATTAGCATATTAAAAATCTTCTTCTTAATAGTAAGTATAGTTTCTAATTTAACTATATATAATACCTTCTATTTAACTAGGCTTAGAGATAATTTATTAGAAAAAAGTTTAAAAAGAGTAATATTATATACTCTTTTCTAACTATATATACTTTTAATTAGTTATTTTATCTTTAGCTTTAGTTTAGCTTAAAAGAACTAAAAATAGAGTAGAGTTATATAATATTACTTATTAACTATAATATTAGTATATTTAAAGAGAGTTTTAAGTAATATACTCTTATATACTTATATAGTAAATATTATAAGACTATTATTTTTCTTAACTATTAATACTAAATAAATAATTTTTTATAGTAATATAATTAATTCTAAATTAAATTTATATATAAGAAATTATATTATTATATTNNAGTTAAAATATAAAATATACTTTATAAGTTAACTATAAGAACCTTTTTACTATTTTATATAATTATAATACTAGTTATATAAGCTATAATAATTATATTAGCTATATTAATAAAAGTATTAGATATTACTAAGATAGTCTTATTAAAAAGAATTATTATACTTTATATAAGTATATATTTAGTTATTTATTAGGTAGAAAGTAAGTCTATTAGATTAATAATAAAAGTAAATAAAAATATAAGTATAAAAAGCTATTAACTATAATTAAGATAGTATATAATACTAAAAGACTATTTATAGACCTTTAAGTAAGTAATTAGTTTATTTAAATAGAATATTATAAGTATAAATAAAAAAAGCCTCTTTATAATAAAAGAAAGAAAAAAAAGAAAATATAATAAAGTATAAAAAGATATATAAGAGTATATAATTATATATAATTTCTTTTATTATTAATTAGTTATTATAGTAATAAAAACTTTAATCTCTTTATATATAAATAAATAAGATAAAGATATAGTCTTTTATTATAATATAATATTATATATAATTAAATAAAGCTTATATAATATAGTAAGGTGACTCTAGTGCGAAAATTTAAAAAAAAGTTAATATGAGACACCAGGCCCTATAGCCTTCCGTACCTGCGACCCCTGTATTCGAGCTGTGACACCCTCCCGCCTGAGGTGCTCTCCATCTCCGCTTTCCAGCCTTTGGGCACTTCGAAGTCGAGCACGTGGGCACTTTATGAGAACCAAATCTTTTCTACGAGGGAGTGATTGACGCCTTGGCTCTCAAGGTGTGGATAAGACTATTATAATCTGGAAAGGTCATGTGGCATGATGCCCGGTATCTACGAGCGTGCACATGGTGCTTGTTGCCGTTGCCGTTGCCACTATGAAACTCTTGCTACATATCAACCTCGCAGGAGACATCAGAAGCGGGTTCTTCACGCATACCGTCGAGGTACATTGCAGACGGTCATTCACCGCCACACGAAAGACTTACAGTTCGCTGCTAACGGGGCAGTACTTGTCAGCGGGGAAATCGTTATCTTTCTCGATATGGATTCCCCATGCATCTTGACCACCTTAACACACGTCCAAGAGACCGTGCCATCAAGGCCACCCACCCTCATCCACATTAGAGCCATCAAGTTGGACTAGCACCCCGTTTTGGGCACTGTCGTGACCTCACGCGCGCCAAGGTAGTCCCAAATCCAGTCGAGCTATTGCCAAGCCGCCCCCCAGCGCGCTCGCCATCACCGCTAAACCTTGACCTTTGCGATACCTGTAGAGGACGTAGGCCTCCAAGTCAACCACCAAACCACCCAAGGTGCGTTCTAGGCCTACTAGGCCTCCCCACGCTCCAGCGTCCTCCGTCTGTGTATTAGCCACTAGGCAATGCCGCCTAGGGCTTGTTAGTGAATGCCACATCAAGCGTTTGTCCTCTGTGTGCCCGGTGCCCGTGGCTCGATATAATTGCCGGCTGCTGTCACGCCGTCGTCACGGTCGTGACCTTCGTAGATAAAGCCCACGGAACAATCCCCCGGGCGGTCGGCCACTGTCATCGCTGTCAACGCTGCGAGTCTGCATTGCATCTCATCACTCGATTGTGGTGTCCATTTCAATCTTGCCACCCTCCAACCAAACACAGCGCACATCTCAAGTCTAGACATCCCGCCCTCCAAAGTCAGCACCAGCGACGAGATGGAGAAAGTGGGCATCATTCTCCTCGCCCTCTTCCTCTTCCTTTTTCTTCTAGGTCCACTGTAGGTTCTCGCTCACTCATCAATCCCGATATGGACCCGCGAGCTCTGTCTGACAGCGTTATAGCACCTGCTTCAAGCTCTCGCGTGAGGAGAAACCCAAAATCTACAACCCGCAGCCAAGCCAGTTGGACGATGCCCGTCGCAAGCTCAGAACCTATACGACTTGCTCCACCGTCGCTCAGAGGACGGCTCAAGGTCGTAATGCCGATGTCGAGGCCGTGGCTCCGCCGTCCGAGTTCGGAGAATGGTAAGTGCTCGCGTGCTTCCGGTCCGTAACCTGACGCCCCGGTCCCGGCTCCGGACTCTCGTCCGGACCATGTCGTGTCGGCTATCGGCAGGCCAGGTCGGCCCGCATCTGACTGACCGACTGATTGACCGACTCTATAGCCCCATCTGCATCGGGCCATTGATCCCCGAGCCCGTTCACACTTCGGGCTCAGACCCACGGCCGACGCTCGAGCAGGTCGTGTTGGTGACAAAGAACCCAGCGACGACGACGACGAACCAGGAGCCGTGCATGAGCGAGGTCCACGACGCCCAGCACCAGCTACGCGAACCCGACGCTCAGAGTATCCGAACCGAGACCATCGACGATGACGTTATGACTTTGAACAGCTGCGGCCACTCGTTCCACTCTAAATGCCTGTCCTCGTGGTTTCTCATCGAGCGACACGATTGTCCCGTGTGCAGGGTGCCATATTACAAATCGTCCACTTTGCGACGCGAGCAGCACCGAACCTTTAGCGTTCCGCCCTTCCTCTGACGGGAACGATACATTCTGAAGATACCGATGAGCACCGTTCGATGGGAAGACTACGTTACCGGGTGAGGACCTAGGACGAGGGAGGGACAGGACAAACGTCAACAGTCTGCATACGAAGTGCATGCCTATTAGAGTGAGGCTTCGGTTCTCCTGTACTGGCCTTCCCGAGCATACCAGCAGCAGGGTTTGTTATTCCACAAACCAACGCCATAATCACTAATCACGAATTGACAACGACCAAGAACGAAGTACTGGCAAACGTGTCCGGCCCATGATCCGTCCCGGATCTGCAGCAGGTGGATGTTTAGCTCCAGGAATTCCCCGCCTTTTGGGGCATTTTTCGGATTCCCGTTGTCGCTAACGATGATCTTTGCCCCAATTCCACAAAGCGGGAGCGGCGTGGAGTACTGAGCCCGGAGCAAACACTGCCGACCAATCAAGTTACCCGTCAACACCGCAGATATGTATGACTTCATTCGCTTCTATGACGCCCGGATCGAGAAAAGCATTCAACGATCGAGGATTACAATTGTCGTGCCCAACCTCACGGGACAAATCAGCATGTAACCAGCCAGTCAAACTCCAGCTGGAAATGGCCGAGACATGCATGACGCGCCCTGCGTAATTTGTTCCCTGCCCGTTGGCCGCTGGCTGGACGAGACCCTCCAGCCAAGTCATTCGTAGTATGAAAGCACTACCAACCTCAACCGACGTGTATGCACGCTCCCTTGTTTTCCTTCCCGCGCACATCACCAACGAAGCCCCCAGATCGAGTTGGACTAACCAGTCCCCCTCCCGCCAGATCTGCAGCCTCCCTCTCTGCTCTCTGGCACTTAGATAAATGGGTCAACGTCCGTCCGCATACGTCTCACTGTCCTTCGCTGCTTCACATATTGCACACACCTGGCCCACGAGCACCAAGTCCTCCTCCTTGACACACATCTACAACAGTATTTGCAACAAAACTCGTCCACTCATCATGCCACCCAAACGAAAGAGGAACGGTGAAGAAAACCCACCTCCGCCTCACTGCGAAGGTCCCCGGCGAAGCAGCAGGAGGAAACTCGACGACGAGCAGCCTACTAACCACACGGATACATCCGGGTCTCGGGATGAGTCCTTAGGGCTCTGGGAAACCAAGGAGGGCATCCAGCAGGCCGTCAAGCAGCTGAGTGAGATGGAGCATCAGTTCCAGACCGTGCTAAGAAGACAGCGTCTCGCCGTTCAGAACTCAAACCTAGGCAGCCGTGACTCGCCCAGCGGGATCAGCATGAAGCCTGAACCACATATCCCAGTGCAGACGGGCGCCAGCAAACAAGACGTCAATAAACAGAAGCCCGAAGTCAAGAAGCTCGAGGTCAAGAAGCTCGAGCCTAAGAAGCGACCTACTGAGCAAGATCCGCTAGAAGGGTACCAAACGGATCTCGACGACGTCAAATTTGAACCGGATGAGGACGGGTACGACCTCGTACAACAGGAAGATGGCTCCGCTCCTATCCCAGAGGAAGACGGCGTCACCACACCAGAAGCAGACAACATCGACAGGGGCGCCAACAGACCTCCCCCTATCAATAGCGATACGCTTCCTCTGCCATGGTCGGGACGGTTAGGCTATGTGAGCGACTTCAATTGTCAGCATCCTGTCGTCTACCCGACTAGGCTCGGCAGGAAGACACTACATAGCTGACATTCTCCAGGCCTGTCTTAACACATACCTGCGAACGTCAAACCCCCCGGTTTTCTCGTCTAGGACGTGTCGTATAGCCTCCATTATCGACCATCGCTATCCATTAACCGACCCATCGGAACCCGAACACCCAACCAAGAATCGTCGCGACAAAAGTAAGACGCCTGACATCGATCAGGGTCGGAAATTTCTACAAGAATTGGGATTAGCCAACGCAAGGGATATTATCAAAATGCTGCGGTGGAACGACAAATACGGCATCAAGTTCATGCGGCTCAGTAGCGAGATGTTTCCGTTCGCGAGCCACGAAGAATACGGCTACACCCTAGCTCCTTTCGCATCCGAGACGCTGGCTGAGGCAGGCAAGGTAGCCGCGGCGCTGGGTCATCGATTGACGACGCACCCGGGCCAATTCACCCAGATCGGAAGTCCGAGAAAGGAGGTTGTTGCGGCAGCTGTTCGCGATCTCGAATATCAGGATGAGATGCTCACACTACTCAAGCTTCCCGAAGAGCTAGACCGTGACGCCGTCATGATCCTGCACATGGGCGGCACCTACGGTGATAAGGCCGCAACCTTGGATCGATTTCGAAAAAATTACGCAAAGCTATCCGACAGCATTAAGCGGCGTCTCGTATTGGAGAACGACGACGTGTCGTGGAGCGTGCATGACCTGCTCCCGATCTGCGAGGAACTGCAAATACCTCTTGTACTAGATTTCCATCATCACAACATTATTTTCGATCCCTGCATGCGCGAAGGCACGTTGGACATCATTAATATCTTCGACCGCATCAAGAGGACATGGACAAAGAAGGGTATCCGTCAGAAGATGCATTACAGCGAGCCGACCCGTGGTGCTGTCACCCCTCGAGACCGCCGCAAACACTCACCCCGAGTAAAGACACTTCCACCCTGCGCTCCAGACATGGACCTCATGATCGAGGCCAAGGACAAGGAGCAAGCAGTCTTCGAGTTGATGCGGACGTTTAAGCTCCCGGGCTGGGACAGGTTCAACGACGTTGTACCGCACGTTCGCGAAGACGAGTCACGAAGGGCTATCATGAAGAAGGTCAAGAAAGGAAAGAAGAAAACGAACGGTCCAACCGAGGAGGTTGATGATGGGATTGAGATTCCGGAGAGGACTGTCAGTGCCGACGACTTTGGGATGGGAGGTCCGAATGGTCGAGTGTACTGGCCTGAGGGTATGGGAGAGTGGTTGCAGCCTAAGAAAAGGGAGGTGAAGAAGGTGAAGAAGGATGAAAACTCTTGATCAAGCAAGATCTCATCTGTCTGTGGTGGCTGGATCTTAAAATGATATTATGGGATGATGGTAGTTTTGATCAGGCTGGTACGCGATGGAAAATAAATTTGGGTACATATGAAAAAATTGTTTAACAAGACCGCCATACTTGGAATTGTAATCTTTTTCCAATACGACAGCACGCTCAACTAAGTTTTGAAAGAATTAAGAGATATGAAGTGTGCAAAACCTTACGACCAAACTTACCCTATGTACTAGTATATTATCATACAGTGCAAATGAGGCGAGTAGCTAGGCTATTCTTGCATATCCGCACTGTATATTTCACCGCAGCAACTATTAGCACCTGGGGCAGCTTTGGGTCTCAACATCATCACCTCGTCACATTGCACATTACGCTTTCAGGCTTGGTGAGAGTTTGAAGTTCTCAGCCTATTGAGGAGACTCCATCCATTGTTCCTGAGTTCTAGCAGTCTCCTAGCTGCTTTGAACAAATTTTCAACCCTCGCGATGGGTTCTTCGGACTTCAACGGAGCTAGCGAGAAATTTCTCCAATGGTTCCAGTCCTTGCCGGGAGCCACCTTTTCCGACGCCATCAAGATTGTTGACCTCCGCGATCGGAATGCTGGCCGTGGCATTGGTACGATGATAATTGCCCAAGGTGCTCTGAACTGAGTAATGCTGACTTTGTGGTAGTTGCTGTTCAAGATATTGCCCCAGAGACCACTTTGTTCACCATCCCGAGGCGGGGCATCATCAATGTTGAAACCTCGGAGTTGCCCATGAAGCTTCCTGATGTCTTTGATCTTGACCGTGTGCCCGACAACGATGACGGTGACGAAGGCGCCGTACCGCCCATGGACTCGTGGAGCTCGCTCATTCTTGTTATGATTTTCGAGTATCTTCAGGGCGACAAGTCCTCATGGAAGCCCTACTTCGACGTTCTGCCTTCCGCTTTCGACACTCCTATGTTTTGGTCGGAAGATGAGCTGGAACAGCTTCAGTCAAGCCACATGCGATCGAAAATCGGCAAGGCCAGTGCTGAGGAGATGTTTCGAGGAAGACTCTTGCCTGTGATCCGAAAGAACGCTGGCCTCTTCGCATCCAGTGAGTCCAGGAGTGACGAGGACCTCGTCGAAATAGCACACAAAATGGGAAGCACTATCATGGCGTATGCATTTGATCTGGAGAAGGATGAGGATGCGGACGAAGGTGATGAGCCCGACGGTTGGGTCGAGGACCGGGACGGTAAATCCCTGATGGGAATGGTTCCAATGGCTGATGTCCTGAATGCTGATGCCGAATTCAATGTAAGCACAGTCACCTACTACTGGAATTCCTCGCTAACATGTATGAAGGCCCATGTAAACCACGAAGAAGAGAGCCTTACTGTGACCAGCCTGAGGCCCATCAAAGCGGGCGAGGAGATCCTCAACTACTACGGCCCACATCCCAACTCGGAGCTTCTCAGACGCTATGGATACGTCACAGAGAGGCATTCTCGCTATGATGTGGTAGAGATTCCCTGGGAGCTTGTGCAGTTGACCATGACTACCCATTTTGGCATCCCTGGCAATACTCTGGACAAACTGGTGAGTCTGCAGCCAATACGACCCAAGTCTTGTTACTGATTCAGCGTAGCGCGAGGAGCTTGAAGAGGAGGAAGAGTTCGAAGACACTTTCGTTCTGGAACGCGAGACGGGTGAAGTCAGCTCGGATGGCACTTTTTCTGGCTCCGCTCAGTTTGAAGCCATGCCGGAGGATCTGCAGCAGCAACTGAAGACGTTTCTCAAGGGCGTTAAGAAAGCGCAGCCGGACGCGATTCCGGATAAGCGGAAGCGGGACGAAATCCAACACGCTGTGCAGGCCAAGAGTCTCCAGTCTCTTGTCTCAAGGTATCCGACAAGCATATTCGAGGACGAGCTTCTACTGAAGAGAAGCGACCTGAACCGCCGCGTTCGAATGGCTATCGAAGTCAGATTGGGAGAGAAGAAGCTGCTCCGGGAGGCGATTACAACGCTCGCGGCGGACCACGACGTAGAAATGACGGTCGATGAGGAGGAGTCCGGGCCGTCCAAACGGGTAAAGCGGTGAGACTCATGTTGGCGGTAGTCCTCGACCAGCACCCTGGTTTAGCTCGAGGCCAGCACCATGTTGAAAGCCGAATCGAGAGGGCGACGGCAAGAATGGTGGGACCATGATTGGAAAAGCGATCGTGCGGAAGATTTGAGATGTGATAGTTTGGATGGAGATCACCTGCAATCTACTATAGATAGACGGAGCGTTCGCGGCAGGCAACGTGCTGGCGAAAATGCGAACCATATACGGATCATTCTCAACCGCGCCCGAGGCAAAAAGGAACGCTAATCACAAATAAATCAACAAACACGCGCACCTTCTGTCATTTATACGCCTGCTTTCCTCCCGATATTTGCTTACTTCTTGCATCCTCATCAGCGCCGAACGTTGGCGCCTCTGAAGTCTTCGACAAGCTGGCCATGACTGTTCTGACATCACTCCCCTGAGACGCAGCCGCGCGGCGAGATGCCACGTCCTGTATCATCATCGCCGAAGATCGCGGCCAGCTCGCCGAGTACTCCTACGCGTGCTGCTTCTACGTCCTAGGCCGACAGAAGGACATTGCCGACAGCACAAACGCCAATGTCCTGCTCAGATGGCAGCCACAGCGCGACGGTCGACCCAAGGCTTGAGGCGGAGAAGTGGCATACAACGGCGCGGATAGTTCTGGGTGACGGCATGTAAGGGAGAAATGCAGAAAGAATACCTGGATCGCCATCCGCGGCAACGCTTACAAACCAAGCTCCAATCGCAGATGCCCCTCGGCTTACCGGTGCCGCCGCTGCACTCCGCTGTGACCGGCTTTCTGCGAGTGTCCCGAGGTCTACAGGTCACTGGTTAAGAGGGCTGATCCGCTGACGCCTCCTCGAGCGGTGATCTGCCATGTCTGGGATCTGTCTAGGACTTTGATCAACAACATGGCTCAGTGGCTTGTTGAGGTCTTATCAATCATACCGTGGCAGCATCGTCATAGGGGGAGGGGGTTCCCGCGGGCTGTACTGTAACCACCCCTTTTTGGATGGGCTGCGGGGAGCATGTCGCCCCTTCGGGAGGTTGCTATACCTTGACTTCGGGGAGGGACGGCTTTGACTTTGCTTCTGGATGTCGCTCGGATAGGAAGCATCCTACGTTCCCGGCCGTGGCTTGCGAGGATGTATAACAAAGTCCCCCAAGGTCGATGCCGAAGTTGCTTTTTGAACAGGCAGGGATCCAGGATCGGCTGGAATATCCCTCAGCGCTCCTGCTGAGGTTCTTCATGTCATCATGCGGCTCTGCTTGTCGTCTGGGTCATTGCTGGGAACTGGTTCGTGCGAGACTGGTCTTGACTCAGTGGCCTCCCTTGGGGGTATGCATTTGGCGGCGACCAGGCTGAGAGCCTGAACGTCCGGGTTACCAGATGCAGCACAGCGGCCCTGAACCAGTTCACCACGCTATCTATCATCTCGGGACGATGCTCGTGCTAGCGCCAACGTCAAATCGACACCACTCCCCAAGGCTCCGTCATCTGCTTGCACCATTAGCCCGCGATGCTTGCGTGCACCCTCCTCCCACCTGTCCACCTGTCCACCTGGCCGGCCGGTCTCTGGCCCTCGGTTTCAAAGGCGTGCCACAGACTTGGGTGGCATTCTGCAGAGCTACCTTGGCAATGGCTTGCTGGCCCACGACTTGCCTAAACCCGGCAGACGTCCCAGCCTGCCACGCGTGATTTTGCCGTCGGCAAGACGCAGGCGCAGACGCTCGTCAGGAGACTGGCGACGGGTTGACGAGGAGAAAGTTGGTGGTGGTGCTGGTGGTGGGGTGGAGCAGAGCGATCTGGGGGAACCAGGGTGATATCCTGAATCAGTGGCCGTGGCCCTCACGCATGCCCTCTATCAGCTGCGAGAAACGGGTGCCCAGCCCCGGCCATGCCGCGAGACTGCGTGGTACTAGTCCTCCCCGGGACGGGACGCTGCGGGCTCGCTACCAGGCGAGACGCGGACGGCGTCACCGAGTGGGATGCCCCCGGTGGGTATCGGGACCTTGGGCGAGCCTGACCGTCCCTCCACGGTCGTCAGGGTTGCAAGGCTGGCAGCTCAAACAAGCATACGCATCAACGTAATCATGATGCATAAGGCCCGAACGGCATTGGCTTGCTACGTCGTCGAGCCGCATCCACAGGAAGGTCGGGGAGCGAGCGATCGTTGGTCCGAATCTGAGACCCTTAGACGCCCTCGCTCGCTCCAACGTCTCGCTGACGGATGGCACGTCGGCCCAAAGTCGACCTGCGTTGGACGGGGGATGGGGTCTTGGGCAGCTACACTTTGAGGCTCTTACGGACGCGCGAAGGAGGGCTGCGAGGTGACGGCATAAGATGCGCCGTCTGCGCTGGGTGGTGATCCCGAGCGTACGAGGAGTCGCCAACCACTCCAAACTCCACCCCCTTCAGCCTCCTTGCACCCAATACCTCCGAGACAAAGAGAGAGAGAGAGAGAGAGATAGAGAGAGATAGGGCGAACATGTCCCACTCGATTAAAGGATCCGTACGTCTTGAACTCGAGATGGTGGGTGGTGAGCCCCGTCGACTAACAGATCTCAGTCCAAGGGCTCGTCAAGGCGACACGCCGGCCACAGCAAAGGGAGCAGCAGCCACGAGGAGCAAGCGCCACGCTTGAGCTTCATATTCATGGTCAACGAGCTGCGTTACCACAGGCCCGAGAGGGACTACTACCACAACCTCGTCCCCCCGACGGACCCAGCGGCATACACGGCCGAGATCGCGAGCAGGGTCATGCACTACTACAACGGCGAGGTCACCGAGGCGACGGGGTACTCGTGGAGCCGGAGCACCCAGTTCCCCGCCGAGGGAGTCCTGTGGGGGACGGACGCGGAGACGGGCGAGTACTACCCCGTGACCAAGTACAAGTCCTCGGCCGTCTTCGCCTGCAACTCGCACCTCCCCGTCATGGTCGCGCCCTACGACCCCCTCCAGGACAACACCAGGTCGAGCTGGCAGCTGCTGCAGATTTTCCACCCCCGGGGCAACCTCCGCGGCATCTCGCAGATCGCCGGCGAGGACAGCGTCCTGAGCGAGGGGCCCGGCCTGGTTCGGCACGTCGCGGGCGCCCGGCCGAGCTGGATCCCCTCCCTGCTGCCCTCGACGTACAAGTCGACCGCCACCAGCCCGCCGGCCTCGCGGGGGCTCGGCGGCGAGCTGCCGACCATCCTCGGGCTCATGGCCCTCAGCGCCGAGCCGGACCTGACGGATATGAACAACAATACAAACGCCGTCTTCTTGGGGAGCAGGGACCGACAGGGGAGGTGGCGTGGGCAGCAGTGGAGGCACAACGAGAGGCCCAAAGGATGTGAGTAGTCCGCACCAGTCCTCTCGTCCACAGCGCCGTGTTTCGAAAAAGAAACCCCCCCTACCTCTGTTATATATCTTCATGGCTAACAGAGCTTCCCGTCCAGATCCCCAGACCGACCGGGATGACCCGAGGGGCTTTCTCGTCAACGTCTTCCTCGACCCGAATAACCAAGACGGCTCTACGCAGGAGACGCTGCTCTACTTTGAGTGGAAGTGCGCCATTGTTCAAGAGTCCCGGTCATGAGAACTCGTCCTGGGACCCGCCAACCACGTTCCCCCCTCATTCTTCTGGCCTGGGATGGCATGTGAATCCATGCCACCGTGCTCGCGTTGTTTGAATTTATACGCTGCGTGTTTTGAAAGGCCGTGTTATGATTCCCGCAAAGGGTTTTGGGGTGGTTGATTTTTGAGTCCAAGTTGAATCATGACGCTTATGTTTACGGCCTCGGAAAACGGTATTGATGATACCGTAGTATTACTCACACTAATATGGATGAGGAAACAGCATTGCAGTATGTGGGAAAACAGCACGATGATAAGCAGAATGAGAACGGAAGTGAAGCGTCGATAGGATTCGGTCTTTATATGTTTCTATTATTCATTCATCTTTGATTGTGAATATCCCTTTTTTTCACCAAGTTCCGTTTCTCACGGCCCCTGATCCCAGGCTCCCTTTATATCCCTTTATATAAAGCTCCTCGTGCCACTGACCCCCCTCTCCCGCTCATCAACGTGGTTAAATTCTGGTTCGCCTTTTTCGTAAGACCCGCGTGGCTGTTGACCCGGGTTTCACCAGCCCCCCGTTGCCAACGCCGACTCTGTCGCAACAGACCCCATCCTAGGCTTGGCGGCTGAGCTGCGACGCCCTCGATGTTGTTGGCGGGAGGAAACGGGCCCCTCTTCGTAAAAATGGGTTTAGGTCTTTGGATCGTGGGATGCGTCTTAGACGGCGTCGGGGAGTCGGACGGCAATATCGCCGGATTGGGTGATGTATCGGACCCAGGGGAGTGACGGGTATTGTAGCTGAAGGAGGGGGTTGTCAGCATATGTGCAGTCGACGAAACGATACATATAGCAGGTCGTTCTTACCTTGGGCTCTGTAATCTTCAGGTACCGCACTTGAATACCACTGGTAGTGAAGTAGGGAATCTCGAACTTGACCTGGATGGGCCGCTTGGCACCCTTGCTGGGACCACCAACGCCGCCCATGCTGCCTCCGAAACCGCCTGTCATACCACCGCCGTGCTCGTCGTCGCCCCTCACGCTCGGCAACCCCAGCTCAGCACGCATGAGGAACTCCTTGCCGCCGCCAAACTGCTTGATCTTCCAGACGATAGCGCTCTGCTCGGGGGCGTAGTGGACGGAACCGATGTTTGTGCGGAACCGGGGGCTGTCGGCGTCGTCGGGGACGGGGACGATAATCTCGACGTTGTTTGCAGTGCTGCGGCGCTTGAACTGGGCGCGGGCCTTGAGCATGTACTCGATACGGGAGCCGGAATGGGACTCGACGACACACTCGACCCAGATGAGTGGCTTGACCTGGGTATTGAGGCGGTAGGACATGAGCTCGAACTCGCCGTCAGGGGGGATGAAGGAGATGGTGCGGTCGTTCTCGAAGCGAGAGAGACGGACGCACTGGTGGAATTTGACGTCCTCCATCTCGATAGCCTTGCCGCGAGTAGTGCGACCGGTCGTCTCAAACATGACTTTGTCATTGAGGCCAAGGCGCAGCTCGGGCATGCCACTCAGGTAGCACTTCATCTTGACGGCGCCGAGGATCTCGCTACGTAGGACATTGCCGTTTGCGCTGACGAGGAGGTTGAGGCTCTCGACAACGTCGAGAAAGACCTCGTTCTTGCGGTAGCGAATGCCCTCGGATCGCCAGGAGACGGCGTTTGTTACAGCGATAGGAGGGCGGGCCTGGATCTCGAGCTTGTGGGACTCTTGCGTGATGTACTCCTGGAGGATCTTTGACTCGGTTGTCTGAGGATAGCCAAAGTCCATCATCTCGTCGAGGAGCTCGTAGATGATGACGAAGTTGTCCCGGATGGACTCCTCCTCGAGGGCCTTGAAGTACTCGGTGAAGACCTCGACGATCTTGTGGAGGAAGAGGAGAATCTCGGCGGCGTTTGTGTTACGTTTTGTGAGAGCGAGAAGATATAGGTTATTGTGTCGAATGTATAGGTACTAGTGAGGAGGGCACCGTGTCAGACAAGGGCCGACAGGCTGGCCGTTGCTCCCTCTGGCGGAGAGATGGACGGACCGGAGCAGGGGAGGTCACGTACGTTGATGCCCTCACGGGAGAAGCACGGTGGCACTGCGGAAGAGTCCTCCTCAGCTTCCGAGAGGAGGATAGGGAACATTTCGACGGCGGACATCGGGATATCGCCTCGATAGTTGCGGGCGAGGAGGGTCTGCGCGCGCAAGGCTAGATCAGCTTGACGGGGTTCCTGGTGCCGACCGCCTCGGGGGGAGCTTGTGCGTTATCCCTGGGGACGGCCATGGCAGGGAGGAGAACGCACCTTGCCCTTGAGGTCTAGGAAGAAGAGAGCTGACGCCATGATGGGCAGGTGTTTGCCGCTGCGAGGAGTAGGCGGCGGAAGAGGAGGAAGCCGTCGAGAGGAAGGAGGGTCGTCGCGAGCGAGCTGGAGGGGCAGAAAGGAGGCGGAGGAGGTTGAGGACGGGTGTCGTCGGCGTCAATTGGCGCGGCGGCCACGGGGACAGGAAGCACGAGGACGAGCGGCTCATGCGCAGGATGTAAACGGCGGACGGCGTCACAGAAGAGCGTAGGCAGACATGTTGGGTTGCGCGCGAGAGGTCGAGGAGTCGAGTTGGGGATGGAGCTGGACCTGGATTACAGATTACTTGGCATCTATTATTCGGGAGCCTGGGCCTAGAGATCCTCAGCAGTCGTCCCAGTCAGTGCGGCCTCGACAGCACTGAGACCAGCGAGCTTCGGTCGGCAAAAGGTCGGAATTGGTGGGGGTAGCTTGGGTAGTCACGTGTGCGCCTCCCAAAAATCACCACCACAAAACTTCCGCCTTTTCTGCTCTCAGCTTTCTGCTTTCCTTCCCTTCTCACCAACGCACCCTCTAGACAGTGCAGACATCATTTCTAGCTCCCAACTGTGTGGCTTTCTGTCATTCCAGCCGTGGAGCCGTTGATGAGCTCGCGATTTCGTGGTGCGGAGAAGGATATAGGTGCCATAAGAACTGCCCAGGTTATTTCCTCTACTGCCTGGGCGGTGTCAGAGGCCTCTGACAGATACACTGCAGCTTGCAGGTTTTTTTCTGCCTCTTTTTATTTTATTTTTAGCCTTGGAGCTGCCATGTGATTGTCAATTGGTTGCATCGGGGTAGGCTCATAGGAGCTCATGATCGCCAAACTTTACCGGCACGAGATGCCGTGCGCGAGCCATTGAACTGTTGCGAGGTTTTGCTGGACCTTTCTGACGGTGTGGTCTTGGAAGAAGGGTCCGAAGTGCAGAAGCCGTCATGCAGTTCGGTCTAGTCCAGTGCCACAATGTAGATGCGCATGTTCATCTAGGGCTGTGCAAACTGGGCAGGTGGTAGTGATGTAGACAACAAAGGCGCCAACCAGAGCAGAACACCTCGGTGATTGCCATGTGAAGCCTTCTACATCGTCTACGCTGCCTATGGTAGAGTGGGTGGTGGTGTTGTGCTGCGGTGGTGTGGTCACCAAAACATCCTCGGCTGTCTGTCTTGGATGTCTCGGTTTGACAAGTGTCGATGCATCTACAGTGCCTCGTCAGCCTGTTGGGACACATGTGCCCGTCTTGAGGCTCTCATTCAGTGAGATGTCGTAACCTTGTATCATCAACAAACGGCGATCTCGTTCCCCTCCTCAGAACCAATATTGCCCCACTAGGCCTAATTAAGCCACGAAGTTTGATCCAGCAAGCATGAATATCAACGGGACTATCCTCTTCCGCCTGGATGGGACTAGCATTGGGTAATAGGTGATAGGTTGGTTCGCATGGGCGTATGTACTGACCAAGAACTCTATTACCACAACCTCGGTCTTATGTCCGCAGTGATGCCCAGGTCCAATCAGATGCCTCTGACACCTTCTGGCACATGGTTTCGATGGCTGGATGAGGTTATCCCACATGTCTTTGGGAGGGTTGCTAGCGGCTTTGTGATGGAGGTGTCTAGTACTTCGTACAGACATTGTGAATCATCTATTAAGCATCTCAGGACACAGACGCCCACTCACACTTGCCCTTCGTACTTAGGCACGGCATCTGGCATGGTCTGTGAAAGGCGGGTTGGCTGATGCATCGCTGATGAAGAGGCGCAAAGCACGAGCCAGGGACCGGGAAGCGAGCAATGAGAGAGAGGGCAACTGAGAGCGAAGAGGGGCCCGGCCGGCAAACCGGGTTTTGAATAGATAAAGATCGGGGGTGCCATCGGCCAAGAAGATGGGGGCCACAACGGGGCAGTGAGACAGCCCTGACTGAGCCTTGGATACTGCGCGGAGTCAAGAAGAAGAGATGAAAGACAATAATTATTACAACGCAAAATTCCTGGTCTCAACAACCTCCTGCAGAGAAGAGCACGGGCTTCATGTTTCATTGGGGACCATGCACTCGTCAGCAGGGGCACGCACACGAGACATTCGGAAATGGTTTGCAGTGGATTGCGACAGCTCCCCGAGTGCCCGTATGCCGGAGCGGCGTTGCCAGAGTCGCGGGTTTGGGGCGTTGGGTGATGGCCGCCTGGCGCATGACTCGGGCCCGCTGCTGACTGTGACGTTGGTATTTTGGCCGATGGCTGCTCGACCGTCATCCGTCCTGTACAATATGTACTTATAGTCTACGATTATAACAGGCAGAGCACATGCACCCAGCCGTGACCTCGAGTCGAGGCGAGATTCTATGTACCTACATAGTAGATGGACAATGCGGTTTGAGGACCGGAAATGGGCGCGGAGAACGGGGATCGGGAATGGGGGATTGGGAGAGATGGGGGTCGCCTTTGCATGTGATCACGCAGCCCGCATCGGTCCATCAACTCTTGTTAGCTCTTGTTAGCCCTGACAAACACCCCTGTTGCCGTCCTGTGAAAGTTGAACGCACCATTCCCCGGCTCTGACACGTGCTTGTGACGGTGCTTCGATGCTACAGAAGGGACCATATGTACGTGCAGCAACCGGTGTATCCCTACTCGCCGGGTACGCGACGGGCCACGACGCACCGGGTGGAGAGGAACGCTGCATCGCATCCGGAGAAGTTTTCGTTCTTTGTCCCTTGCAAGTCATGGTTCATCCGCCGCCGAAGTTTCGCACATACATGCGCGTCTGTCAGGCAACCCATCCATCCAACCTTCATATGGGTTAGCAGGTAGGAGGTAGGGAGGTGTTCGTAGTCTAACTGGCTGCAATAGTCTGCTGCATATGTGCATCCGCGGCACTGTCTAACTTGCCATTCCGCTTTGTGATCCGTATAGATATGCAGCCTCATCCCTCTTTTGCTCTCTTCATTCGTCCCCCTCCCCCCACCAGCAAAAGAAAGAGACGCAAGATTTTGTATCCGTACGACCAAAGTCAGTTTGGTGTCAAATTGGCCCTTCAGTTTTTGCGCGCTTCGCTCGTCAACTTGCAAATCCTTCCGTTCACTCCACTGACTATCAGCCCTCCCCTCCCCTCGCTCGCCCTCTCTCTTCTCTTCCGGCGTGCTTCATCCTCCTCCACTTCAACTCTGGGCATCATCATCGCCGGGCGTCTCACAGGCTTCTAGCGGGCTGCCATCTCCACTATCGACTGCCCCAGGTGGTCATCTCAGCCATTGACCGCCCCCGAACCCACTGGGACTGGATCCGTCTGCGATTCTGGGCAAGTGAGCCCGGTCCGGTCTGCGCTAGAGCCAGCGTCCGCGTCCTCGGCTGGTCCCTGCAGCTGGGAATTGGAGAGTTTTCCTGGGAAACAGCGCCCGCCTGACGGGGTTCACCTCTTCCACGAAGTACTCCGTACCCCGTACCTACCTGCTCTTCTCTTCCGTCGCGGCTCGTGAGCGCCTTCCTTGCTGATCCCCTGCGGTCTTCAAAACAGACCCCCGCCACGACTACTAGTACTACATAGTAAGCTACTTTGTAGTACGGAGTAGTTGAAAGTCAGAAATACAGGTGACAGCCCATCTTCCATCAGGCGCCCCATCCCATCCATCCTTCCCCAACCTTTTCGCTTCTCACTCGCCCTCCTTCCCTCGTCTCACGAGTCACCACCAAGCGACTGCCGACCCAACACCATCTTCTCTTTTCGTCGCTCGCGCATCGCACCTGCCCCTCTGAATCCTTCGGTCGCCGGCCAAACGTCTCTCCTCGCATCCATCCCGCACCGATGTCCGATTGACGTACCCGTCTTATCGCCGACGCCAGCTCCATGGAGCGCAATCACATGCTTGCCCCAACCCGCGATCGCGAGTCCGCCTCATCCCACGATGCCTTCCTCGGACCTCCGCCTCCTCTCCCGGCACCCCATATGACGGGCTTCTCTCCCCCCGCCTACTCCCCCCCTCACCTCGTCGCTGGGTGTGCCATAAAGTTCCCCGATGTGCCCACCACCGAGCTGCCTCCCCCGCGCCCGCGACCGTTGCCGCTACCGCCTCTGTCGCACCGCGATGCCGACTTGACATTGCCGTCCCTCAGCACCCTCACCAATGACCTGGCTCTCAACCCTCCCAGCGCGCATTGGCCTCCACTAAATTCTCTCCCGCCGTATCACCCATCACCTCACCAGCCGCCACAGACCGCCAGCAGCCCAATCAAGATGGAAGTGGACACAAGAAGCAACAGTGCCACCAGCGCTGCCTCCCCCGATCGCCTCCTCGATGCGAGGTCCGGCAGCGTGAGCCTTGATGACCCGGACGTGCGACTGGCCGCCGAAGCACTCGGCGATTTGAGAGCCGGTTGGTCTCCCTGGCCCACTACTACAATGCGCGGATACTAATCATGCAACAGACTTCATATCGTCGCCTCCGAACAGAAATTCTTCGCTCCCCGTAAGCCCACCGATCTCACACGGTTTCCAGACTACCGCCCCGACAGAAACGCAATCCCCGCAACCCGAACCTCTATTGTCTCTCCTCACCACATCCCACCCCTTACTGGCTAGTACCATCGAGGGCGCTACGTCGGCTTATGGGGGAGCCAAGAACTTCTCACCGCGCTTCCGGTCAGGCGCCGAGTACGTCGAAGGCTACCTCACACCAATTGCCAACACCGTTGGATCAGTCGGTCGTAGGACGGGTGTCGAAGGCGGTGTGCGGTGGTTTCTTGGAGCAGGACGGAGACACAACAGCTCGTCCTCGGACCTAGAAACCGGAAATGGCTCTAAGAAGCGACGCAAGGTTGACAGAGGCGAATCGATCAGCAACAAGCGGGTGGAGGGCGAAGGCATGAAGCAGATCAGCGGCCTTCAGCAGCTCCCAGGCGAAGCTGTTCAGCAAGACCCCTTTTCCCCCTCGTACAAAACCTGCTCCCGCCGCATGTCTACCACGAGTACCGTCGATACCCTGCCAGCCTACGACGAGATTCGATCACCAGCTTATACCGAAACGGCCGATGGGCAAAACTCCCCAAGGCCAACCGCAAACTCCAATGGGGCCTGGCAGTCCCGTTTGATCATGTCCACTTCCGGATTAAGCGTCGCCATGAGCGACGAGAGTCTGCGTAGCTTGAAATACTGTTTACGGTGGCTAAGGTGGGCCAATAGCCATATTGGTCGCGTCATCGGTACTCTAAAGGACACCCTGGAACAGTTCGATAAAGCGGACGGGACGGCGATAACCCATGGCCAGGAATCCGAGGAGGACCGTGGCCCGGACGAGCGCAATCACGGCCTAGCTGAGAATGCCCGAGATACATCGCGAACGGAGATTGCCGCTCGGATCGCCTCCCTCAAGGGCGATGTTCTCAAGACTCTGCAGGAAGTCATAATTACCGTTTCAAAGTACGCTGGTGGCGCCTTGCCAGAAAACGCCCGCATTCTCGTTCGTCGACATCTCACCAGTCTCCCCCAGCGCTTCCGCGTGGCCACCATGTCAGACAATGCTGCCCAGGGCAACGACGAGGGCAACGACAAGGACAGCGAGTCTGCCCTGCGCGAAGGTGCCCAGAAGGTGCTAGTCTTGGCCAAGGAGGGTCTCGACATGGTAGCCCAAGTCAGTGGTGTCTTAGATGGTACCATCATCAGCGCAGAGGAGTGGTGTGAGCGGATTGGGAAGCGGCGACGCAACACAGAAGAGGAGAAGCCTGTCTTGCCCCAAACCGAGGTCAATGGTGATGTAAAGATGGGTTGAGAGGGTTTCATTCGACAAGACGAGATGACTGCGACCAGAAGACGACACGGACCAGAAACAAAGCATTAGAGAGATGCAACAAGAAAAAGAAAAGGGCCAGCAAAAAGAAGAGCCAAAGACGAAAACCGAAACCGAAACAAAATTCACATGGCGGATGAATAAAAATGCCATCTGCAACAACAGGTTGGAGACAGGATGCTTCCTTGGCGAAGCCGAGACGTGGAGTTGATATGATACCTGAACTGTGGACCACGATGATGTACACGGGCATTCCTTTACCAATTTTCTTTAGGTGTGAGAGCGGCGGCCGACGAGTTACATACTGGGGCAAGCTAGTCGTGGCTGGGAAATGCTTGCCAATACTGGCCACCGGACTGACTAATTTCCTTGGTTTCTGGCTGTGGAATAAGGCGTTTATGTTTCGGGGTGCCCCTCGATACGGAACCGAATTGGAAAGTCGATTTTGAGAAAATTGCGTGCTTGGTCTAGTCTTGGGTACTTTCTTGAGACAGGAATCGAAGGACATGTCACTGTTAATACTGCAATGAGTTCCATGCTTGTTCTACGCCACCTCTTATGTCACAACCAATTCTGGTTGTATCATGTTAAGCGTCATGATGTCTTGTTGCTGATACCTTGTTGTAGTGAGATCGTAATGTCGTTTTCTTGGCCTGACCCCTGACTAGTTGCGAGGCATATACACCGATTGATGATGTCTAAATACGTACGCGCTATCATGTTAGATATCACCATCAGATATCACAAAGGAGCATTGCTTCGATTTGACTTGATTATCATTCTACCATCTCGAATACGGACGTAACTATTCGGATACTCTCCATCCCATCACAAGGGCCCTTTTGATTGACAACCCGCTTAGATGCCTGTAAGATACAGTTAGCTCATCTCGTCCATAAGTACACTCTCAACGACTGCCGCTCAAGACTTACCAATGGCCTTTAGCAGCGCAACGCCCACAGCGTGCGCCGAGCCCGGGTTCTGGCCCGTGATGACCAGCCCGTCGACGACCAGCTTCTCGCCCCAGGGCTCGGCGGCCTTGACGTACTTGCCCCCCACGCGCTTGATCTCGTCCTCGAGCAGGACGGGCATGAACTGGGTGGCGCCGACGGCGTCCTCCTCGGCGTTGCTGAAGCCGGTGGCCTCACGACCCTGCAGCAGCGGCTTGCCGTCGGCGACGACGTTGACGAAGACGATGGGCCCGTGGCACACGGCGGCGACGGGCTTGCCGGCCTCGTAGAACTCCTGTATCAGCTTGAGCGACGTCGGGTCGTTGATGAGGTCGAACATGGGGCCGTGGCCGCCCGGGTAGAAGACGCCGGCGAAGTCGCCCGTCTTGCCGAGGAACTCGCCGAGCGGGCGCGTCTCCTCCCACAGCTTCTTCTGCTCGTTGAGGAACTTGACCGACTCCGGGTCCTTCTCGAACAGCTTGACCGAGCCCTCGTCCAGGGGCGCCACGCCGCCGGCCGGGGAGGCGAAGACGAGCTCGACCTTGGGGTTTGCCGCGTCGGGGCCGATGAAGTCGTAGTAAGGGTGGGCGAGCTCGGGCTGTGACGAAGAAAGGATGACATTTTTAGCTGGTGATGAAAGGGGGGGACGAGGTCGTCATTTGAGGTCTTAAGGAGGGCTACTGACCAGGTACCATCCGGTGGGGTGGCCGTTGTCCATCTTGGCACGGCTGGTGAGGACAATGAGGATCTTCTTGACGGCCATTTTGACTGGAGCTGCTGGGTTTTGTAGTTTGGTTTCGGAGTTTGGCTTTGGGTACTTGGTGTAATGTTCGTTGGTGAGATCGGGATGAATTTGTGCAAGTCTATAGTGGCGGGGGTGGTGTTACTTTATATACCAGAACTGCCGACGAGATCGATGATTCAATCCAACCTTCTTTCACGGCTTCTCATGGCATCGGGCGATTACCAAGCACCAATTGGCAAAGAAGCTTTCCGCAAGCTTCTCCACCCCGCCGGACCATCTACGTCAGCGCAGCACCCGCCGACGGGCCGGAGCCCGTTCCCTTCTCGGCATCTGGGCCGGTAGCGTCGGGTGGTCCGCTCGCAAAGGGGGCCCAGCAATGTTGGCCGAGGTTGGAAGCGGGGACCGTGGAAAAGACTGGACCTCCAGCGTTGTTGTCGTTCCTCTCTTCTTCTGTTCTTCGGAGAAAAAGAAATGGAACATGCCATGATGGTCTTATCGCCGCTTTATGGGGGGTGTTTTCTTTTTTTCGGCGTTAACAAAAACAAGGACTTGGGGGGCAGGAGGTCCACTCGGCATGGCATTTGATTTGAGACAAGAACTTGCGAATCGGCCCAGCTTTTCGCAGGTTGGACGATCCGGGCTTCTGGATCAACTGACAAATCCTCGGGTTCGAGTTGCGCCGACTCTGATGTTTCTTCTCCGGTAGCAGATTAAGGGATCGCCGTGTGCATCGGTCTTGGAGTCTACAATGAGGAAGTCTGTAAGTAGTCTAATAAGCTAAGTAGCAGGCAGGTAGTCTAAAGAGGGTTGTTGGACAGGCTAGCCGGCTGCCGAGTCCCAGTATGGCTGCTTGTCCGTACGAAGTACATAGTAGATAGGTACTTGGGTCTACACAGCAGAAGACCATTCTGCGGCACGTGGGGTTGTTCACACAAGAGCCACGATAACCTCTGAGTCTCTGAGCTACCAAATGATTTATCGATTTTTTTTATAGCAATGTGATCAGCATCCGCTGTTAACAAGTTATTAGGTGAACGAATGCTTTGGCTGTTGTAGTTTAGCGCTCCAAATCACGGGGTCCACTTCCATCCCCACATGACTTCATATCCAGACCTCGAGGCTACTCACGACAACCTCACGCTCAGCTCAACACTCAGCTGCACACTCACCTTTACCATGAATCCGTAGAGTGCTCTTCCTCCCCTCCAGCAATCGGAAGTCGATATACGTCCAGGTCCCACCGCCCGCCACCATGTCTCTCCTCGCCTGGCCCATGCGCTACCTCCTCGTCGTCCCCGTGCTGCTCGCCATCGCGACTGTCGTCACCCTCTTCGTCCACGGCGACGTCAACGCCGCCCTCCTCTGGTCGCAGTGCCACTCGCGCGCCCGCCTCCCGGGGCTCAGCCGCATCCCCGCCCTGGGCACTCCGCTGTGCTACCTCGTCAGCTTCTTCCGCGCCGCGCTCGACTCGCTGCGCAGCGTGGCCGTCATGGCCGTCGTCCTCGCCTTCGTCGGCGGCCTGTTGACCGTCAGCACCGTCGAGGCCGCGAGGGTCTGCAACGCGCCCCACGTCCTCATCGCCTACCCCACCGGGCCCTGGCTCGTCTTCACCATGCTGGGCGGCGCCGTTGTCTGGGAGCTCGTCATCACCCCGGCCTTCCTGCACTCGTCCCGCGCCTTGTTCGCCGCGAGGAAGAGGCAGCGTGACTCCCAAGATGCCGATGCCGACGACGATGGCCGTTACCTCCCGGACACCGAGGTCATTGCTATCCCCGTCAGCGTGGCCCTCGGCTACTTCGTCCCCTCCATCCTGATGCTCGTCTTCAACTCTCCGCTCGCCATCAGCATCTGGCTCTTCTTCCCCATCTACGTCTCTCTCATCCGCCAGGCCGTTCGCAAGATGATTACCCTGAACAGAGTCGGTTCCGACCTCGTCCATCTTGAGTCAAGCCGGGGCTCGCTCATCATCGTCTACGCTCTCCCCGTTCTCCTGTCCCTGGCGGCCCACGTCTTCATCATCTGGAACCTGACCCAGCCCGACGACCGCAAGAAGCTGACCAAATCCATCCTCGCCTTCGTTGAGATCGACATCCAGTTCGTTGCCTGGACTGTTCTGTACTGGATGCTTGTCGAAGTGGGCTGGAGAGTACCCCTGGCTATCGTCGTCTCAGCAGTCGTCGTCGGGCCCGGGGCCGGGACTTGTCTCGGTTGGGTCTACCGCGAGAAACTCATCCACGAGCACCAGGACGACCACGAGAGTGCCGAGGACCCAGACCATGAACAGACTGACCGACCAGCAGACGAAGAGACTCCCTTATTACAACAATGAACCTTCCAAATTGACCAATGCAGGGACCAAGGCAAGACGATCGCCTCTTAAATACCCATACCTAATCGTAATTTACCATGACATTTTTGATAATACAAGTGCTTTCACAGTGATGGGCGTCTTCTCTCGTAGCTGACCGCCGTCATGCTTTGTACAGATTCTAGAGGCCCCGCTCCCTAAATGGTACAGATATATGATACAGATTAGCTCGCCTCCCTCTAAGCCCGCACCTTGCCCAGTATCCGTTCCCGGATCACCTGCGCTGCTACTACCGATCCATGCTGCAGGGTGACCGCACCGATAATGGCTAGGATAGCGCTGTTTAGTACCACCTCAACACCAGACGCCTTGAGTTTTCGCACCTGTTCACGATTCGTTAGCGCCCACATGTTCCGTGGAGTTTCGTCCTTTCACGACAGCCTTGGGCTTTCCGTGTCCACGTACCAATCGAGGCTTCCACCGCACAACGTCAATCATGCCCACGTCGATGGCAAGGTCGTACAGCTTTTCCTTGCCGACAATGTCCCTCGGCCCCTCCACGGTCAGGTTGTCTATCGAAGCCAGCTGCGGGTGCTCGAACGGTTGCCGGTCAAACTCGTCCGCCACTCTCGACCCGGCGATGGGATCCTTGGAGACAATCTGCTTGGTGGTCTCCATGATGAGCGCCATTCGGCCTGCGCATATAAAGTTAACGCATGTTCCAGGCTCCAGTGCCTCGCCCACGGCCTTGCGACGTACCGACGAGGGCCAATCGATCGTTGAAGCCTCTCCTCCCCTGGTCGAAACTCTTGTGCGTCACGGCCAGCCACTTGAGCTCCTCGGGCAGGAGCCTGCTGCCGTTGGGGCCGAGCAGGCGGTCGTACATCTCGTCCAGCTTCTTGGGGTCGTTGTTGACGGACCAGATCTTGTTGTGGGGGTACTTGGCGAAGTCGAGCTGGACGTCCGCCTTCATCTCGGGGGGGGTTTGCGACCACCGCGGCACGAAGGCAGGCGGTTCGGCAGAGGAGGCGGCGGCGGCGGCGGCTTTGGAAATGCCGGGCTTGGTGGTGGAGGTGGAGGTGGAGGTGGTCGTCTCGGTGGCGTAGGTGCGGAGGCAGGGCACGAGGGCACGGGCGGCGTGGCGGGTGCGCGCGAGGCCGGCGCGGCAGGGTTGGAGAGCCATGGTGGTGAGGAATTGGCCCGGCGGAGAGGGTTGGGGCGTTCGGTCGGTGAGGGGACGTGATGGGGACTTGGCTGTGAAGCTTCAGGTCGGTCGCGAACATTTCATTTTCTCGAGGTCACGTGGCCGCTCGAGGTTCCGCTCGAGTACGGCCCCACTTCCGGACCTGGCCGTACGTAGGACGGTGATGATCAGGTTCATCAACCATTCCGCTATGAGAGAATACCAAGTCATGCATCAATGGCGTCAACATTATGGAGTTCTTTCTTAATTACAAGGTAGCTTGCTGACTATTTAGTACTTGTTAGGATATGACATTTGACAGAATTTCTTCGTATCCCGTTACACAATTATCCTATAAACATGTGAAGGAGGGATTGACTGGCATAAATCCTCAATTCGGCTGCATCCACAAGTTTGAGGACTGAGTACCCAGGCCTATAGAGAGCTGACTGCCTCGGATGTCGTTACAACAGGACCGTCAATGGATCACAAATTGAGTCAACTTTCAATGTTAGTACAATTGATAACGAATTCAAAAATTTGCTACGGAATCGAAATTTCAATTTCTCTGCCTAGGGAATAACAACTTTGACGTTCAGCGCCTTCTGAAGCTATGGTTGTTATGATTTTCCAACCATAAGACCAACTTCCATATGTACTTACGACAGGCAGCCCGCCAGCCCTGATTCAGTTCAGGGGACCGAACCCCTGGAGCAGGGGGTAGCTCCCCACTGTACGAAGCAGCTCATCCCTGGAAAGTGGCCCTGGAGCTGGCACAGTGGACAGTGGACAGTGGGGACCTACCGTAGCGAACGTTTATATAGAAGTTAAAACAAGTCTCCCAAACCAACCTGGACTTTTGGTCCATCATCAACCGTCAAGATGGCGTCGCAGGAGCACAACGACAGCGGGCTCCGCGGCCGACTAGCCGCTGTGCTCCCCAAGGGCCACGAATTCGGCATCTACCACATCTCAACGCCGCCCACGAAATCCGATCCGCTCTATTCCCCCCCGCCCAGCGAACGTCCCGAGCGCACCTACTGCGAGCG
Source organism: Corinectria fuckeliana (assembly GCA_019137255.1). Taxonomy (NCBI): domain Eukaryota; kingdom Fungi; phylum Ascomycota; class Sordariomycetes; order Hypocreales; family Nectriaceae; genus Corinectria; species Corinectria fuckeliana. Next base: position 393,158 of record WPDH01000052.1, on the reverse strand, counting down.
CCACTTCCTCGCCATCTCCATCGGCGCCGACGATGCCTCCCCCGCCTCGGACGCGGCCGACGAGGAGGATGCCAAGAAGCAGGTCCTCGTCCTGGGCGTCGAGGTCTTCATCTACACCACCGCTCGCTCCACCACGCTCTTCGTGTCCAAGGCCGACTCGACGGGCTACCTGACCCTGCTCAACCTCCCCAAGGGCACCCCGAGCCCCATCCGAGAGGTGTGCTCTACCTTTGTAGGCTATCTGGTGGAGAAGCGGAGGCGCAAGGACGTGCAGTTCATCGTCAGCCTGTTCGCCCGAGCCCAAGCGCAATACCTCTTCCCGGGGAGCGTCGACAACAGCGGCAAGCATGTGCTGGACGACCGAGGCCTCATCAAATGGTGGTGCCGCGTGTTGGATCCGCTCTTGAGCCCTCCTCCCGCGGGGACAGCGGCGCCTTGGAAGACCTCCAGGGCCTACCTGGTCGTGCCCGGTCTCGAGACGAACGAGACCAAGGCTCTCATCGCCCGGAACGCGTCCGCCTCCTCCTGGGCCCTCACACACCCCCTGGAACGCATCTCGCACTACTATCGCGAGTTTGACTGGGTCCCGCCGCGGTGTCTGATCCCCCACTTTCCAGATGATCCCAAGTCTCGTTTCCGAGACGAATTGGACGAGGAGGCTGCAAGCTCCGGCGCCATGAAGACGACTGGCAGCTGGAAGAGCGTCAGGACCCTGGATGCCTTCTGGGAGATGATGGCGTACAGGCAGGAATGCTCCAGTGGCCGCATGACGGGATTTATCTGGGTCGTTTTTGACGATAGTCCCGAGGATGTGTCCGCCACAAAGTCGACTTCAGCATCGTCAACAACGTCGTCGACGGCAGCGTCAACACAGCAGTATCTAGTCGCACCGGAAACGCCCAAAAAGCAACGAATGGCAGCATGCGCCACACCCAACACCACGCCGCGCAAACTCTTCCCGTCGAAAGCAGAGCTCTTGAAGCTGGACCACGACACGGTTAAGGAAAAGAGGATGCCCAAGAAGAAGACTCTCAAAGGCGCCATCGTACCCCGAACTCCGCGGATCAAGAAAGCGCAGCGCAACTACCTGCTCGACCGCCCCGCCTCGTCGGCATACTACTCCTGGCCTCCGGAGGGACGCGGCGAGAGAATCGTCGACGAGAACGAGTACAAGCGCATCGTCGACCTCCTCCTGAACCTGGAATTCACGACCCTTAAGAAGGCTCTGGCTAGTACCTGGCGATGGATCAGCGAGGTCGGCATGGGCAAGCGATGGGGCGTCGTCCTCACGGGCACCCGCGAGCTTCCCGCGCCGAGCGAGAACGGCAATGCAGCCGGGGGGAGCCTGGTCAACAACCTTTCGGGGCTGGTGAAAAGGAAGCGCACCGACTCGGCGAGCCAAGCGCCCGAGGAGCCGAACAGTAAGGTGAACGTCCTCGGCGCTGGCCTGGTTAAGCGGAAGCCAAAGGAGGAGGAGCCAGCCGTCAACGTGCTCTCTACGGGACTAGTGAAGAGAAAGCCCAAGGATTAGGGACGAGAGAAGAAGAAGAAGAAGAAGAAGAAGAAGAAGAAGAAGAAGAAGAAGAAAGAAGCTGTTCTGGATTGTATGCGTACTGTGGCGTTGGAGGATGGCAATCCATCTTGGATGGACGGACGGATAAATGTTAGGGGTTAGGGGATTCTGGCCCTCGGAGTCGGGGGATTGTATTTCTGTAACATTAACAACACGTGTAGAAAATCAACATGAATAGTCATCCTATGAACCATCACTCGTTGATACTCCAATCGTCCCAAGTCTTGTTGTTACCACGCGGCCGGTCGGCGCCCTAGCGACAATTCGACCCCCACACACACAATCGATCCCGTCTTGGTGACGGGAGCTAAGAATTAATGAAAGGGTGCGGCGAGGAGCAGCTCAATGTGTGACAAATGCCCCGTCAGAGGACCGTAGAGTGAATCCGAGCCGCTGCTCTAGATAACAACAAGCAGATATACCGACGTGGAGATGAAGATGTAGAGAAAGGCATATTTAAAACCAAGCAGTACTAACGTGGAGAAGCCGGCGTGTGTCAGTTGAATGGGAGATTCACGAAAGTAGTAGAGGGTTCATTGCCGTCCAGCGATAAAGACCGTTGAAGCAAGCGGAACATGGAATGTCCTTGCAGAGTCCTTGTGATGCAGCCTTGAGTCTCATGGCTGGCTTCCAACGTAACTACCTAGCCGATGATCGTCAATATGCACAGCATGTCGTTTGGGTAGAACTGCAGTCTTATCCAAGAGCACTACCGAACAAGAGGATACACAAGGAGCATCATCGACTCGTCATTTCAGGTATATGTCTCTTTTTCTCTCTCGTTATAGATGGCCCAAAACGCCAATTCCAACAATGTCCATGCACTACACCGATATGCTTCCGTTAATCTCATGTCCTATTTCACAAAACAAAACAAACACCCGCAAAAGAAATCCCATCTCGTCGCTCCCCCCTACCGCTTGATGTGATGCAGGTTCACCGGCGAGATGGCATCGCCACCGCTCAGCACGGCCATGATGTTCCGCATGGTCAGCTCCTCAAAACCCTCGTGCGTCTCGACTGTGCCGCCGGCGTTGTGGCACGTCAGCATCACACGACCCTTGCGCGCAAAGTCTAGAAGCCCAGCGTGCACGGCTGGCTCCTTGGCGTGAACGTCGAGGGCGGCCGTCGAAACCTGGCCGCTCTCCAGAGCCTTGGCCAGAGCATCCTCCTCGACGAGGCTGCCGCGCGCAATGTTGACGAAGCGTGAGCCCCGACGGAAGAGCTTCAGGGTGTCTCCGTTGATGAGCGCCCCGTCGAATGCGGGCGTGCACAGGACGACGCAGTCGGCGCTGCTGAGAAGGCTCTCAAGAGACTCGTGCGCCGTGGCCTTGAGAGGCTCGGTGATGGAGGCAGGCTTGGGGAGAACATCGTAGTAGTGGATGTTCATGTCAAAGCCGTGGTGGCATCTCGCGGCGATTTGCTGTCCAATGTTGCCGAAGCCAATGATGGCCAAATCCTGGCCGCGCAGGTTGCGAGCCTGGGCCGTGGCATCATAGTGACAGGTCCGGAAGTCAGCCTCATCGCCGGACGTGGCAGAGGATATGCACCATGGGATTTGGCGGAATGTGGAGATGATCATGGCCATGGCGAAGTCAGCCACGGCGTCAGACGCCGCTAGCCCGGAGTTGCAGTAGATGATGCCTTCACAGTTGACGGTTAGCAATCCTGTTCACCACTTGCCAGCTGATTCTCTTTGCTCGTTTGATGCAAGGACTCACCTCGTTCGCCTAGAAGCTTCGTGTCGACCCAGTCAAAGCCAGCGCCTGCACTCGCAAACACCTTGACGCTCTCCGGCAGCAAGTCCACCAACTCGGCATCCCAGTTGCCCATCTCACCGCCGGTACCCCAGAACGGTCGGAAAATTGCTTGCACGTCGCCCCACCGTCGCTCCTTGAGCGCTTGGATGAACTCGGGCCGCTGACGCTCCTCTGCCGACGGCCGAACGACATCGAACAGTGCGCTGAAGCGTTCGTAGGTGTTTGGGTTGTACTTGATCGGGTCGCCAATGTGCAAGACACGGGGCTTCGACGACGACGCCATGGCGAGCTTAGCTGGGGAGATGGGAGAGCCTGGGTGAGAAAAGAGAGGAACCGGAGGGGCTGGTGAGGTTGCTCTAGGCGTAGATCCAGGGACAGGAGTGTTGGTGGGTTCCGCCATGGTGAAGGAGAGGGCGAAGTCACAGGGCAGGAAGAGAGAGAGATGAGGCAGTTCTGAGGACTGTCTGTTTGTCTGTCTGTTTATCGTCCGTCGTCGGTAGTCAAGTCGTCAGCGAGGCGAGGTGAGATGACAAGACTCAAGAGCCGCATCGACGACGGGGGCGGGATATGCCCGATGGTGCCCCTTCCTGCAGCCCAAGCAAACAAGCGGGTAGAGGTGGAGCGACGCTGCGACAACGACAGCTCACACGCCCGAGACCGTGCCAAAAACCCCCACGGGCCGCTGTCGTAGTGGCCCACGAGCAAGACGGCGGACCCTAATTAGTCGAAGCAACGAGTCCGCGATAAGCGCTGTCGACTCCGCCACTGTTGTCTGGTCTGAGGCTTTGGCTAGGCCCGTCGGCATTAGTATGAGAACAAGAAACGGAAAGACGGACAACAGCCTCCCCTAAGCTCCAATGCGAGAACTCATCAAGCAGAAAAGGAATGAGAAGCGGGGAGCTTTCCCCACGCGCAAGGCGGGCCCCGGCAGATGAGCGGGACACACAGCCATGACGTCCGGGGCCCCAGGCAATCGCTAGAGCTTATGAGAACCAGCAATACGCGGGGTGCATTATGCGCGCTGGAGCCAGTGAGGCTGTGGAGGAACGAACAGGAGACTCGGGGAGCTTCAGGCATCCATCTGGTGATGCCCGGAAACGTCCACGTCCAGCAGCGGGTGAGCTGGGCGGTGGCTGACCGCCTGTCGTGGTGGTGTGACGTCGGGGGGGCAACAGAAACCCCGGGATCGATCCTATGGCTGGCCCGATAGGCTCTGAGCTTGCAGCATGGGGAGTTGCTGCTTCATGTCTATGTTGGTAGCCTGGGAATCTTGACCTAGCGGAAAGGCGAAGCGTCCGGTGTTGACTTCCGTTCGCCAGTGCGCGTGCTCAAAGGCCTGCTTGACAAGCCGAATCATACCGGCTTCGCTCCCACGCGGCCCTATGAGAGAGACGCAGACGGGTTGGTATTCTGTTCTCCCACTGATGTGGGATTCGTAAGATTGCTGTGCGACTAGTCGGTCAGGACTCCCGTCAGCACACTATATTCTTCAAGGGCGAGGCGAGACGGCGCTTCAGCTACTTACACGGGACGGCTAGATGCGGTATCCCCAAGACGGAGGCCAGGTACTCGGGTGTAACGCCCTCTGAGGTGGTTGGTGGACTAATCTTCGTCAGCCATGTTACACAGGTTACACACGCCATGAAACGCACTCAGCGGGCTCGTCCCGGTGCCGGATGTCAGAAGTCCCGCAGGGCAAGATCATGATGGCCTCGACCTTGGGGATTGGGCCCAAGGCCAAGATGTGTTTGTCAAACCATTTGCGGTATACATCGAGGCGTTGTAGGTGCTCCTTGCACTCGTTCTCGTCAATTGCCTCACCCACATTCCTGCTTTGTGTCAGTTGTAGCCCGGACTCGACAGCACCAAACCTACCATAGAAATCGCGGTGTAGCCTCAACAAAAGGTTTCCTTTCAAACTTTTGGCGATACTCATCTCGGAAATCGTCAAACGCGTGGTAATACTCGTAGCATCGCGAACGAAACGGGGCCTTTCATCATCAGCCTCGTTTCCGTACTAATAGCAAATGTACCTACGTCTTTCATGTATATTTGCATTCTCTCCTCGTGGGCTTCGTTAGGGGGGCTCTCAGCCCACACTTCACCGATATTGATCTCCTCTACCTGTACCTTCAGAAACTTCTCGAGGGTCGAGATGAATTTGGCCATCAATGGCTTTTTGCTGTCATTCAAAGGAGGCATAAGATCAACCGGATAAAGGATTCTTTGGGGATGATTGGCTTCGAAAGAGCTTGTAACAAGAGACAGTGTAGTCATTTGAAGAAGGTCCTCAAGACTACGACTGAACAATTGCCCGTTCCCGTTCCTAAAGTAAGCAGTTAGTATAGAACGAACAACTAATCATTGTCCGACATACTTGAAGGCACTCGAAATTCTATTAAGCGATATGTTGCCAAGAGACGGAGTCATTGAGTAGAGGCCTTGCTGGGTTGCCAAGCCGTAATCTGCAGACCGTGTTAGTCCTGCGACTGGAAGTTTCCATCTGAACTTACCATCAACACCAACGCTCTGCCGCAACCACTCATATCCAATCAACCCCGCCGCAGCTCCCACCGAACTCCCCAACAGTGTCTGATATCCATCACCTCTGGCACTCCAGGGTGCCTGCTCATCCACCCATTCCGCGCCGGTACCAAGCTGAGCCGTCTTAGTCTTACCCACTATGACCGCTCCAAGATTAATCAGCTTCTGCGCGTAGTTGGCTGTAGTGGTTGAGGTGGTGTGGTGAAGGGACGTCCAAGCTCGACTAGACAGAGTCGTGAGAGTTCCGTTGAGGGCAATGAGATCGCTGATGGAGATGCGGATGCCAGAGAGGGGCTTCCGGAGAGAAGGCCGAGGGTGATAGAGTCGTGAAGGAACAGCAATTGACTTGGAGTCACCTTGTGAGGACAGGGAGCTGAGAACTTGGTATCTGGATCATGTCAGCGAGGAGGATCACTTGCATACCTAGACGAGAGAAACACACCCGTCCGGCTGGTTGACATCATCAGGAATGACACCAAATGCAAATGCCCCCAGCTCATCATCGTACAACCTCCAGGCCTGATAAAGGTTTGGCCCATGCAGAAAGTAAGGTCCAGACGGCAGCTCGGAAAAGTCGTCACTGCTCAGTCCTGCAACGTCATCGAGGTGGTAAACTTGACGCGCTGAATTGTCCTGCAGGGAAATCACTTTGCTCCCGTTGCTGTGTCCAGGCTTCTCTACCAGAATGGAACCGAATTCCGCAGTAAAAACGTCATCGTAGTCGTCGAGAAGCTTGAGTACACCCTCGAGGTCACCAAATATCTCGTCGGTGGTGAGGAGCGTAATTGGAATAATGGCATCTGGATTGATGGTTTCTTGGATAGTACCCTTTCGACGCGTTAGTTCATGATGAGCAATGTTGGATCGAACATGGGCAAAATACAAGTTTTTGGGGGTGAATGAGATACTGCAGACCTGCGACGACGCAAGTAAAGATGGGCTTCATGATTGATCAACCAGCTTAAGCGACTTCAGGGGAGACGCGTTAGGAAAGGCTCAGTGCTTCGGAATGGAACTTGGGACAACGAGACGGAAGTAGGGAGCCAGAATGTGAATATCAGTAGCTTAGGTATAGATTTAGGGAGGGTGGAAAGGTGCAAAAGACAGATGCTAGTATTCCATTATAATCGGTAGGCTCGCGTTTCACGGCTGAAGCCAGCAACAAGTTGTGAGCACAACGGCAGGGAGGCTACCCACTCCTTCCCGCAACCCACTCCCGGTGAAGCTCGCAAGCTTGGCCAGTCTCGGTGGGCTTATCGCTATCGCGTCGCTTGTGTGGGGTAGTACACCGCCGAAATTTCCAAATCCTCCACCCCCACCAACGCCGTCACCGATTTGCCAGCACCAAACATCCAGAGAAGAACTTGTAAAGAATCTACAATACAACTTCACAAAGATGGCACAAAAGAAGGGTATAGACTCCCTACAAGGCCCGGTATTCCTAAGCGGCCCGCTAACAATGCCCTCACAGGTCCCTCCTCCAACAGCCGCGCCGCTCGCCGCGCAACCTCCCCCGGCATCGACACGGACAAGTCGCTAAAGGACGTCAAGCCGCCGTCCCGCAGCGCCGCCGTCGCGCGGCCCTCGGTCCTCGCCGTGCACCAGTCCGCCGGCGTGCAGAAGAAGTCCAAGAACAACCGCAAGGCCCAGATGTCGGCGCGGGCGCGCCGCCGCCACGAGAAGGGCCTGGAGATGGCCGAGGCCATCATCGAGCGCACCAGCCGCAAGGTCGAGAAGAGCATCGGCCGCAGCCGCGGCGTCAAGGAGCGCAGCAAGGCGTGGGAGGCCATCAACAAAGTCGCCGAGAACGAGCTCCTGGAGCAGGAGGCGGACAAGCTGGCGAAGGAGGAGGGCGAAGATGCCGGGGCCGAGACGGACGAGGAGATGAACGGCACCAACGAGAAGACGCTCACTCCGGTACCCGCGGCGACCGTGCCTCTGCCTATGGACGACGACGACGAAATACTCTAGACTGATTTCACATTTGGGATGCTACGCAATCGGAGTTGGGTCGGAGTTTGGGTGTGCAAAATTCGGTTGATTACCTTTCGAAGAGAAATATCTGACATATGTGCGGGCGGGGTCTGTGACTTATTTTATCTTTTTTATCTTTTGGTTTCCAGGGTTTAGACTCCTCTTTCTGGTAGAGATACCCAGAGTATGGATACACCGACAGAATTATGTGAATGGCTCTCTTGACTTTTCCCCTAGAACAGCGTCTCGTCTTGTGATATTCCAAGATGGGAAAGCATAGAACGGTGTTTCCCGCTTGAGGTAATATGGCAGACACTTATTTGCTAGGCGTTCCTTCGAGGTACAGCCTAAGCGTCCGGTTGACATGGCCATTCATCGTCTTATACTCCCGAGCGCCAGCGTCTTCGACGCCCTTCTTGACCTTGGCGAGCACCTCGCCGGCCTCCGTGTCGTCGACCTTGCGGCTGTTCTTCTTCTTTCCGAGGATGACCTCGACGCGCATGCCCTTGGTGAGAAAGGAGCTTAGCTGGCGCATCTTGGTCTGCAGGTCGTGGTCGCCGATGGCCCAATTGAGCTCCAGCTCCTTGCTCTTGACTTCGGTCGCCTTGGACACGCGTCGACGCTCCCTGACCTCGCGCTGGCGCTCGTACTCCTCCTTCTTGTTGACGACCTTGCACACGGCGTACTGCACGGGGACGTCGTCCTTGGGCTTCGCGGGGACGTAGGGGTTCATCATGCGCAGCGACTCGCCCTCGCTCAGCCGGCTGAGGACGTGGCGCGTTAGGAGCGGGCCGTCGAAGTTGCCGTTGTCGAGGACCATGATCTTGGGGTCCGTAATTTCGTGGTCCCGCGGGTAGCGGTCGCGGCCGGACTTGGCCACGTCCTCCTTGGTAGTGTAGCGCTTGTCAAAGCCGCGGTCGTCGTCGACGATGCGAGGCTCCGGGGCGGCCCTGACGGACTTCAATTGAGGAGCGGGGGCCACGAAGGACCGGGACTGACGCAGGGAGGGGACGGCGGAGCGGCCGTGGGAGAGAGGGAGGAGCTGGAGCCGGAGAGATGCTCCACGGCGCTCAAGAGGAGAGACGAAGACCCGGTACAGGGCGCGCCGGGAGTTGTTGAGGCATGAGAGGCTGCTCATGGTTGCGTGCGAGTCCTTTTAGGGCGGTTCGAGTAAAAGAGCGACGGGGAAACGCAAAGAATCCCCAGCAATGGCGCCTGGTGTCGGAAGATGTGAAGTCGTGAAGACTCGCCATTGCAGCGCGGGCGGCGTCGGCAGAAGGTCGTCACTGCGGGACAAGCTTCGGGCCAGCCAATCACAAGGCTGCATGCCTGCAAGATCCTCAATTAGTACCTGCTCTGTACTGCAAGCTAGGTCCGGCTTCGAGTATCAACTTGAATCTCACCCCGATCAATCAATCCCACTCAGCCTTGCTCACAGCCTCGTCCCATGCACACACAGCTCACAAGAGTGCCATGACACGCCCGCGGCGCCCATAGACCCTCGGGGCCCAGCCCAAGCCACCGCTATAGAAATGCCCTTCTTCCACTTCGCGCGCCACCCCCTGCGCACATCCGTATCCTTCCTCAAGGCCACCTGCCTCGTCCACCTGGGCCTCTCGCACGGCTACAACGTCAGCCCGGCCCAAGGCCCGTCGATGCTGCCGACTTTTACCGTCGATGGCGACTGGATCCTCTGCGACAACACTCGCCGCTGTGGCCGCGGCGTCGGCATTGGCGACCTGGTCGTCTACCGCATCCCCATCTTCTCCAACCAGTGGGGAGTGAAGCGTGTCATCGGCATGCCCGGCGACTATGTCTCCGTGGGCACCCCCGGCGAACCGGGAGAGGAACTCATGATTCAGGTACGGTATCGTCTTTCTTGCTATTTGGTTATGCTTCATTCGTTTCAGACCCGTTGTCCGTTGTCCATTCATAATGGCAATGCGCATCCAATATTCGTATTCACACCAACTCCTGACTAACACGTCTACAACATCCAGATCCCGGAGGGTCATTGTTGGATCTCGGGAGACAATCTTCCTGCCTCCCGCGACTCGAGACACTTTGGCCCGCTGCCGCTGGCTCTCATATCTGGTACCACCATTGCTAAGGTGCTCCCATGGAACGAGCGCAAGTGGATGAGGAGCGGGCTAGAGAAGCTTGATGATCAAGGACTCTGACCTTGGCTGCAACGACAATTACCCATGTACTAGTTTTTATAAACTCACACGCATCGTTTCAATACTATTGACGACCTCGCATACAATAAGACGTCTTCTTGCGAGGGTATAGAAACTATCAGTCAGCGTCCGCCGTCTAATTACATCTGCTCGCATCCATGTCCCTTCCCTCACAGAAACAGCCTCCTGCTCAGCCTCTCAGTAGCACTGGTAAGATAACCCCAGCGGCTACATATCTGCCGCATATGCTTCGTTACAAAGACAAAAGAAATGCCTCCAATCCACCTGCTTATGCCTCGGCACCTTCGCCCTCTCGCCAGCGGCCCTGGATAAGTACACATCGTCCGTGGAATATCGTAGTTGGAATAGGAGAAAAGCAAACGATATAGCAGCTCCGACAGAAACAATGCAAGCCTCCATGCAACAGAAACGCAAATTACCCGTTAAAAATTCAAGCAACAGTCTTGGGAAACCTTCAAGACGCCTTCAACACCATTCCGCCCCACCGTTCCGTGCTGCGACATCTCCCTAACGCTTCGCTTTTTCGAGAAAAGATGAATTGCTCCCAACATGACGCGGAATCCGTTTGTACATCGGGTCGGAGCCCTCAGCCTTCGATGTGAGCTTTCGACATACTCTGTCCTAGGAGCTCAAGGCATCGCTGGGCCAGGTTCACCACCTCACCCTCGTCCTCGTCGTCGAATTCGCTTTCAGGCTCGATCTGGCGGTTGGCAATGTTCCGGATATGTTCGATGATATCCTCTGCCTTGCCGATAAGTCCAATCAGGGTCTTGTCTTCGGATTCGAACAGTTGAAGAAGCGTCCAGACGGCAATGTGCTGGAAGGTGGCGTCGCCCGACTGTAAGAAGCGACAGAGGTAGCCATGGATGCCACCGTTCGGCTCGGTCCAGTTTTGTACAAAGATGGAGTAATCGCCCACTATTGCTGTTAGCCAAGAGTCTGCCTGCAATGCATCCATGTTGGGGAGGGTATTTACCTTTGGAAGATAGATTGCCAAGGGCGGCGGCACTATTGCCCTGAACCTCGATGCTGGGCGAATGCGTCAAGGGAATCAACACACTGCACACGCCTAGGTTTAGTAAGTGCGATTTCAAGTCGTCGCTTAGCGCAAGGACGGCAATGGCTGCCGTCATCTCCGACTGGACCGTGACTGGAACATCTAGCACAAGCTGCTTGCACTTCTGCACAGCACCGGCATCCAAGACTAGAGCCTTGTTGCGGTCTGAACTGGCGGCCAGGTTTCGCAAGGTCGAGATGGCATGGCACTGAATCTCTTCGTTGTCGGTGGATCCAAGGAGATCGACAAGGGGTTTGAGGAAGTTGGTCTCGATGATAGGTGACTCGTTCATCGGGTGGATGGAAATGTTTCGGATACAGGCAACTGCAGACAGGATGAGAGGCAGATACGAGGACTGAAGAAGGCGGAGGAGCGGGTGGAGGCCATTGGCTCTCACGATGTCGAGTTGATACTTCTCATCGGAAGCCAGGTTTCGAAGCGCCAGAGCCGCTTGGCATTGGACCTTGGGAGAAGTCGAGTCCATCAAGTTCACCAAGGATTGGACCAGTTTGGGCTCGGATTGCGCAAGTTTCCGTCGGTTGCTAGCATCCACAGCGATGTTGCTCAGTGCAGTAGTGCAGTAGTATTGAACGTCGACGTCGGGTGAAGAGAGAAGCTGGACGAGAACAGGAATGGCTCCGGCGTTTACGAGTTGCTGTCGGTTCTCGTCTGCCCATACGTTAGCATCTATCACCAAAGCTAAAACGAGATCGTTTGATTCTAACACACCTGAGTGCGTCATGTTTAACAGAGCACCAGTTGCGTTTCTCTGAACCCGCATGTCGCGAGACTTAGCTAACCTAGTTAGCGGTCCGAGGGCACCAGATCGAGCAATCTTGGCTTTGTTTTCTTCGTGTGTAGCCAAATTCGTGATACACCCGACGGCGTTGCACTGAACTTCAACATTGGTCGACATCATCTGGCGGATCAATGGGGTCAGGCCACCAAGCTGAACAATCAAGACCTTGTTCTCCGCTACAGCATCTGGGTCAGTTTCGAACACGGCGGGGGAAAGCATCATTCATAGACGTACTGTCGACAGCCAAATTACCCAGGGCAGCGCTGGCGGCCCTCTGAACCTCGATATCGGGGCTCTGGAGAAGAAATAGGATGGGCTCGAGGGTATCGCGATCGACTTCCCGTACATCTAGAAAATAAATGCGTCAGCAATTTCTGGTTGTGATAGTGGCAAACGATGCAGTTCCAAAGTTAGGTAAAGGCAGGTCGCATTCCCATCCGCTTGCATTATCGCCTTTCTCATCCACATACCTCGTTCGGTAATTTCGGCAAACGTCAAACTGGCACTGCGTTGGAGGTCGATGTTCTCTGAGAAAACCAAGGTGCTCAGGGCTCGGAGAGGTTCACCCGAAAAGAAGTCGGTCTCGCCACGCTGCTGTGATGTCAGCTTGGTCATTGGCAGGATTAAGCCAGTGGGGACGAGGGTCACTGACGTTCTCGAGGTACTGCAACAGGTCGGCAACGGCCTCTCGCTCGCTATCGGCAAGTACGGGCTCGTAGAGGCCATCGCGGGATCGTCCTAGAGAGGCATCAGCTCCATCAAGTGAGTGGTTATCTCGGCTGAGACGGGCGCTGGGGGGTCATCACGAACCTCCACAGCATGTCGAGCAGGAGGCACCCATGGCCGGGACGAAGGGCTCAGGGCCGCGAGTCTCGCCGGGAAGTTATCTTGGTGGTCGGTGGCAGCAGATATCGACGTGAGTGTCAGTGACGGCGTAGGCTTCACAGCGACGGCTCGAGGATGAGGCGTAGAGGGGCCTGTTGGAGTCGGGGCGATTTGTTGTTGACGAAGCTGGGGAGCGGAAACAACGTCACAGCAACAGCGGAGCCCTGGGGGGCAGTCTCGAATTACGATTATCGGGGCTAGGTTGCCAGGTTGCAGCAGCCGCAGAAAAGAAGCCCAGCTCGGCGACCGTTACGAGCAGAGCGAAAAAGGGCGGCAGAACCAATGGCCGACGGATGCGAGGTCGTGGGTGAAGGCGGGACGACGCTGGATGAGGAACAGGAGGAGGGAGGGTGATGGAAAAGAGGACGGATGGATTGGTCTGGGTTAGACGGAAGTGAGGTGCACGGGTACAAGAATTGGAAAGCAAGGCATGGCAACGGGTAACCTGAGGACCTGATTGTCCTCCACTGTCCTCCACTGGGGAACAGACTCGGAGCTCAGGTAAGGTACCGGCTTAGCGTCGCCTCAGGTAAGGTACGTTCCAGGTACGCCGAGGCCCTGCAGGGTACTTGGATGTATGCCTGGTGAGCGACCGGCAGGAGGTACTCTCAGCGACGCCGAAGTACCCGGCCAGTGACGACCGGGACCTCATGAGGTGCAGACGGGGGCCACGATTTCAAGGGACCCACTGTCGGGGCGCGATACCGCGACGTACGGACCCGAAGCATCTCGTGGTGTTGGTGCTCTTACTATTATTAACGTAAGTAGGTACGCAGGTCACTCACTACCTGTGGAGCGACGCAGGTGTTACAGGCGGACTTTCATCTTCGTCTCTCTGGATTTGGACCTGGGCTCGGCGGGCCATCGGCGACTTCCTTGACATCTATTTCCCTTGCAATTCCATCTCAAAATCGTTCATCTCATTAGTAGGTCCATATTGAACCCCTCCATTCATCGCTTCATTCCAGCCCACTCACGCGTCAGTTACTAAACATTATGGTGAGTGCATCATTACTATGAAAGACCAACGCAGTTGCATGGAGACAGAGGTCCCTTAACGGTACGATGAACGGTCACCATCGAGACCCTCTAAAACATTTCCAGACTCGTAGCTGCCTCCTAGGATAGCTTAGTAGCTACCCCAAACGGTAGCAAAGCTTGCAGTCGCGTCCGGGATTCGACAGGCACGATGGCAACTTCACTGGCGACAAGTGACAGTCGAGGAAAGCTGAGGCCAGGCAATCGCCCGTCGAACATCAATCATGGATCTGCTACCCGCGATAGACTACTTACACTGCCTAACTCTTGCTTCTATCTTCCCTCCGCTTTCGGTCTGAACATCTACCTACCTACCTACCTACCTACCTATCAGGATGAGTCGTGCTGTCGAGCTGTACAATGTGTCTACTCGGGCTGCGTATCACATGCCTGCATGCACCGACTTTCGCTCTTCATTTGTCGTCTTCCCTTCTTGATCATGACCTCGTTCTCGATAATGACAGAGACTGTTAGATTATCAGGCAATCAATGTGTCAAGTAGGCCTAAGTGACTGCCTGGAATAGGATATTTGAGCAATGATATTATGTGACCGCCATTTAGCATGTGATGGAACGGAGAGAATCCGTGGTGGGTGTTGCGTACCTAAATGGGGTCATGGTCATCCCCATTGCCCCTCTGTCAGCTCACAGCGGGCACAATCGGCTCGACTCGGTCTATATGCAGCAACTAAGTTGTCAATCTAGGCTTGGGCACACCATTACGGACGCTGTGTGTGATGCTATTCGCCTCTGAGATACAATCAGTACTGCAGTCATGTTGATCTCTTCTGCCTACCGCGTTCACTGCCGGCTCAAGCCTCAGTTGTTATTGCCCTTGCCTCTTACCCCCTATGTAGTACTCAGCGGCCACCTCACATTGAAAGGGATGGACGGTGCGTCAGCACCTAGACTACGACTATGGCCTCCTGCTACTTCATTGGAAGACGGACACGAGGCTGCTTGTTGCACTGAGACAATGGGTGACGGGCTAGCTGGCTCGTGGCGGTGCTGTTATGCAATTGAGGACTGATCCGGGCAAACGCAGCCTCCAATTCTCTCGGGTTTACGGAGTAGGCAGCACATGTCTCAGTGCTCCAAGACGTGCCACCTGAGATACAGTCAAGAAGTCCACGACTTTGGTGAAGATAGCTAGCTTCGACAGGGAGAACCTTTGTTCGAACCAGTGTAACGTAAGTAGGAGACAGTGTAATGCGCCTCAAAAACGTGGTAGTGGTAGTCAAAGTGACCTACACCTCATGCTATTCTTACTCTTACCACAGGAGTTTTATTGCAACAGGAGTTCTAGGTGACGGCAACATTGATCATGGGCTCCATATTTGTCGATCTGAGGGAGGGGTGGGTCACGTAATGGACGGCAGGCACCATACCTCTGCACGATGTGAATGTCAAACCAGAAGATATTGTTCGTATCCGTCTGCATAGTCTACATAGTTGCCACGGGCAAGCTTAGGGCTTCCGACCAATGATTAAAGACGGATAGGAGGTAATGCGAGAGCGCTTGCTTTCGTACCTAAGCAGTACGCACAATACTTGGTCACCAACGTTGCATCATAAGGTAGCACGAAGAGAAAAACAATGCACGTATGAAGGAGATATGAAGGCGCATAAATCTCTTACTAATTATCTAGTGTTCCGTAATCGCAATATAATTAATTCGATATAATTTGACAAGACATGAGGTAGCTTCCGGGGGAATCTTCACTATTATGGACCGTCGCTAGACCCGCTAAGACGCCTAAGCTCGGCGGTAGAGACCACATCCATGACGTTTTACTGGGCCCGGGATGCGCATACGGGTGTTTGGGGGCTGGCTGCGGTGGTGTTGTGTGCTGTTGTGTGTTGGGTCGGTTCCATTGTCTTATCACATTTCCCAAGGGTATCATATCAGTGACGCTGATTGCACCTCGGACTGGGGCCTGAGGAGAGGCGGGCTTGTTTGGACCTTGGTGCCTCGAAAGCGAACTTGTCTTAATAATAATTGTTCCATCCTGACGGGGCATTTTTGGGGGGAAGACATCCAACATCCCATCTAGGTGGTTCTCTCTGTCCTTTCTCCCTCTCGGTTTTTCCAACACCCTCACTTCTTAACATCCGCGTCACCCCTCTCAGCCCTGGTCCAGCCCCTCCTCCAACCGCACTGCCCACCTACCTACCTAGTCACCGACTCGACTCTTTTTCACGACACACGGCAGAGTCGGCCGGGGGTTGAGCAAGGCTCACCTGAAAGCTCCAGGTCTTGGAGCGCTGGAATTTGGAATGGAGGGAAATCCAGACCGTCCCGACGAGATTGGCGGCGCCGCCTTGGAGACGACCCGGGAGGACAGCCGCAGCGCTCGCATGGACGAGGGCCGAAGCGAAGGGGATGCCCACCTGGGGATCCCACCACGGCAAGGAGATGCCCCGTTCGTGCAACGGCGCCGGTCGCGAACTGATGCCAGCGAAGGCGGCGGTTCCGTGCCAATGACCATACCGGTGCCGGCGGACAATTGGTCACGGCCCAGCGACTATTTCTCGTCGGCATCGGCATCGGCATCGGCATCGGCGTCGGCGTCGGCGACGATTGACACGACTGCGGGACGTGGGATTCCCGGGATCAACAACAGGGGGCTTTCAGCAGCTGAGGGCTACTATTCCAACAGCTATTTTGGAGCGACAACAACGACCGCCGTGCCAACAGCAGCTGGAGGTGGTGGTGGAGGTGGTGATGGTCTGTTCTTCAGTGGTACAAACGCAGGCACAGAGCCTAATAACCATGGGCCGACTCCACGCCGGGGGCGGGCCTCCACAACAACATCCACCACAGCACCCACCATACCATCCACATCCACAACCACCACCACCACCGCCGCGGGCGGCCCAGGCCAAGTCCCTCAGTTTGTCGCTCCGTCATCCTACCTACGTTTCCGCCCCAGGACTTCCTCACACCGGAGCGCAATGACGCCCAGCGAGTCCAAGCCCCTGAGCCCTCTCGACAAAGACCAGCTGCAGGGTCTAGTATGTTCATTCCGTCCTTTTGCTCCTCCCTTTGCCTTCTAGCCTGTCTCTCATCTCATCGCCGGCCGATCGTCGCTACCCCCCCCCGCCATGCCAGGTCCCGTCCCGCCCGCCCGTCCGTGATGCGCCCGCCCGCCGCTTTCGCCCTCTTCTGCTGTGGGCTCATTTGCGGTCGCGCTCGCGGAACATTGGCACCTCTCTTATTTGAACACGAGTGTTGGCAGTCTTGGGACGTAGCTGAAAGCTGACTGGTGCCTCATCACTTAGAATGCGATTCGCGAGTTTCTCAAAGTTCGCACTAGCTATGATGTCCTGCCCCTCTCGTTCCGCCTTATCGTCCTCGATACCGAACTGATGATCAAGAAGAGTCTCAACATCTTGATCCAGAATTGTGCGTCCCTCCGTGCTCCTCCGCCCCTCGTCGCGATCCCGACGATGGTACAGCCAGCGCCAATACTAACATCTGGGCTAGCAATCGTGTCGGCTCCTCTCTGGGACTCGCGCAATGCTCGATTCGCCGGCATCCTCACCAGCACCGACTTCATCAATGTCATCCAGTACTACTGCCAGTTCCCCGATGAAATGAGCAAGCTCGATACGTTCCGTCTTAGTAGCCTGCGAGGTTGGCCCTCCCTCTGCGCAACCCCGCCATGAGTATCCGGAGAACAACTGCTAACCACAATACGGGTAGACATCGAAAAGGCCATCGGCGCATTCCCCATAGAGACAGTATCCGTTCATCCCTCCAGACCACTCTACGAAGCATGTCGTCGCATGCTCAAGACCCGCGCCCGCCGAATTCCCCTCGTCGATGTCGATAGCGAAACCAACAAGGAGATGGTGGTGTCGGTCATCACCCAGTACCGTATCCTCAAGTTCATCGCCGTCAACAACGAGCACAACACGGTCCTGCTGAAGAAGACGGTCCGCGAAGTCGGACTCGGCAGCTACTCCAACCTCGCCACAGCTCGCATGGATAGCCCAGTTCTCGACGTTGTTCACCTCATGGTCGATCACAACATCAGCTGTGTTCCCATTGTCGACGGCGACAACAGGGTACTCAACGTCTTCGAGGCAGTTGACGTTATTCCCTGCATCAAGGGGGGCGCATACGAAGACCTCGACAACTCGGTCGGCGAGGCCCTTTGCAAGCGTCCCGACGACAGTCCCGGCATCTACACCTGTGGCGAACACGACCGACTGGACTCCATATTCGACACGATCCGAAAGAGTAGGGTGCACCGGTTAATTGTGGTCGACGATGATAACAAGCTCAAGGGCATCATCTCGCTATCGGACATCCTCAAATACGTGTTGCTGTCCGGTGTAGAGGATACGTCCAACTGGTCATGACGGTGCTCATGCCAGGGACTAAAAACACAACGACGCCCATGATTGCAAGTGCCCGCGACCAAGGAAGGGATCTCCTTAAGAAAGAGGGAATGGGAAGCTCAGGGTAAACGCGGGGGTGCATCTGAATGGCGTATCAGGAATTTAAATGGGTGGAATACCATGGTGTTGCATAGTTTGATCTTTCATTATAGACTGCCGGTGGTGCGCGGTGCACACCCGATGTCACGCTGATGAATGCCGTAGAGGCGTGTCGATAATCATGTCTTGCTCCCTTTGGCTCACGTCTGTCTTGCCACTGCAACCCATCTTCTCTCACGGGGGCGACTCTGATAGTCCTGCTGTGACCCCGACATATCGATCCTCCTCCGCCTCCCCACCGTCACACACACTACATGCACAGAGCCCTCACCACCTGCCTCATACCGACGTCTTCCCTCCATCATTGGTAACGCGAGGTGGAGAGTCCGCTGCAAGGTGCCTCAGGAGGTGCCTAGGTGCCTAGGTGCCCAAGTAAGAACGCAGGTAGCCACCTGACGCCTCGGTCAGGTGCTGGAGTGTGTGCTCGTCGGCTGGCTGCAGCTGCCAACGCCATATTTACCCATCGAGTCCAGCTCTTCTATCTCGCTCAGCTTTCCTCCTCGACCAACTTTCACCAGCTTCTCGACGACAACTGCGGCCGACGACCGTTCGCAGACTGCACGGGCTACGTTACAGGCCATCTGCTCCCTGACGCCTTCTCTGAGTGGCCAGCGGTATCCTTGGAAACTCGTCCTCTCGCTTCTTACCACTTGGTTGTCGCCCCCCCAGTCCCGGTTGGTCTATCGCCACTGCGCATGTCGGCAGTTGGCTTGTCGGCACCTGCGACCAAGGTCAGACACGACTGGTAGAAACCTTCCCCCTTGGAACTTGTTGCATCATCATCTTCCTCTTGGTTCCTGTGAAAACAACGTCTCGGCCAGTCGCGATGGATCTGTCATGTTCTCGTCAACAGTCGCGCTGCTCTGACACGTGAACCTACAGTCTTTTTTTTAACACCTGCCTACTAACCCAACAACCAGCCTTTGCCGAAGCATATCGTCCAGCTACAGATCTACTTCTATCATCTTCAGGCCGCCACGGCTCGTTGGTGCCGTATACAAATGGCATTCTTGGACTCGTCCTTGCCACCCGACCCCCTTCACTACCCGCCTGCCGCAACTATAAGACCATCGCGCCGAATGCTTCCGTCCGCAAGCTCGGGGTCCTTCAGCTACCCCCACCATATCGCCATGCGGAATGTCGCAAATAGGGGGCCACAGATGCGCAGTAGCAGGACATGGACGACGAGCAGTGGCGAACGAGGGCTGTTGAGCGACACAGATGAGGTGGAAAACCGAGCAGCCTTTGTGCAGGAATACAACCGCCTGGCAAAGAAGGTGTGCATTGCGTCCATCGTTTCTCGTGGAACAACGATGCTGATTAGTTGCAAAAGCACGGCGTAAAGGTCCTGGCGGTCGAGGAGTTAACCCTCAACCATAAGCAAGCTGTGAGTTCTGCAACTGACCTGACAACCTTGGCCACATTGGAAATCTGACAGCGTCTCGAGGATCACGGACCTGGTAGCCCTCAGAAGCGAGGGTGGTTTTATCGGATCCTACGATCCACGTCCAGCCAGCCCGCGACCGTCCCAAGACCACGAACACTCGAGGGTCACCATAAGCGAAGTGTGTCTGACCTCGCACATCACCTAGCACACCCACGGCGCGAAACCCCCAAGACCTTTGACATCCAGTCGATGGTTCGGTTGAGTGGCAAAAGCGTCATATATCTTCCTTCTGAGTATGCGCCATCTGCTCTGGTCCTTCCAACTTGTCTCCGTGCCACGGCCCATTACCTCACCCAACATGTCGCGACTCGGGGTATTTTTCGCATCCCCGGATCTGTGAGGGTGGTGAATGATCTCTTCGACTATTACTGCTATACGGAAAAGGGTGGAATCAATATTGCCAGCACCGTCCGCTGTGCCAACCTACCAATGCACATTCAACTGTCGGTTCACGACGTTGCCTCGACATTCAAACGCCTCCTATCTGTTCTTCCCGGGGGTATTCTAGGCTCTCTATCCATCTTTGATGCCCTCGTCGCCATCCACTCGCAGCTTCGTGGCGATCCCGAGTTCCCTCGAACGAAGCAGACCAAAGTCCGAGCTCGACTCATCGCACTGGCCATCGCTACCATTGAGTCGCAATTCAGAAGAGAGCTCATCTGCGCCGTCTTTGGACTGCTGAGCTTAGTTGGCCGTGTGGCAGAGGTGGCTCCCAGGGAAGATGATGGGGGGCGGCCACTTCCAACCGGAGACTTGATGGGATACAGCGCGCTTGGAATCGTCTTTGGGCCGCTACTTTTGGGAGATTTGCTGGAAAAATACACCATCAAGTCGACCACTCCCGATTCAGGGTTACTTTTCCCCCTGAGCCCACCCACACCGCGTCGAGAGCCTCGAGATCGTCGCAAATCCAAAGCAGACGAATTCAAAAGCGCCACAGGACCCACTCTCAACAAGATTCTCATCGCGAATGGCATTACTGAGATGCTAATTGCCAACTGGAGGGACATTGTACGGCAGATGAAGTCTATCGGCATGCATTGTGTGAGAAAGGCTTCTTTCAGCAGTCTTCGGACCGATTCATTGCGACAGTCTGCTTCTGAGTCGTTTGTTATTCGAAAACCTCCAGACTGGGATCAAGAGAAAGCATGGCTACGCCAGCCTAGAGACGAAGACGAAGCTGATCGAGGGTCTCACACTGGAAGCCCCGAGCCAGACACCCTACACCTAGGCGTGAAACGGCAGCGTCCAAAGAAAAGAAAGAGCTCAACCTCTAATAGGCTAGGTACAAGGCCCAGCATTAGAATGCTAAGCCCAACGGCAGAGGAGAGCACGGCAGAGGAGGAGAAGTTCGATCAGGGACACCAACATCATCAAGTGCGCAGTGCTTTGGTAGACAACACCAGTCAGATATCTGAACTTGGCTCGAGCCCACACGATCTGCATTCCAGTCAATCCAACGACGGCAGCTCTTGGGCAACCCTTAGTCGCCAGAGAGAATCAGTATCGCAGGGCGATCATAGGTTTGAGTCCACCGAGGCTTGCGAACATCCCGCCCAGATGTCAGCAAAAAGGGTGAGGGAAACGTCAAGGTTTGGCAGCCCAAGGGTCTCCATCGAGGATGTGCCTCCCCGTACATCCTCAAAACCAAAACCTGAAGCAGAATATTCAAATCGAAAACAACCACTACAGTATTCCCATATCGAAGATATAAATGGCAGAACGCCAAATACAGGCAATCAAACCATCGAAAGACGAAAGGCGCAAAGAGGCAGGAAAGCAGCAAAAGAGAGATCCGAGAAGCCGCATCAGAAAGCCCTAGCTGATGACGGGCTGGAGGGATCTAAGTCATCTCGAGCATTCTCATTCACAGACCGACAAGATGAAACAGTCGCTGGCATCGACTCTCAAGTCAAGCAAGACGGCTTGAAGACACGGTCCCTAACACCTGACGAATTGGTAATACCTTATAATGAGTTCTCCGCGGACTCGTCATGTCGTAACACCGAGCTGCAAATCTCGCAGAACACGACAAGCCATGGAAAGAGCCCGCCAGTGGAGAGTGTTTCTAAAGCAATTCACAATAGAGAAAACATGGTTCTCTCTGAAAACGGGGACTCTCAGCACCGCAAGACGCGTCGAATGCACGATCTGGTTCCCCAAAGTTCCATTCGCGCAACTCCGACGCAGTTCTATGCACCAATGCGTGTGCCGCCGAGTCTTTCTGGACATCCTATTCAAAGCGGCCAGGACGCTCCTGGAGCCAGTGCAGAGGCCTAGAGGGCTTCTCTCGCGACCCCAGGAGCAGCACCACCCACCCTCGGAAAGATAGGCGGCATGGATATCAACTTCAGTGGTAACCCTAGAAAGCAAGACAGAAACCTATCTCATAGTGATGATTTGAGACAACCTCAGGGCGAAGTGGCTCACCAACATGTCGGCCGATCTGATACCACTCCCGGTGGGTCATCACAGCCACGCAGATCCTATGCTGCCCCATCTCAACTACGGAACGGCAACACAGAGGCGCCTGGCAATACGCCTGGCAATACGCCTGTGCGAAGTAGCGTATCTGATGTGGCCAACAAGCGAGGAGCAGTGAAAGCCATGGCGGCAATGTTTGAAGGAGAAGGATCTCAAGAGCAAGAGCTATCAAAATCCCAGGCAAAGCCGCAAAGCAGAACTCAGAGCCTGATATCGCACTACTCACAGGCATCACCTGAAAAGTCCGTTCGGTCTTCGAGGTCTGCGTCGACCTGGTCACAACCAAGTCCTCGTCGGCCCTCGTCGTCGAGTCAAAATCAACAGCGTCCTCGGCACTCGTCGAGCAATGTCGGTCGGGAAGCGTCGAACTCAGTGAGCCAAAGTGTTGCACTGAGAAAAGAATCGCCCGCGCTTGTTGAGAAACAACAGGGAATTATTCAGGACACACCCCAGATGATGTTGTTCCGAAAACCCGTACCATCCAAAAGGCCCGTTCCAGAGACAACGAGGGCGAAGGAGGCATCCCTTCAGAGTCCCCCGAGTCTTGGGACAATGGTTCCACACCAGGAACCCCCTCCCATCGCTCAATACCTCAATCGACTGCGGCCTTCGTCGTCCACGTCCAACATCCAGCAGGACTCCGATTTCTTTGCTGGGGTTCCTAGCAGCGGGTCTACACCGACGCCACGTCCTAGAAGCACAACTCTGTTACACGCACAAATTCGTAGCCTACAGCGTCAACTAGACTCCAGAACGGAAGAGGCCGCCATGCTAAAAAGACAGCTTGCGGTGCAACAAAATGCGGATGTAGGCACCTTGAGCCAACAATTGCGGGAAGCGAAGAAAGAGGCACAGGTGTGGAAAGAGAGAGCCGAGGCCGCGGAGCGCAGAGTGAAGGTGTTTGAGAGATTTACAGCGAGATTGAGAGGATTACGAGGAGCGGCTGTCGCTGCGGATCGTCAGAGTGATGGGTCAAGTCCAGGGAGTGATTCGACTGTGCATGATGGGATTAGGTCTGAACAGAGTGTCGGCCAAGCATTGTACCAAGACCAACACTCGACGTTGGCAGAGCACATTGGCACGAGGCAAAGGAGCCAGACACACGAAAGTGACACTTCTAGGAGAACAGAAGACGCCGGGGTTATCACGGCGCGGATCCGCAAGTGTCTTCATGGAGTTCCTGGCCGGACAGATGGGCCTCCGGACAGTCCTCCCCCTTACCTTCAAGGCTTATTGGACGAAGCCGAAGATTTTGGACGCGTAGACACGACGAGGAGGAGGGAGCTAAGCGAGAGCGCGGTGGAGGTTTGGATGGCGGCGCAGGAGTTGTTGTGTTTAGAAGAGACTGGGTAATGTGAGAGGGCTGAAGCCGGCGGTAGGCACTGGACAGAACATGGAAAGACTGCGGAGGGGGGGAAAGTACGAGCTTTGTTACCAGGTAGGATATCGATGAATTAAATTTGCAGTACCCACCATGGAGTTGGAAGGGTGAGCTTCCTGTCAAACCCCTGAATGCTGAGGAGCGACGTTCGGGAGGCAACCAAGGCTAAATATGTACGCCACCGGAGGGTTACTTTGACCTGCGTTCAAACTGGCCCCGAGCTGCTTTGTACCTAAGACGATGCTTCTCTAAGTAGACCAGTTGTTTTCGAGAACCTCGCGTAAGGATTGACCAAGGGAATCTTAACAATCTGCCCGAACGCCCTCTTGTGGTGCCAAGAAGTACCGAGGAAGTCTGTATCAGTACCCTGTATCCTCTAACGTATCGGTATCTTGGCGAGTGCGAGATAGGATCATTAGGCGGATGAGCAACACTCAAGGCAGCAGTCAAGCATCGTGAGGTGTAGTTCAAGAATGTGGGGTATCGACCGTGTATGATACTGAAAGGAGATGGACGAATACTCGGTCTCAGCTGGTTTGGGGAGAGGATACCCTATGATCTCTCATCCCCAGTCCGCCTAATCCGCCAACGTCCAGCCTCATCCATTTCCATGGTTACATGGATTCGGGCAATGCCATCGAGAACTGAGTCGAACAGCTCAGAGTCATCGGGCTCCGGTGTGAGCGGGTTAGATCCGCTCAAAATGTCGTTGGGGATAGCTGCCGGGTGGCGCCTTGTAGAGCGGGCGCTAGGGGATGGGGTAGGGTAGTCAGGCCGGCCATTGGCTTGCGACTGGGTCAAAGCCGGAGATGAGAGCATGCTGGATGGTCCGGAGGTAGTGAAGACCTGGGAAGATAGAGGAGGCAAGTGGCCCAAGGGCTGGGCGGAGGGTATACTCCGGGAAGTGGCTGGGGGTGTGGAGAACTGGACATCTCGAGGGGGCGAAGGTAATGCGAATTCCGCAGGCGACGGCGAGTCAGACGAGAATAGTTGCGCCGTGTTGGAGGATCCAAAGGGAGAGACGCGAGTGAAGATCAAATCGGAGCTCGAGGTTGAGAAGCTTGATATGGAGTCTGCGGTGGAAGGCCTGCTAGCCTCTCGCCGGGAATAAGCCGCGGTTCGAGGTGGGGGTTCTCGTCGAGGCGATATAGTAGGAGATCTCCAGCTAGGGGTGGCGGAATGTGACATTTCGTATTCTGAATCAGAAGACCAGGTATTTGATGCTGCTTCCTGGCCGTTGGGAGGAGTGGTGGCAATTGTTTGAGTTAGAGTAGTGGAAGGCGAGGACCAGACCATGGCTACCTGAGAACTATACGGCCCGGAGGGACCATGATCTGGTTGAGCCAGTCAATTATCTGAGACGAAGATTTCTTTATGCCGGTGGGTGGCATCGACGACAGAGGTGTATAGTCCAAAATCTGTAAATAACATGTTAGCGAAATACATCCAGGCGAGATGAGCTTCAGAGGCGGCTTGAAAGGCCGATTGAAGCAGTCACCAGATTGCCCCACAGGTAGAGCGAGGTTGGAAGATGGGAAGCTTTTTGAGGGGGAAGGGTACGGAATCGGAGTTGAGGTGATGCCACTGAAGTGTATTGGTAGGTAGTAGTGGTGGCGGGATCAGTTGTGAGTCTATGACGCTCGGACTTGACATCTGATAGAAAACGTACCCACACTCGTTCCCAGGTCCCTTGACGACCACACCTTAATCGACAGGTCGGGGTTGACTTTGCCAATGACCTGGGCGGTATTGCCATTGGCGAGATGAGCCTCCTAGGCGACCGTTAATCGAGGTCAAAGCTTTCAAGGATGCGCAAGAGGGGTCCCCTAGAAACAGCTGTGACTGGCCGAGACGTTCGGGACCGTCCCGAGGCTCAGGTTCGGGCTAGGCAAGCCGTGGCAACGTGGGTTCACTTACAGGGTCTAGAAGCACAGTGACGGTTCCGTCTGAGTCCAGCGTGGCTTGGTTACCTCGAAGCTGCGTGACCTTGCCGACGAGCATGACGATGCGGCCGACGAAGTTGTCGAGGTAGGACGCGGTGATGCGCGGGGTGCACAGTTGCTCGGCCATGTTGTAGTTGAGGGCGTTGGTCTGCACTCGCTAGACGATGGAGCTGCGTGACAAGGGTGACTCAGCTACAGGAGATCAGGAAACGTGTGGTATATTTTTCCGCGTGCAGCTGCAGCGAAGAAGACACGAATGTGTTTTCTGGAATCTCGAGTTGTTGTGAAAAGGCGCTCTTGAGTCTCTGAGAATCTTGGGTAAAGGAGGGGCATAGTGCACGGGCTCCTTTGCGTTTGCGACGCGAAGTCATGTGATGAGATAGACTTGCTAGAGGGAAGCTAAAGTAGCAGCCACGTGCGGCGACACGTGCAATTGACGACATCCTTCGTTGATCCAGCAGCTCCTCAATATTATACCAGGTTGGCCAATGGTGCCGGAACTGACCTGCACATGACGTATGGCTGGCTGTTGGTGTTGGCAAATTGTCAAGACAACTGTCTTCCAAGCCCCCTTGGTTCGTTCTCCCGAGCCAGCAGAACAGCAAGCGTCCCGCCACCCATGGGTCTTGGTAGGTTGGCTTTCCCTTGCAGCCCTCTCCTGTTTTGATTTTCCTATCATTGCCATTGGCCTTCCCCCCAGCCTATCGTCCTTGTCTGATCGTACGATGGATGGACAAAAGCTCCGGACAACAGTTCGCCTCCCTGGTCTGCTTTTTTTCTTGAGAATCGATGCTTCGCAGCACTAGCACCCTAGATTGTTAGGTTTGGACAGTTTGCGACGGAACGGGCCAGTCAACGGCGTGAACCACCCACCCGCGAGCCGTGGCCGATGTCAAAAGTGATTCATCGGTCGGCGGGTTGAGCTGGCAATCTGAGAAAGGTGCGGGGGGACGTGGCCGTGCTTTAGGGCGCTTGATTCCTGATGGACCGTGTAAGTCATCAGTCCCTGGAGAGGGTTGGGGACCCTGTCCTAAGAGACGGGAGATGGGTTCCAGCTAAAACAAACCTTACTAGCTTCCATGCACGCGATAGTTCGGGGCAAACCCATTCGGCATACGTATCGTATCATATCTAAGCTACCAGCTGCAAAGCATCCCATTCTGGGCACCATGCCTTATGGTAAACCACGATCTCTACTCACTTGGCCCAAAGAACAGCGCCAATGGCAAATAATTACCATACAATAATACCGAGTACGAACACGGTCTTCCCCTTCTTTTTTCCCCAATGCTAGCCTTGTCCTGGTGAAGTTGGCGACGCGTTTGTTTGGCTGTTTTTTGATCGCCCCATGGACCATGGTGGAGGTTTGGTGGAGGGCACCCGAATCGCTTTAGCGCATTCCCCCAGTCTTCACGCGGCGGGGATAACGTTACTTGGGGGCAGATCCCTCGTACTACGCATACGTACAAAGCCGAGCCCGAAGGTCAAGACTCGGGGATGCTCTTTTTTTTTTGCCTGAACCCTACTGTTCCCACCGTGCCATCGGCCCCGCAGACACGGTCTTGGACGTGGATGGAGGCCAATGAGTTTGCGACTCACTCTATCCGGCCTCAGCCCGACTCCCCCGAAGCTGATGACAAAGAACCGATGACACGCTCCTACGCTTTCCACAGCCTGCTCGAGGTCCAACTTGCAACTTCCCCTCTTGATTAACTGTTCCTTACAGCTTCTGCCACCCGAATCGCAAAATCCTCTCTGCATCACGTTGAGATCGGCACTCGTCCGGCCGTCTTATCACGACTTTGCATGCGCCTATGCGCTGCGTGTAGCGGCGAGCCCCTCCAGGTTCGCTGACACCGCGGGCGCGACTCACTCCTCCAGGGTTATATACCCACAGCGTCGGCTTCAAGCCCGGTATCCGCAGTGCTGCTCCACCAGATTTGTTCAACCGACTGCCCGAACGGCTCTTTCGCTTTACGTACCACCGTCCTGCAGCAACCCGAGCCCCGGGCACTGGTGTGGTTATTAGATCAACACCCAGCAGCCCTAATAAAAACAGCCGGAGAATGGATCCAAACAACCAGAGCTTAGATGCTAGCGCCATCTATTGGGACTCTAGCTCCGGCTCGAACCATCTCGACGATTCCAATCTCAACTCTCTCTTCCATCAGATTCCCAACCCAGTCGAGGCCGCAATTAGTCCCATCTGGGACTACCCCGTTGGCCAGCCAGTCGTATCCTTTGATGCCGACATTCACGGTCCTTCTGTGTCTGGTGGGAACCCGACTATGGCCTTAGTCAGTAGTCCCTGTACTCGATCGCAGTCAAGAACTGTGCCCAGTGAATCAGTCATGGAGGCATCATGCGACTCGAGCAAGTCATCCATCATCATGGCTGCCACTTCGCCGTCGCCAGGTAACACTCAGAAGCCCCCGCTCGCCAAGCCGCAACACCAGCGACAGCGAACGCAGCGTCAGCGGCAAACCTCCCCTCCGCGCGAGCGACGCACGCGAGCGGTGATCAAAGTGGAGGTGAACGACGATGAGGTAGTAAACGAGGAACAAGAAGAAGACGAGCACGAAAACAGAAACGGCGAGGCAAAACGAGACAAGTTTCTTCAACGAAACCGAGTGGCAGCATCCAAGTGCCGACAGAAGAAAAAGGAATGGACAAGCCACCTCGAGAAGACCAAAGTAGAGCTGGAAATTCAAAACCATAGCCTGCACATGGAGTACAACGGTCTTGTCGAAGAAGTCAGCCGGATGAAGAACTACATCATGGCCCACGCCGGGTGCAACGACTCCAACATCGACCGGTGGCTCGACAACGAGGCTCGGAGAGTTGTTGAGAAGTCGGCCCAAGCCGTGAAGAATCGTCGAATGTGTGATGCTGGAGAGTGCTACCACCAGCATCATAGCAAAAACAGTAAGTTTGCTACATCTTCGGCTTTGCGATCTGTTGTGAAATCCGACTTTGGGGGCTGACGAGTTGACGATGAGAGAAGCTAACCATCGTGCTCCAGGACAAACATATCCGCAACCGAACCCGGCAGAGTCACCGAGCCTCGATGTGAACCTCGACTATATGCCTGATAGCATGTTCGACCCCGTACCTTAGTCCTGAATACGACCACGACTCGCGCAGGGTCAGATGGGAAAGGTGAACGGGGCATGGCGAGGGGGGCTGAACTACCCTCTAATTATGCCTTACCGACTATCCTGAGAACCGGACTTTGTTCTCTGCGAACGACGTCACGAGCTGGGTGAACGAACAGGGAGACTGTCCCAAATTTGGGCGAATTGCGAACGAGAGACCAATGAGGCCATGTTCAACGAATAGGGAAAAATAAAATAAAAATCAGAAATGCGAAGGATAAGCCCGAAGTATGATGGACCACACGGGATGGAGCCTGAAAACAAAGCCCAAACCCCGATCATGCGGTACCATGTCCGCGGCGACGGAGGGCTTGGAGTCTTGGAGTCTGGAGAAGCTGGGAAGAATGCTTATGACACCGCAAAGGAACGGATTATGCCTTTATGATGCTTTGACGACTTTGTCCCTTGGAGATTGATTGCTCTTTTTAGTTCTTTTGGGGGTTCGGCCAACTCAGGAGGTATACTTGCAGATCTAGCACGAGCCTTCAACTTGCCGACATCAAAGCGGAGGTGTACTACTTCGATGAGACAGATGGGGTAATTCGGTCCTTTGGTAGTGTGGATTGTCAATTGATATGACGCTTTGTGGACGACGATTACCGGCTAACATCTACGTGATGCCATGGACTGGTGAGATCAGAGGCATGAATAAAGTTGCTAATCGGGTACCTTTCGCAATTAGGTAGCTTTGAAATCATTCGGCACGTTTGAACAAAGACGTCAGCCAGCCCAATAGCTACTACTGCTTTGTCAGTTGTTGGGCAATACTTATGTTTGGGGTCTATCGTGGATTTTCTTGGTCGCTGACTAGACACCCTTCGACACCATGATCTCCACACTGCAGATGGAAGAGATGGGGAAAATACCGCCAATTGAGGGTAGTCGGTCGGTGTTATATACAAGGTGGGTGACAAAGCAGTTCCATCTACTCGGACCTGTGGACATTGATCGCCTGCATCAACGTGACTCTAGGTCAGGCGGTATGCCGATGACGAGGAACGACGTAAAGATGTCGGATATACTTCTTCCCGACGCGGCTCGCTTCACGGTCTTTCAAGAAAGTGTCTGATCGCCCCGTCACAAGCAAAAAGGCACTCGCCACAACAAAAATATCAGGCTGGCGAACAAAGTCGATGATTCCGATGCGTGGCTTCCCGCCCCTTGGTACTCCTACATAGAGGCCGTCGTCTAAATGTACAATGGTATGATACACATTCTCCCCGCTCACCTCTTCTTGGTCCATCCCTTGGCGTTGGACACGCCCTTGATCCTCTTGGTGTACTTCCACAGGTGGCGGTACTTGGGGCCCTGCCTCTTGGCTTCCCAGCCGCGGGCCTTGACGGGCGGCTTGAGGCTGTGCACGCGCGTGGGGCGGAACTCGAGATCGGCGCCAGGGATGTTGTGGCGAGCCATGACGGCGGCCGTGTTCTCGTCCCAGACGGAGCGGAAGAGGTTGAAGCCGAAGGGCTTGAGGCTGAACTTGTCGCGGAAGGACTTGAGGGAGAAGCCGTCGCGGCCGGAGTAGAGCTCCTTGAGCTTGGCGACGTCGACCTTGTCGCCGGGCTTCTGCTCGAGAAGATAGATGCCGAGGCGATGGTAGTTGGCGCCCTTCTGGGAAAAGGCGGGCAGCCAGGGCACGGCCAGCTGGTCCTCGGCCTTTATCTTGCTGAGGGGCAGGGAGGTGTCGGCGGGGTCGAGGGGGATGTTGGCGGCGAGGTAGTGGCAGCGCTTGGAGAAGCCGTCCGTCTCCGGGTCGGGGACATCGGCGTCGAGGACGACGACGGAGACGAGGCGCTCGCCCTTGTCGAAGACCTGGACGCGCAGGCGGGGAGGGTTCTCGCTGACGAGGCTGTCCACGATCTGGCCGGGGGGGATCTTGAGCTTGCGGAAGTACAGCTGCACGTCGGCGGAAGGCTCGAGCCGAGGCAAGACGTCGGGGACGATCTTGAACTGCTTGATTCGCTGGGTGATGAGCCGGTGGTCGTAGGAGCGCCACTTCTTCTCGGCGTAGTAGCGGTAGATGGGCTTATTCATGTCGCCTAGGAAGCCAGCGAGTTAGCACGACTACCCAATGAATCGAACGTTCGGCTGGCGATTGGAATGCGAACTTACCCAAGCCGTCTTCGAAGCGCTTCTTGACAAGGGGGTCGTTGACGTCTGCGAGGATCTTGAGCTCGTCGGCGTATCTCCGCAGACTGGCCAGCCTGATGTCCTTCCCCCTCTGGCCACCCTTGACCGCCTCCGCCTCCGTCTTCTCGAGCAGCGAAATCTTGTCCAGAGTCTGAGTAATCTGCACCAGCTTCTGGTCGCGGTCGGCAGCGAGGATCTTGCGGGCCTCCTGGAAGGCCTGGTAAGGAAGATGCTCGAAGGGGACGTTGGTGGTGGTGCGGATGGCGACGCGGCGGCGGCGGGAGCCAACCGGCATCTTGCCGGCCTTGACCAGCTGGTCCTCGAACTCGGGGAGCACCGTGTTGGGATCGAGGTCCAGCGGGTTGATCTCCGGCGGCGGCGGCGGCGGCGGCGGCGGTTGGGCCTGGACGTCGGGGGCGCGCGCGGCGGCGGAGGAGGCGAACGGCCGGAGGAGGCATTGCGGGCGCAGCTGCCGAGCGAACGGCCGGACGACGGCCTGGCACCGCGACATTGTGACGGCTGCTGGGGCGCTGGGTGCGGTGAGAGAATTGGCGACGGTGGTGTCCAAAACGAGTCTATCACCAAAAAAGTGCCAGCGTAAAAAAAGGCTCTGAGCTGGGATGTGCACTCAAGCTACAGACTGCTGCCGCCGGGTGCCCCACTGGGTTTTCGGGGGGGTTGCTACTGGACTGAACGGAGGTTGCGGGGCCACTTTTCCAGCCTGGGGGTCACGGTTTTCGAATCATCGCCGACTTCAACGGCTGGAACTGCATCCTGCGAAGAGCTTCCCGCACATCAGCTTCTCGCCAGCACATCAATAAACACGACCAACACGACTAACACTCTTGAGGCGTGCACAAAATGGCTGGAAAGGGAATTGGGTGCCTCGCTGAGGCCATGGGGGCCTTGCGCGTGTCCGCGACCAAGGTACGTTTGTCGGCGGGATGGAAGTCCTGCTGCGTGGGGATGGAAACTTGGAAGTGCTCACAATGCGTACAGCCTGCGGTCCTCGCTAGGACGTTTACCCGCTCGATGGCCACGGAGACGTCGGCTGGCGAGAGCAAGAGGCCCGCCACTACGCAGGCCATCCTCGACTCGTGGAATCCAAGTCAGTTCTTCTCTCCTCGGTACATCCTCCGTGCCGACGACTCTCACTCACGCTTCGCCCTAATCTCTAGTCTCGACCGTCCCTCTCACCATCCACAGCTTCCCCTCGCTCGAGCCCACCTCGCTAGAGCAATGGTCCGTCAACCACCTGTACCTACCCCTCCGCCGCGACCTCCTCCACCTCGCCGTCGTCTACGAGGGCGACAACACCCGCCAAGGCACCGCCTCCACCAAGAACCGATTCGAGATCCACGGCTCCCACCGCAAGATGCGGCCGCAGAAGGGAACCGGCCGCGCCCGCATGGGCACCAAGCAGAGCCCCATCAACCGCGGCGGCGGCAAGACCTTCGGCCCCAAGCCCCGCGACTTCGGCACCAACCTCAACCGCAAGGTCTACGACAAGGCCTGGCGCACCGCCCTGAGCTACCGCTACCGCAAGGGTGACCTGATCGTGTGCGAGGACGGCATGGACCTGACCCTGCCTGCCGACTTTGAGCTGGTGGCTGGCCAGTACCTCAAGGACGGCCTAAGAGAGACCTACTTGAGGCGATATATGGCAAACGTCCTCGGCAATCTCGGTCTGGGACGGGCCAGCGGCCGAACTCTATTCGTGACAGGCGACCGCCGAGAAGCCCTGTACGAGGCCATGGACCAGGTGCCCCAAGACGGCCGGGTGATCGACCTCGAGGACGTGGACGTCAAGGACCTCCTAGAGACGGGCAAGGTGGTCCTGGAACGCAGCGTGCTGAGGGAGCTGATTGAGCAGCACCAAAGCGACCTTGTGAGCAGGGTCGTGATGCAGGGCCTAGTAAAGGGCGGGCCTGCCGTGGGGACAAAAGTCCTGGGGCTTTAAGGGATGTTGAAGACGATGGCGCCAGGGGTGAGCGAGTGAGCTGTGTAGACTAGACATTGTACTATGCTGTATACAAAAACCTCCGAAGATTAGGGACGCGATGCACCACTACAAGATTCACCTGATGCTGAGACTGACTCATCTCTAGTATGCAAGGGGGGTATCGCTCGTGAATTGTAACTTTGTGAGGTCGGGTGTTGCGGGCATTGGCATCTCGAATTACAGCCAGGCTTATGCCGAAGCGACAAGGCATGGCCAAGAAGATTCGCTTTTTATACAGCTGATCTACAACGACTGCGAGGTCTCGAGTATGATA
The DNA here is from genome assembly GCA_019137255.1 of Corinectria fuckeliana. Taxonomy (NCBI): domain Eukaryota; kingdom Fungi; phylum Ascomycota; class Sordariomycetes; order Hypocreales; family Nectriaceae; genus Corinectria; species Corinectria fuckeliana. The sequence goes on along the minus strand of WPDH01000052.1, from coordinate 360,005 downwards.
TAATACATCACAACGCTCCGCCAACCAACGACACAATCCACATGGCTACGCGCACTTTTAGGCCAACCCTCCGCTCGTTGCGTGCCAGGTCGTCCCGCGTCACCTTGCCCGCGTGCTCTTGCAGCCAGCGCTGCTCGTCTCCCAACCGTGTCTTGAGGCCGTCGTCGCGCGTGACGATCAGCGCGCCCACCTCGAGGTCGTGCGAGTAGCTGCGCTTGGTGTAGTTGGAGCTCCCGATGATGCTCAGGGCCGGGTGCGCGTCGCCCGGCATCGTCACCCAGAGGCCCTTGGCGTGGTACGTCCAGCCGCCGGGCTGCCCGACGACGCCGTGCCGCCACTCCTTGAGCGTGATGGCGGCGTCGCGGCCCTCGTGGTGCACGCGGTGCAGGAAGCGCCGCGCCAGGAGGGTGTAGGCGTCCGGGAGGAGGCCCGACACGCCCTTGGACCGGTAGAAGCCGTTGGCCTCCGGGTGGGCGGTGATGACGGTGTTGCCGGAGGACGCGGTGCCGAGCAGGAGCTTGGTCAGTGAAGGCGCGGGGTTGAAGTAGCCGGCCGTGAAGGTCCACGACGCTTCGCGGTACGCCGGGGATGCCAGCGTCTCGAGGATGTGCGTGACGATGGGGAGCTCTGTGGAGGTGTCGGGCTTCATGATCTGGGACATCTGGCCGAGCATGTAGACCCGAGTGTCTGCGATGTCCCCGGTTGCGGGCTTGGCGCTGGGCTGGATCAGGGCCTGCAGCGTCGAAGTGGTGCTTTTGATGAAGGCATGAGGCTTCTCGAGGGGCGACGGCGCCGAGTTGGACAGAGGCCAGGCGAGCTTGAATCCCGCGGCGTCGTCCTGCGAGGGCTCGACGAGGAAGCTGAACGATCCGACGCCCGAGTGGACCTTCCAGAAGTGCTCCGTTATCTCCTTGGAGGAAAAGGAGTGATATCGATCCTGGCGGTTGGTGAAGTAGTCGGTAGACAGATTGGCGCTGGGCGGTTGTCAGTCAAGATTTCCAAGCCGTTGCTCGCCAGGAGACGCAAACATACCCAGACATGATAATCTCGTCGTCCACCCCGTACAGCTTCATATGCTGCAACCCCCAGCCCTCATTGATCCGCTTGGGAATGTACCGTTTTCGCAACCCCGTCAGATTGGGCGTGTGATACATGCGGATCTCGACCCGGTCCGCGCCAAACTCCGTCACCAACGGCGCCAGCAGCGAGGCGCTCGACGGGTCAGGCGCCTCGCGGGTGCCGCGCAGGGCGTCCGTCAGGATGCTCAGCTTGAGCTCGGGCGTGGTGCGCAGCGCCTCCCGCAGCGTGTCGATGAGCTCCTTTTCCGACTTGCCAATGTACAGCGTTGAGAGGAAGATGCGGCGCCGGGCGCTGCGGATTCGGTCCTAGTCCTCCCATCAGCGCTCTGTTTGGCCGCGCAGTCGTCGCGTGCCCATGCCAACCTTGAGCGTCTCGTAGAACTCGGTGGGCGTCTGGATGATGCGGATCTGGTCGCCCCTCACGTCGAAGCTCGGCGCCAGTCGGTCCAGCTCGCTGACGAAGGGCGCCAGGGCTCCGACGCCGCTCGCCGGGCCGGGCGACGCCGGAGGAGCTCCGGCGGGCATCGCGTACCGTCTGCACTGGAAGCGCGCGGCGGGCGCATGGGGGGCGGCGGCCTTGAATGCCGGAGCACGGAGCTTCGAGGTGCAGCGGGCGCAACTCCGGACGAGCATCGCGCAACGGGCCAGTTCTGCCGGTAGCTGTGCCGTCGGTTTTTATAAGCGTCGACTTTTATATGCGGTGAGATTCCAGACTAGAAGCTATCCTACTATGCACGGCAGCTTTGAAGCCCCGGAATAATTACAGTACAGTGCTATGACCTTCCGGGCACGCTCATTGGCCCATTATCCCTGCAACATCAGATTATCCGCGGTTCATCCGGCCAAGCCATCATCTTCAAGATGCCTCGTTCTACCTCCGGCCATAACATCCGGACCCCCCACGCCGAGGTCAATTGCCGTTAACCGCAACCATGTCGACCATCACGCGAACACTGAGCAACCTGCGAAAGGTGGGAGTCAAGGTATGGACTCCAATTGTGCCATCTCGCTCCCAGATTGCTAACTCGCCGCACAGGATTACTTCCGACAATTGCTGGTAAGTAGCCGATGCCCTCGAATCACGATGCCACAATCATGACTAACGACTTGCGCTCTCTTCGAACAGTACATCGGTACGCACTCACGCACACATGCCGTTTCCCGCCGAGGGTCGAAAACTAACGCCCCGCAGGTGACACCAAGTACGGTCGCCATGTAGGAACCGACCGCGCCGGCAACAAGTTCTTCGAGAACATGGAGGAACTGCCGCTGCGAACCCGCTGGGTCGAGTTCGCCAAGCACGACTACGATGCCGCCCAGATCGAGCCCGGCTGGCACGCCTGGATCAGCTACTCGCTCGACACGCCCCCGACCGAGGACCCGCTCATCCAGGCCGGCACCCGCCACTTCGAGCCCACCAAGGCGATTCCGAACTACACCCAGAGCCGCGGCGCCTTCAAGACATATAGCACGTACGTTCCACCGCTGGGAACGGGGGGGGGGGGGGTGTTAGATGGGCCACAAGAGTGCTAACAGTTTGCAGGACCAAGCCCAAGATCAAGGCTTGGGAGCCCGTGGCGGCCACGCGAGCGTAGGGGATGGCATCGGCTGCGAGGCGTGTGTGTATATATTTCCAGCCTCAGGGTTAGACGAATGGAATCCTAAAGATGAAGGCCACCGGACGGTGATGAATTCAATCCAGATCCCCAGATCCTCAGATCCTGGTTTCTAGGCTTGTCCTACGTATGCTTTGGCGAACGTTGAGATATGCACCAATAACAATCTAGCAACCCAAAAAGCATTAGGGGGAGACGAGAAGACAACAGTTGATCAAAAATCATTCACTGGAAAAGGGCTCTTGGCTGGCCATTTGGTTGTCTAGGATGGTGGTAGGCCAACGACTGTCTGCAAGGTCGCCCCTCCGGGATTTGTATCGGTATCCAAGGGCATGCATAACGTGATGCTTCTCTCCACCACCTACAACTGATTCTCAATTCAAACGACTGGTACCGACCCACTAGTTTGCACCTTCGCAGCCGCATTACACTAACACACGATCAAACTAGAAGTTGAAGTTTGGAGAACTTTGGCCGACTGTACTCGTGGTCGATCGTCCTGAAACGAGACAGATAGATACACATGGTCTAGTATCTAGAACTACGTCAACGCTCTCTATAGGCTCTCCAAACATGAACATCACATATGCTACTGGGAAATATGCAACCCATGACATCTCCATGCTTTTAGATTCTACGACTTGGCTTCAAGGGCCGACTTGATGGCTATAGGACAATCAGCATGGGGTTATATAGAAAAGGACGCCGGAAATGACCCACCTTCACACGTAACTCTAGCATCTCCAAACAGCATTCTTGCGTTGGGCATGTAGAACATCGGGTTCGGTACATCCGCTGTGTCGTGTTAGCGGCCCGTCCCACTCGTTGTCCAGTTCAGCAGACACTCACCGTAACCGCTAGCCAGACTCCTCTTCATCACCACCACCTGCTTAGCCTTCCAGGCGTGGAGCACGGGCATGCCCTCGATGGAGCTGCCCTTCTCCATGGCAATCGGGTTCACCGTGTCGTTGGCGCCAATCACCACGGCCAGGTCCGTCTCGGGGAAGTCGTCGTTGATCTCGTCCATCTCCAGCACGATGTCGTACGGCACGCTCGCTTCCGCGAGGAGCACGTTGCACTGGCCGGGCATGCGACCCGCCACGGGGTGGATCGCGAACCGCACGGTGATGCCCTTGGCGCGCAGGCTCGAGACGATGCTGGACAGGGCGTACTGAGCCTTGGCGACGGCCATGCCGTACCCGACGATCAGGATGACGGACTCGGAGTTGAGGAGCGAGTCCGCGAGCTCGTCTACCGAGGTTTTGGTGACTTCGCCCTGGGGCTTGTACTCCTGCTGTACTGCTGTCGTGCCTATCCCGCCGAACAGGACGTTTGTGAGGGAGCGGTTCATGGCGACGCACATGACGTATGAGAGGATGGAGCCAGATACGCCTATCAGGGCTCCAACGCTCGTCAACAGCGGGTTATCGAGCATGAAGCCTTCGGCGACAAGCGCGAATCCGCTGTACGCGTTGAGAACCGTGATGACGACAGCTACAATACACATGAGCATTTCCAGTCCACAATCATGTAGGGACTCGACTTACGCATGTCGGCACCTCCAATGGCAGACGTAGTAGTATATCCCTTGATGAAACTCAACAAAGCGTTGCCTGCCAGTGCGCCAGCTGCTATCACAGGACTTGCGGGAGCCAGTGTGATAAAGGCGCCCATGGTAGCAGCGTTGGTTGCGAGCAGTCCACCGTTAATGATGTGACGGCCCGGTAAGAGCTTAGGCTTGGACGACATGCGCCCAGCAAGCTTCATAAAGGCCACAATGGAGCCAGTGAATGTGATTCCACCTGTCAAGGCGTCAGCATCGTCGGTCGAGGAAGGGGAACAGGAACATTACCAATAAGGACTCCAAGATAGGCGGTCACCATGTGAAGAGTCGTCAAGTCGGCGCCAGTTTCGGCCATGACGCTACCAATGCTGGTCAAGACAGCCGCGAGGCCGACAACGGAATGAAGTGCAGCGACAGTTTGGGGGAGATCAGTGGGCGTGATTCGCTTGCCGATGAGGAATCCTGAGGTTCTGATGAGCTCCGATGCTTGACACTTTTACGAAACACCACATACCAGCCAGAACGCCAACGGTAGCAAGGCCACCAAACTGCGCAAGAACCTCGGGGGAGAAGCCAGCGGCGAGCAAGCTGGCTAGGACTCCGGTGCCAACACCTAGGATGCCGAGCATGTTGCCCATGCGGGCAGTGGCTTGGGAGGCCAGACTAGACAGGGAACCGATGCACAGGACGGAGCTAACGAGGTAACCAGCTTGAACAAGGCCGGCTGCGCCGGTAGAAGCAGCAGCAATAAATCCACCGCCGCAGAGTACAGCTGGGATGCCGTAGAGCCAGGGGTATTCCGGGGGGTCGGTCGGTCCTATTAGAGTCATTGTCAGCTCGAGTGAGCATCAACCACCTCCGAGCTTCAACTCACGCTTGAACATGTCCAACATGCGCTTCGTGATGACGAAGCCACCGCCAACATTGACAAAGGCAAGAAGGACACTAAGGGCTCCGAAGACTTGGGGCACCGTCTCCGGAAGGTATCCACCGCCGAGGATGAACAAGCCACCAACGCCGACCATGCCAGAGATGGCATTGGTGACGCTCATCAGGGGCGAGTGAAGAGCGGGTGCGACACCCCAGATGACTCGATAACCGATCAGACTGGCGAGGGAGAATGTAAAGGCATTGGCCATGAGAAGCGGGCTGGTGAACTTGCCGAGGGCCAAGACGCCGGCCATGCCAGCAGTAATGCCAGTAACCTCACGCGTCTTCTTCTGCCACGGGGTCAGTTCCACGGGCTCGGCAATCAGGGTAGTCTCTACGGGCTTGGCTGGGGCAGGGGGAGGGGTCGGTCGGGGAGCAGGAGGCAGGATGTCGCCGTTCTGAGTGACGATGGCGCCGCGGACAACTTCATCTGTAAGGTCGATGCCGAATTCGCCGGTCCTGGGGGCCATGGATAGGAGTAGCTTGGTGATGTTGTTGGAGTACAGCGTAGAAGACTGGGTGGGCAATCGAGATGGCAGGTCAGCGTATCCTATAATATCAAGTTAGCCCAAGCAGTTGGAATTGGTAGCGAGCGAATCACGCACCAATGATCTTGACGTCGTTATAAACCGCCACCTCGCCCTTCTTGGTAGCAACGCAGTTGCCTCCAGCCTCGGCTGCCAAGTCAACAATGACGCTTCCGGGCTTCATGACATCGAGCATATCCTTGGTAATGAGCTTGGGCGCAGGCTTTCCAGGGATCAGGGCCGTGGTAATGATGATGTCGACGTCCTCGGCCTGCTCCTTGAACAGCTTCATCTCGGCCGCAATAAACTCTTTGCTCATTTCCTTGGCATACCCACCGGCGCCGGACCCGTCCTCTTCGATCTCGACTTCGATGAACTCGGCGCCGAGGGATTGAACCTGCTCGCGCGCGGCGGGCCTCGTGTCGAAGCCGCGGACAATGGCGCCCATACGACGGGCCGTAGCGATAGCACTCAGGCCGGCAACACCAGCACCAATGACCAGGACCTTGCAGGGGGGGATCTTTCCAGCGGCCGTGACTTGGCCAGTCAAGAACCTGCCAAAGACGTTGGATGCCTCGAGGACAGCCTTGTAGCCGGAAATGTTAGCCATGCTGCTCAAGGCATCGAAGACTTGAGCACGAGAAATGCGGGGGACCATGTCCATAGCGAAGGAGGTGGCCTTTCTAGCCGCAATCTTCTCGACGAGGTCCTTGTTCTGGGCAGGCTGGAGAAAGGAGATGATGGTCTGGCCCTCCTTGATTGCGTCGACTTCTCCAACCTCAGGGCCGCGGACCTTGAGGACAATGTCGGAATTAGACCAGACTTCCTTGCTGCCTACGAGAATTGCGCCGGCCTGCTCGTAGGCCGGGTCGGGGAATTCGGCGGCGGAGCCAGCGCCGCGCTCGACCAGGACCTTGCCGATGCCCTTTTTCTTGAGCAAGGCGGCATTGGCCGGGGTGAGGGCTACACGTCGCTCGCCGGGGAAGATCTCCCTGGGGACGCCGACGGTGAGCTCGCCATAGGGCGTGGTTGGCGGCACGACGACGGTCGAGTAGGTCCTCGGGGCGGGAGGCCGAGGGACTGCGACGGCGGAGGCACGGCGGACCAGGGCGAGCGACTTGGGGACTGCGGGGACGAGAGCGCGATGGCGAGAGGCCGAAGCGATCGAGCTGTGCCATTGCTTGCGACGGGACAGGAGAATTGGGTCTAAACCATAGCAAGAAGACTTGCCGTCAGCTGGTGCAATTCGTGGGAGGCCCGAGAAAGGAGTCATAGACTTGCCTCGGAGTCGCAAACAGTGCGTCGCAAACAGGCGGGGCGCAGCGCAAAGCTCGGGCGTCACCAAAGCCGAGGCAGAAGCCATCGGGCCAAGCACGCTGGAGGCCATGGCGCAGAGACTTGAAGCTATACCCAGCAATGATTTTCCCAGGACTTCATCTGTAGCGCGGTGCGGAGCGGGAGCGAGTATCGGAGCTCCAGGGCTTGGGACGGAAGACGCAGTGTGACGTTGGAGGCTCAACCGGACTCGGGCTGGCTTACAACAGTGACGGCGCAAAGGAGGAAGAGGAGAGCTAGTCGCTTGGGATAAAAGGTGAGACAAGACAGAATCACTTCGCGGGGCCTTGCGCCAGCCTCGTGTCTCGAGCTTTTGCTTTAGAGCAAAAGAATAACGAGGACCAAGAAACAAGGGGGAAAGGAGGGAAAGGAGAGAGGAGGGAGGAGGGAGGAGAAACAGTTCGAGGACGGGTCATCCATCCCGCGGTCTATGGGTCACCAGCTACCTCCAGCCGATTATTGAGACAGCCAGACACGCCCAGAACAGCTCAAAGACACACCCAAAGGCACACCCCACGCTTCCATTGTCCCGGACGGCCTGCCTGAGTCGTCACGTCACTCGAGTCCACGCGACTTCACCGGGGAATTTCCCCCAAGACCACTGAAAGAAGCCCACCCATTTAATTCAATTAGCCGGGCGGTGGGCAAACCCGGGCTGGCACGCTGGGCAAGTGTGGGGTGATGTGCGCTAAAGCCGCTACCAGAAACCCGGGGGCGGGGCAAGCTCCCCTGCTGGAACTTTGGGGCTTGGGCCACATCCGGGTACCCAAGCTTACCTAGGACCACGGCGATTCGCAATGGCATCGCTTTGTGCTACCAGACTGGACCGGACTGGGCTGGAAGTGTGCCACTGTGCATCGAGGACGGGTTGACGGCGCTTCTTTGTGGCATCCAATCCCACTAACAAACAACCCCTCGCCAGCAGCCAAGGAGAGGCAGCCTCTCCAGCTACTGGCCACAACCGTGACGCATGGCGGGTGATCGGACCCAGCCTGTACGATTCCCCGTGTGTGTGTGTCGATGGTGCAAGCCACGGATCATGGAGGGGTGATGGAACTGTGGTAGGCGAAACCAGACCTGCTGAGGAATCCTAGCCAACTCCAACTGCCTGATCGAGGTCGCCCATCGCCGATGCATTGGCTTGGCCGCGTCTGTTTCGGCTGGTCACCTTTTCCCATTCTTCTCGTGCAGCCAAGAGGGTGTACTGTTCGGTTCTTTGTTCGGGAACCGATCGGAGAACGGGCATTCAGCATAGAATTATGCACATGGGAGGATGCAGGATCCATATTCACCATTTTTTACGACTCCCATGCTAGTGGGCCATCCAGCGCTGTGGATAAGTCAACTCTTGTCAAGTAAACTCAAGTCAAATGATTTCAGGTTGAGGTCTTGTTCAACCTTCCTGTTCACGTTCAAGTCAATGTCTACAAGTCTTTAAGTAATATCAGTGAAAGAGTAGAATTCATGATGCTTTCTTTCAAGCCCAACTGCCCTACAATAGAGACTAGCCCAATAACTACTAAAGGAACGGGCTCAGCTACTATCCACCATTGAGCGGCCCGAGCCTGGTGTCGTCTTTGTGTCCGCCTCTGTGTACTAGCTTGGCGTCTACTTTCTTCTGGACTTCCTCCACTTCGTCCATGTCAAACTGAGTTCATCAAGTCTATCGCGAGTACTTCACCTAGGCCCAAGACATGTCCGTAACGAGCGACAGCAGTTTGAATGTTGGACTACACAGAGACTAAGCTTAATGAGTGACTTCCTCCATACCTGTCCCAAACCCGCGCCATCCAGCCTCTCCTTATCCCGTCATTCCCATTCTCCTCCTTTCCTCGAGACCCCCCGACGCTCTTAGTACCTAACCTCACATCCAAAACTTACCCGCGTGGCCCACGTTCTGGCCTCCCTTGCCGCTCCCACCGCCCTCGCCAGCCTTTTTAGCCTTTCCAGCAACACACGGCGTCTCGCATCGCCCTCGATAATCCGGTCCAATGTTCAGGCATGTATCACATCCGCACAGCAGCTCAAGGTTGTCACCGACTTCCTGGTTCGCACCCTCGCAGAGGCAGATGTAGAGCGCCGATGTGACATTCGATGGCGGCGTCCCTCCGGGACAGCTTGCCATGGGCGTGTTGCAATACGCCTGCGTCAGCTGCGAGGTCGTCCACGGCTTCCCTATTCACAGCGTCAGTTTATCTGCTCATCCCGGCTCCAAAGGGGAGTTTTCGTTACCCGACATGCCCATGAGGACCTCCGCGCAGTACGTGTACCCGCACTGGCAAATCGGCCCTTCGTGCGGTGCCGCCGTACCGGTCGGTGCGGGCGGGGTCGGTGTGGCCGGGTCCGTGGGCTTCGGCAACGGTACAGGAGTCAAGGGTGGGGGCGAAGGGACCGGCTTCTCGGGCGGAGGAGGCACCGGCGGTGGGTCCCCGCTGGGAGGAGGCGATGGTGGTGGCTCTGATGAAGGAGGCGGACCTGGAGGAACCGGATCGTTTGGAGACGAGGGAGGTGCTTGGGGCTTGGCCATAGCCACGGCCAACGCCACCAGCCCGAGGAGGGTCATCGCCAGCTTCATGGCAACTTTTATGTCTTTGGTTGATCAACGAAGGTGTTTCAAAGTGTTGGGTAGTGGATGGGCTTCACTACAAGTGATGCAGATCTCATAGCAATGGTCTTGGAGAGCTTTCATGACTCTTCTTATACCTCAAGGCCCTCGAGTACAAACAAATTCGCGATATGAAGCGAGATCCGAGTCCTACATTGGACACAAGTTGTCACTGGGCACAATCAGGGGAATCAGGAACCACGTCAGCAATGTTCTACGTCGACATACCTCGGCAGTCGACAAGACGCAACAGATACTCTCACAAGAGGTTTTATAATAGACTTGCTTCAGCCTGTGTCCTGATATCTGACTTGCATAGTAGAACGGTGGTAAGTGATGGAGGCGTTGACCATTTTTGACTATCTGCTGCTTAGTAGGCCTTTGAGAGTACACATCACTAATTTGTGTCCACTTATGCAAATCGATGAATTGCGAACAAAGGCGCCTTCGAGGTGCTCGAGGCGGTTTGGTTTCTTAATCCACTGCATTCTTTACGGTAGAAGTTCACATATGTCACCAAAGTGTGAAGTGCAAGAAACATTGGACTACCCAGGCAAGGAGGATTAAGAGAAACCTCTGCCCTGTGAGTGATTTGGTGATCACCTCGCTATACTTTCACTAGCTTCGGCAAGTCAAGTCCTCTGGATTGTGCGGCGTTGATCCTTATGTTCGACCAGTGCTCCGGTTACCCTGTTGTGTAGACTATGAGAGTGAAAGTCCCGTTGAGGCCGCAAACATTTACTATATTGTTTCCAAAGAGCTGAACAGATTCGATTTAATTATTGTTATCGTATCAACTACAAATCACCTAAGACCCAGTTGGCTTGTTATAGATAGAAGACGAATGGCAACTTTTAATGTCTAGTCTAGGCCTCCCGGGTAGTTTTACGGCTCCTCGGCAAGGTCACCCGCGCCGTGTGGGATGTCTACGCACCGTACCATTGAGACTGTGAACATGTAGAAATTACCCCACCATCATATTTGCCCCTCCAATTGCTTCCTCCCACCTAGAAGGACTCCAATTTATTTCTCTCCTCCTGCAATTTAGGCTCCTCACTACCTCTCCCAACATGTTCAAGATAGCAAACATTGACGCGCCGCGTCCTTTCACCACCATCAATGTGGGCACGCGCCAGTCCCCGCTTGCTCTGGCGCAGGCCGTCATCGTCACCGAGGCCCTCCAGAAGCAATTCCCGGAGTACGAATATCACATCCACGCCATGACGACCACGGGCGACCGCGACCAGAAGACGGCACTGTACAGCTTTGGAAGCAAAGGCCTGTGGACGTCGCAGCTGGAGGAACTTCTGGTCAAGAAGCAGATTGACATTGTGGTCCATTGCCTCAAGGACATGCCGACGGCACTGCCCGAGGGTTGTGTGATTGGGTGTGTGACCGACCGCGAGGACCCTCGGGATACACTCGTGATCAAGAAGGAGCTGGTGGACAAACATGGATGGAAGACTCTGGCAGATCTGCCGGCTGGCAGCGTCATCGGCACCAGCAGCGTGCGCAGAATCGCCCAGCTGGTCCGACGCTACCCGGAGTTGAAGTTCAAGGACCACAGAGGCAACATCAACACCCGATTGCAGAAGCTGGAGGATGACCCGGAGCTCACGGGTATCATCCTGGCGGCCGCAGGACTCCAGCGCATGGATCTCGGCCACCACATCTCACAGTACCTCGAGTCCGACGACGGAGGCATCATGTACGCCGTCGGCCAAGGCGCCTTGGCGGTGGAGTGCCGCGCGGACGATGACCGAGTGCTCAAGCTCCTCAAGTCGATCGAGGACGAGAAGACGATGCTGGCATGTGCGGTCGAGAGGAGCCTCATGCGAAAACTGGAGGGTGGATGCAGTGTACCCATCGGCGTGGAGGCAAAGTGGATGGACACCAAGCTGCGAGTGCGGGCAACCGTGGTGGCGTTGCGAGGCGACGAGGGTGTCGACTGCGAGATAAGCAAGTTCATCAAGACTCGCGAAGCCGCGGACGCGATGGGTGAGGAAATCGCCCAGGAACTCGTGAACAAGGGAGCTGGCAAGATTTTGGACGCCATCGTTGCCACTCGACAAGTGCCCGATACGATCAAATAGACGGACAGGTGCAAGGAATTGGTTGTCAAGATATGAACTATGATGAAAGCCGCTGATGAAGCGGCAATATAAAACCCCAAATATACCCCCGGGATGTGAATCGCCTTTATGGTACAACTCCACGTCTATTTCGTCTCCAGGTTGAACTGTGCTTGGTTCCGCTATGGTCTGAAGACTGCATCTGCATCCTCGGCATCACCAACCGGCCGCCGTTTTTAGCCCATTGAAGCCGAGACGGCTTTAGTGCTCGCCCTCGGAATAGGCCTTGTAGGCCTCGGCATCCATGAGCTCCTCGAACTGCTTGGCGCCCTGCTCGTCGACTTCGACCTTGGCGATCCACCCGCCGCCGGCGCTGTCGTCCTCGGGGACGTTGTTGATGATGGAAGGCTTCTCCTCGAGGAACTCGTTGGCGTGGGTGACACGTAGGCGGATGGGAGCGTTAATGTCGCTGGCGCTCTTGACGGACTCGACGGCACCGATGGCGTCGCCTTTCTCAACCCACTCGCCGGCCTCGGGGAGCTCGCAGTAGACGACGTCGCCCAGCTGCTCGGCGGCGTAGGTGGAGATGCCGACGACGCCCGTCTTGTTGTCGGCGGATAGGTCGATCCACTCGTGCTCCTTGGTGTAGCGGCGCGCGAGGCCTGTTCGCGAGGGAAAAAGGAAAAAGGCGATTAGCCACGGTTCGGGGTTTGTTTGAGGGAGGAGAATGATTTCCGGAGGTTTGGACCGAGGGAAGACTCACTCAACTTGGAGGTGGAAAAGGCGGCGCGGGCGAGAGGCGCAGCTCGGGGGGCAAAGGCCCTGGCGAGGGGCGCGGCGGCGCGCAGAGATCGAGTAATTGAAGCCATTGCGAGAAGGGCTTGGGCGAAGATGGGAGCTGGGGCGGCGAGGAGGGAAGATATTCGGAGGGGGTGGCCGACGGGACGATCAGAGATAATAGATATCAGGTCACTCGGCCGGCACTAACATTTTGCTATCGGATGGAGGCCGGAGGTGTAGTAACGGGACGCTTAGTCATTCTGAGCAGGTCTGGAAGCCATTAATTGCTGAGGCAGCCGGCGGGCCAATGAGAGGGCGTATAATGGACTGTCATGATGGACTGCTGTCTTAAGCATTTTGGACTTTGAGAAGTCACGAACAGAAATAAGTCGGATCTGGTTTTACGTACTTGGCTCGAGGATTGTAATGCGTTCTGCATTGTTTATTTAGACCGTCCTGGTCTGCTTGGACAGTATTGAGATTGGGAAGCCCGTGCTTCTTTGATGAACGGCATGCGCGGAGCCTCCATGCAAAAGCATGGAAGCACCCGGTCGGGTTGATGAATGCATATGACATGGCATCGCAGGGTTGCTGGGTATAGACTAGATATCGAAGCGCGACGAGGCAATGTGCTTCGCCAGACCGAGGTGGCAGATGCTGCAAAGCATCTGCTGAATGCGTGTAAGACCAATCGAGTTGTTTGCAGTGTTTATCTCGGTGCCGTGGTGCAACCATTCAATAACAAATAATACGGATAAGCGAGGTGTTGTTGATGTTTACTTGCTGCATGCTGAGTTGGAGTGTGGGGGGGAGGATGACAAGCAGCGCATTCTAACGACCCTTGAAGGGGCATAAATTCGATTGTCCATCTTCATCTTGGACAAAACAGACTCATTAACACGCAGGAGCAGGAACTCTTACCCTCCCCCACTCCCTCTCGTAGTCATCCGTGGCGATGCTAGCAAGGAGACAGCGTAAAACTGTACCGAAGTAACACGATCAGTGAAGTCAGAGGCGTCTTGCCTCTTTAGGCGCTCAGCCAGCCAAGACAGCCAGTATGGTATCGTCTCGTATTATTGGCTCCAGCAAAAAGCTGCTAGCTGAGGTACGCGCGCGTCACACCCACGCATTGGCTCAAGCCCCAACGCGTCCCAAACAAACAGGCATGGATGGACATGGACACAACTCCGAGACTTGCTGACGAGACATGGTCGGGGACTTGTGTGCAGAGAAAGACAACAAAAGAAGTCTGGTGTAGAGTCACTGGTTAGGTTTGTTAAGGGGTGGTGGCCTGAGGCCACCACCTAGGGCACCTAAGGCCCACAACGCCGCCCCCTTGGAGCTAGCTAGTCAGATAGATCAATCCTACAGCATCATTGCCAACAACAGGTTATAAGCCCCTTGCGTGTGAAACTATACGTAATTTAGAGAAAAATATCTCCCTAAGATTCTCTATACTCTTACCTTTCTTTTAATGTAACTTTAAGCAGAAGTAGATCACTTTAGGACTTAGATAGGCTAAATTAAAGTAATATATCTAGATAGAGATAAGTTATTAGACCTTAAATCCTTATATACCTATAGAAGAGCTACTCTGTAAGCAGCAATTAATATATAATAACACTTAGTTACTAGCTAGGTCTAAGACTTTATATATAAGATAATTAATATTAAATCTATTAACTCTTAAAATTTCAGTCTATTCTAACTAACTTTATATTAAATTATATATAGTTTTAGCAATTAGAATTATATAACTTTATAAAGTAGATACTAAAGGTTATATAAGCCCTCTTATATATAAAAAACCCTAATTTAAAGTGAAATCTTAATAATATTTGCTAAGACTTTAATATAAGGATTTTAACTGTTAAGAGTATCTCTAGTTAGAAAAAAAATAAGTCTGTTTAACTCTAACAGGCTATAAAGCTAGTTAGGCTTTATATCTTACATCTTAATAATAGAGAAGCTTAAGATAATAAAAGACTAAGATAAATAGAAGATTAAGCTAATACTAAACTTATAGATACTTAGTCTAAAGAAGTTTATTAGGGCTAATAGTAAACTAGAGGAAAGTATAATAGATATAGAGATATAAGCCTTTAGGACGAAAGATATATATATAAGAGGCTTCCTAATTAACTATCTATTATCTAAGGTCTTAAAAAAGCTATCTTAAGCTAGATAGGATTATAATACTTATATAGCAGCTTAGACGTATAGGTTTATTAGAAAGATAGTCTGCCTAGCCCTAGAAGATACTCTTTATAACCTTTTATTAATATTCTTTAAGCTTAATAGAGAGGAATTTACCTTACTTACTGCTTTTAATAAGAAGCTTCACTTTATATAGAGATATATTAGAAGTAAGATTACAGTCTTAGAAGAGGTCTTTATTACTATAGTACTAAATAGGATTAAAAGGTTAAATAAGATCTAGTATAATAACTAGATATATAACCTTAAAAGAGGTAATAAGATTATAAAGTCAGAAGTTATTAATTTCCTAATAAGATAAGCTAATACTAAAAAGAATAATAGTACTAACTTTATAACAGATTTATAAAGAAACTAGCCTTCTTAGGCACCCTAGGGCAACTTAAAAATATTAAAGGCTTCTATAAATACTAAGAATAAGAATAGTAACCTCCTATATATAAACTACCCTCTCTTAAAGGCTAGAAGGTATTATAGAGCAGATAAATACTAGAAGAAATACTTAGAGCTTAAGAGGCAAGCTAGAGCCTAAGGTATAAACACACTAGCCTAAGGAAACACATCTATTAAGATAATAAGAGCTAACTTCACTAGTATAATACTATTCAGCTAGATAATAGCATCTTAGACTACCTATAAGAAAGTAACCCTCTTAGTAATAAAAGAAGCATTCTAAAACAATATAATTATTAATTCTAGGTGTTTAAACTACTACTTTAATAATAAGAAGTAGTTTACTTTCTTTACTAAAGCTAAAAGCTATAAATAGATAACTATAAGTAATAATAAAGATCTTTATATCTATAGCTAAGATAATATTAAGATTATTACAGCCTAAGGATCTCTATCCTTAGAAAGAGTCTACTATTACCCTAAGGGAGTAGTAAATATACTTAGCCTAAGAGTCCTTAAGAGAAAAGGTATAATTATTAACAGGTACATAAATGTTATAGCTGTTAAAACAATAAGGCAGAAGGTTTATAATATAATTTAACACTATAATATTACTATCTTAAAGTGTGAAAAGCCTTAAGGCTTTTATAACTTTATAGCCCTGCTAAAAAACATATTTACTAAGGCTATTAAATATAGTATTATACACTACTAGCTAGCTTATACTAGCCCTAATAAAGTCCTTAGAGCCTGTCAGGATGTAAATATCTATATTAATACTACTATATTAAAAGGATTCTACTATAAGACTTATCACCTAGCTAAGACTAATAAGATAGTTAGTAAGACCCCTCTAGTTAAGACCTTAGTCTTTCTAGACTATATTTTCTAGGATATTATTAAGCTAACCCTATAAGGCCTTAAGGGCTACCACTATAGCTTTCATAGAATTAATACTATTATAGGCTTCTACTAGTATATTCCGCTTTAGATAAGAGACTAGGCTTTACCTAAGATTAAGAGGTAGAAGAAGGCTATAGAAAATATAAGTACTAAGCATAAGGTTAAGATACTCTACTTTAATAACACCTTAGAGTTTAAAAGCAGGAAGATTAAGAGCTAGGCCTTAAAGGAAGGTATTAGCATAAGATTTAGCGCTTCTTATACACTAGAACAAAACAGCTATATTAAGAGAGCTAGTAAAGCCCTAATTAAAAGAGCCTAAGCTATATATATTAACACTAAGCTACTAGAGCTGCTATAGCTGCTCTATATTAAAGCAAGTGTCTATATTAATAACTAACTCTCTACCTCTACTAATAAGAATAATAAAGCCTTAATCTAGAAGATATTCTAGATTATTAACATACCTTATATACCTTATCTTAAGCATATTAGAATATAAAGATATATTATCTATATATACATTCCTAACTAGAGAAAAGTTAAATTAGAAAAGATAACTCTACAAGCTTAAAAGGGATTTCTAGTAGGTATAAAAAGCATAAAAAGATATATCTATAAAGTCTAGCTTCCTAATAAAGAGAGAGTTATAAGAGCCTAAAATATTAGATTTAGAGAGATCTATAAAGATAAGAAAGGCCTAAAGGATATCCTAGAGCTTAAGGCTATACTAATTAACCTAAAGATCTCAGAAGGTAGCTATATAATCTTTATTAAAAGCTATATTACTATAAGACCTAAAGAAGTCTACAAAAAGCAGCAGAAGACTATTACTAAGCTGGAGATATAACAGAAGTTAGCTGACAAGCCTAAAGCTACTATAAAGCTATAAGAGGCCTAGAGAAGGATAACTCTATCTTCTAATACCTCCCCTTACAGACAGACTGATAATAATATCCTTAAGGCAGAAACACTATTCCCTAACATGCTAGACAGCTTCAAAAATACCCTTAAGACCCTATAAGACCCCCTAACTAAGATCCTAAGCACTAAGCCTATTTCTAAGCCCTAGCCTCAGAGAGAGAAAAAGCAATACTAAAAGAAAGCCCCTTCTGAGCCCTCTAATTATACTATATAAAATTAGAGCTAACCTAACTACTAAAAGATATATAACAGCCTAACTATACCTACTAAGGTATATAGAGAGTAAGATAAGATTATTAAGAAAGTCTAACATATTATATTTACATCACTAAAAGCATATAAAATCATACTAGATAAAATCACAGCCTTAAAGACCTAGAAGTAAGCCTAGAAACATAAGGACTATATAAAAGTCTAGAGACTAGCTAAGAAAAAACAATATAACAGCCTTATTAGTAAGGCTGTGTAAGACCTTATAGAGAGACTATAAGAGGCTTAAGTTCTTAACAGAAAATAGGTCTATAATATAAAATACCCTACTAATAAAAACCCCTACATAAGAGCCTAATAGGTAGTCTAGAGAGACTAAGAGTAAGGTGATAATTACGCTATTAAAGAGCTCTACACAGTAGTAACACATATAGCTTTTATAAGATTATTCTGCTTACTTATAGCTATCTTAGACTATAAAACAGCTTAGTGTGATATTACTATAGTATTCCTAAATATAGCAGCAAAGAAAAAGATTTATATTAAGCAGCTATATAGCTTTAAAGACAGCACAGACTGAGTTTGCCTTCTTAATAAAGCTCTTTATAGCCTCTTAATCTTCTTAGCCTAGTGGTTCTTTATAGCTACTTAAAAGCTTATCTTAATAAGCTTTAAGTCCTTAGTATTAGAGGTTTATATCTTTAAGTGTGAGGATAATATACTATTAATCCTCTATATGGATAATATAGTTATAGCTGCCTAGATAAAGGAAAAGATTAATACTATTATAAATAAGATTAGTAGGTTATTTAAGATTAAGGCTCTAAGAGAAATAAAGGACTTTCTAGGCCTTTAGATTATCAGAAAGAGAAATAACTATTATATTTATATTTATTAAGGATACTACACTAAGAAGATTATTAAAAAATTCACTATAGGGTATCTTAAGCTAGTAAAGATATTATAGCTGTTTAAGCATAAAATCCTAAGCAACTAGAAGGATAATAAAGTTGTTATATTATAGACCTAGTAGCTTAAAAGAACAGGAAGTCTTAACTATCTGTTAATAAGTATAAGGCCTAATATTATATTCACAACCTAGAAGATATATAAGGCTAATATAAGCCCTACTAAGTATTATAAGAAAGTAATAAAACACCTCTTTTACTACCTCTATAGTATACCCTGCCTAGCTCTTATACTAGGCGGTAAATATAATATTAGAAACCTAAAGCTTTAAGTATATATAAATACTTTCTTCACAGATAACTACATAATATATTACTTAACTATAAGATATATTATATTTGTTAGTAACAGACTAGTTCTTTAGAAATTAAAGAGGCAGACTATTATAGTAATCTTATTAACAGAGGCAGAGTTTATAAACCTAACCCTAGCAGGAATATTAGCTTTATAGATATCACAGTTAATTAAGAAAGCTAGGCTAGAGCAGTCTAAGCCCTATATACTATTCACAAACAGCTAGAACGTAAGACTAGCTGTATTAAATAAGAGAAATACAGCAAGAATATATTATATTAATATACACTTCAAATAGGTTATCTAACACACTAAGAAAGGCTATTTTAACCTTTAGCAGATCTGTACAGACAAGATAATCACAGACAGGCTAACAAAAGCGCTAAGGCATATAACCCACGAGAGATTTATAGTATAACTCTAGATGCGAAAGCTAGATGCCCAGGATATATAAAACACTAAGGAATTAGTCAATTTGATATGGAAAAGGGCTTATAAATACGTCACTTATTTGTGGGTTCCCTTAGCTGTGGGGTAGTGTTAAGGGGTGGTAGCCTGAGGCCACCACCTAGGGCACCTAAGGCCCACAACGCCGCCCCCTTGGAGCTAGCTAGTCAGATAGATCAATCCTACAGCATCATTGCCAACAACAAGGTTCATCCAATCGAGAATACGAGCTGGATGAGTTGCTGTCTTGCTCAGGTCGCTTCAGGCTCGTGTCCAGTCTGACTGACCCAACGGTGCCTGTGAAATTCCGCCCCGCTCGTCCCCTTCAGCGCTTCGGCGGCTTGATCCAACCATGCACAATCAGGCCTAGGCTTTCAACGTCGGCGACGGTAATTAAGACAGCAAGACAATAGTCTAGGTTACAACCCGAGAAAGACGGAGTAAAGAACGAGAGAGACAGCACATGACAGACAGACAGGACAAGACAGGACCCTCCCCCCGCCTTCCCCTCCGAGTCCGTCTCGCTTGTCGCTTGTCCCTTGTCCCTGGTCGCTTTTCTTCGTCATCCGTCCCGTCGTCCATCATCCATCTTCAACTCCAGCTACCTCTAGTCTACGTTCTCCATCTCCATCCGGAGTCGTCCATCCCAACGCAACCCAAACCGGGGTGAACCACTACACTTCTCCTCTCTTTCTAACCACTTCGTCTTCTTCCCCCCTTATTTGCCCTTCCTTCCATCCCATCATATCGTCGCCTCCTCTAGACCGAGACTCTGTCTCATTTCAACGTTGCCACCTCCTCCGCTTTCCAGCTGGCGCCCTCTGTGGCTTGTTTCTGGCTTGTTCCTGGCTGGACCAACCACCAACAGCAGCTGCCCGCTACCACGCCTCCAGGCTCCGGCTCATCATCGCGGGACCACCGTGGAGCCTCTTCTCTCCACCTCCCTAAGCTTCCGACTGCCGCCCTACGCCCTCTGTCCTCCGCAATCGACTACGCCTCCCTCGCTCTGCTGCTGCATCTCCGACTGCCACCATTGTCGCCTTCTCCGTCGCTGTCACTGTCACTGTCGCTAGCTGCCAAACCACTAGCTGTTTCGGCTTTTATGCCTTCGACAAGCTGACCACCTGTTCCGCTTCTTCCTCCTCTACTCATCGACCGACGCGCCTACGACAATCACGTTCTCTACCTACCTGGTCCTGCCGACAACTCCACCGCACTCCGTTCGCCTTCCAAACGGCACACGTTCCTTCGACTCGACACCTCGACTTGACCCGCACTTGTCCTCGACGTACTTCGACGGCGCCATCGACTCCGACTCCCATCACAACCCCCCCTCACCTTCAAGCTGGAAGACCCCACGATCGCGGCGGCGGCTACGGCTCTCCCCCCTACTCCCGACCCCCCCGCCGTCGATACCATGGAGATGGGGACGCCTCCCCCACACGACGTCCACGACGATACCCTCGGCGGCATTGAGGGCTCTCCCTACATTACCTCGAGCAACGGCTTCCGCCATTCGCAGAGCCAATCTCTAGACCAGGGCCTCGCCGCTAGCCCCAGGCAAGAAGAGGACCCCAATGCCAGATACACCCCCCCCGTCCAGGCCGCTCCCTCCATATCAAGACCTGCCAGCGGTCTCTCCAACCCCGCCCATCAGAACTACAACGATTACAGGCAAGGGCAAAGCGCCGCCGCCGCCGCCGCCGCCGCTGCTGCTGCTGCTGCAGCTGCAGGCGAGTCCTCCAACGGCCGAAACCATGTCGTCATCAAGGTTGGCATGGTGGGCGACGCCCAGATCGGAAAGACGTCTCTCATGGTCAAGTACGTCGAGGGGAGCTGGGATGAAGACTACATCCAGACCCTCGGCGTCAACTTTATGGAGAAGACAATCTCCATTCGCAACACCGAAATCACATTTTCTATCTGGGATCTTGGCGGCCAGCGCGAGTTCGTCAATATGCTGCCCCTCGTCTGCAATGACGCCGTCGCCATCCTCTTCATGTTCGACTTGACCCGCAAGAGCACGTTGAACAGCATCAAGGAGTGGTACCGACAAGGCCGAGGCTTCAACAAGACGGCAATTCCTATCCTCGTCGGGACAAAGTACGACCATTTCGTCAACTTCCCGCCCCAGGACCAAGAAGAGATTTCCAACCAGGTCCGTCCGATTACGTCTACCAGGCGCATCCCTGGGCTCGAGCTAACAAGACCAACAGGCAAGGCGGTTTGCTAAAGCCATGAGAGCGGCATTGATCTTTTCAAGTACCAGCCATAGCATCAACGTACAAAAGGTCAGTCCCATCTGCAGATCCCCCGAACATTCTACGTACTCATCATCTGCAGATCTTTAAAATCGTCTTGTCCAAAGCATTCGATCTCAAATGCACGATTCCCGAGATCGAAAACGTCGGCGAGCCCCTGCTACTGTACCAGTCTGTGTGAAGCTCCCTGCTGATCGACGACCCCCGATCTTGTTTCGTGTAAACGACTCGAGCAAACATCGACCCAACGAGGATCGAGCCTGGGCCCAACTCGAGGAACCCGCACAAACAGCCATCTCTGGCTATGACTTCATCATGTTATAACCCCTGCAAGAGCCCTCACGAACCCGGTACAACACCACCCCACGCAGATGGGGGTTGGACTGAAACGGCTGCCGCCATTAAACCAGGGATCGTTCTGGACGGAAGCGTCAGCAACTAGCTGGATCGTGACTTGTCCAGTCAACTAGAAAGAAAGAAAATAGTAAACTTATTTGTACTCCCACACCCCAATTTCCCTTTGTTATACACTCAACACCTGGATCATTTCCCCCATTCCCTACCACCTAGTCTGCTGACCCTTCATTTCTGCATTTGGCTGTTTTACTATACGAGCACTGGAGAGGAGGGACACGGCAACCTTGATCCCTCCCGGGGATGATATTACGGGATTTCTGGCGCGCTGAGCTGCGCAATACGTCTCTGTGCTAGCCCGCGCGATGCTTCGGCTTTGCTATTTTCTGGACGCCATGACGGACACCGAGAACGATTTGAGTCACAGAAGGCCTTGTTAATTATTGGAATGTGCTGGTATTGCCTACCGCGCTCTTGTTTTCTTTCTGTCTTGATGACAACTGGCCAGATGATGCCGTGATTTAATCCAGGGATCAGGAGGAGATGCAAGAGACGCGAAGATGAACCATGTTGATTAGAAAGAGGCAGACAGGAAATGAGAAAGCAATGATGCAGAGAGAAATTGCGTCAAGTTCTACATAATATCAGGAGGCAAACTGTCACGGGCAGAAGTGTATACAGAACAGAGTGGTCCATGATCAGTTCCTGGGGGTGTCAAGGACATACGCATGACAAGTTTCAATTTAGATCAGGCACAAGGGAGACAAGTCGTTTGCAAACTGTCTACAGGCGCTTCCACTTGGTTCTCCGCTTCCAAGTTCCCATATATACCAGAAGACGTCCTGCGGTGTCATTGAGACACCTCTACTTGACTCTCCGCTTCCAAGTCCCTACCCATACCATGATACGCCCTGCCGCGTTCTTCAAACGACTACGGCCCCTTTTGTTGGAGTGGCTATTCTTACTGTGACGCCAGAGGGGCGTCGCCAGCAGTCAAGCCTTCCTGTCCCCTTTCATTCTCGCCCGCAACCGATCTACCGGCTTCAGGTTACGAACCGGTGCTACAGTGGCGGTAACCGCGGGGCTTTTGGTCGAATGCAGAGGCCAGTCTTGGTCGGAAGGGACTCGCGAAGGCCTGCGCGGCGTCTTTGCTCGCCCGTGGTGACTGGGCGAGCCTCGGGTGTGACACGGCTCAGGCTGGCTACTCTGGTGTCGGCTTCCGTGCTGGGCGAGATCGCTCAGGGGGTACCTCCTCGCGGCGTTGCTCGCGGCAATCTCCCTGTCGACGCCGAGACGCAAGTCCCTCTGCCACGGCGTCTCCTTTTTCGGCATGAGGTTCTCGACGTCACGCCTGGGTTTACGGCCGTAGAAGAAGCAGTGATAGGTGAAGAACGCGGCGCCGAGCAACACGAAGACGCCCACGCACGCGACGATGATCCAGAGGATCTTCTGGATGTGCTTCCCGTCCCCGGTGGGAGAGTCGGAGTCCGAGGAGCGCGCGAAGAAGCCGGGAGGGTAGTTGCCAGTCATGTTGGAGGGGATGGTGAGGTTATGGTCCAGGTGCTTGCTGCCCGGGACTGTGAAGTTGCCGGGCAGGGTGATGTTGCTGCCGGACATGATGATGGCCTGTGAGGGTGGTCAGACTTTGTTCTTCTTCCCGAGGGACTTACTCCAAGGACAAGATCCTTGTGAAGAAGATGCGTTGTCGGGCTAGGTTATGTTTGACGGAAGGGGTGGAGTGGCGTAACGGGGGCCACTTATGTATTTGGGCAAGTCCTTGTTCTTGTCATGTTCGCTGTACGAGGGTTCTGTTCGCATAGATGGTTGTGGTGTTTGGTTCCTTGTTTGGTTGAACAGTGTTGATGCAGGCTAACGAGTGAGGCTTGAGAGCAAACAAAGGCATTTTTGCGATTCTTCTTTATTTTCACTAGGCTTGTATGTGTGTCTTTAAAACAATCCTGAGGGCGCTGACGACCTGAATCAGTGAATACTGGAACAGATGAGGTCTCGATAGACTGAATATTGCTAATGGGATGGCTATGGGGCGTTGCATGAGCTTACTGTGACCGACACCAGATATCAACTTTGTTGCATGAACCCGAGAATACACGAAAACTGGTATGGAGAAGACAGGAGACAACGGCGAGACGATGGACTATTGATGGCTTAGGGGGCCGACCAATGCAACTGAAGTGACCTTTGCCTGTATAGACCAAGTCCTACCAGTTGCAATCACCATGCATTTAAAGTCACTTTGATAAGCAACGCACTGGTGAATCCACGACCATTCGAAAAAGAAATCAAGTTGCAGAGTGTTGATTGTCTACCTAGTAGGTACATGTCTGTATGTGAGTACCAACTGCAAGGTTCCGTCTAAAAATCTCTAGGCATGCTGCACACGAGGCTGCGCCCCCTTTCTCCCTTCCTCGATACGCTGCTTGGCAAACGGCCCTCGAACCGGCTGCCTGATGCTGAGGAGGCCATTGTACAAGAGAGCAATGCCTTGGCAGACGAGAACGAAGATGATTTCCAGCAACATGGTGAACAGCAGGGCGGAGAACATGATGCAGGCGGTTGCGACGACGGAAATGAATCAAACCACCATCGTGGGAAGCCTGTGGTGCCAGGCAAACCCATGTCCAAAGGCCCTAAGGAAGTCCGGCGCGGAGGCGCTCATGTTGAGAGGCTTGGTAGGTTGGGTGTCTGACCTGCATGTTGTCAGCTGGTCGTTCCACGTACGAGATTCTTGCGCATCTTCGCATGAGTCTACTCACGCTGCTGCCCAAGCTCGATGTCCTGCCCCTCGCCCCTCGCCCCTGGCTGGCTGAGGAGACGATCAAGGCAGGGGTAGCAACAGCACCAGGCTAGTACTGCGATCACTGCGCATAAAACCACCACAAGGGGGACGGATAATAGCACGTAAATAATGAGAAAAAAGATTTTCCATTAAGCACCATATGGTGCATGGGAGTGAAGGAGGGAGTCGAAGTCGGAGTACATGGTTCTGTTGGTTTGGCTGGTACTTACGGTGGTTGAGTTGCGAGTCCTGAGACGGTTGTGGTGGTGAGAGAGAGAGAGAGAGAGAGAGAGAGAGAGAAGTTGGTGAGATGACGTGTAAGGAAATATTTATACGGGCTAGAGACGGTTGCTTATGGAATCTTGAACGCGAGGACAACACTCTGCCATGTTTGTTCCCTTGAACTGGGGCGTGTGGACAATTCTGTTCATTCCACGGACTTGGGTGTAATGAAGACGAACTTGTTTCCTCTAGTGAGTTTGCCTAGCCATTAGAGAGAAATAACCTGGTGGTGCGAAGGCTTCCGACTTGTTTCTTCGTATGTTATCGCGGCGTGTACTCTGATTGAGTTTCTTCTACGGATCGTCATCTAGGATTCGAAAACTGACAAGACTTGTGATTCAAACAGGCCCTTCTTACCAAAATCATGGCGAGGCTTGCAAATACAGCTTTTCACCTCGTGCATCTAGCTGTGAACCGTTGCTAACACAATCCAGCCTTATATAAACAGAGCGCCCGACGCCCCCCTAGATCAGGAGACCAAGCCCTACGACAGTCTACACATCACGAGTAAACACCACACACAATGGCCGCTACGACGCAAGAGCACAAGTACAACACCTACCTCCTCGGGAGCCACGTCCTCCCGTGCCTCGTCGTCGTCGGCTTCCTGGGCTGGGCTGGCTGGACGACGTACCAGGAGCGAAAGACGAAGCGGCGACGGGAGGCGATGCGGCGGAGAGATGCCTTCCACACGCGGTGCTACTGGGCGGAGCGACGGGCGCATCCCTGGCTGGACGCCGTTCTCGAGCAAGCGCAGCCGCTGGAGGACGACGCTGTGGACGGGGTTGTGAAGAGCGCTGGACGAGGCCGTGGGGAGGGAGCCCTTGCGACTCCGGGGAAGCTCCGTCGTCGGCGTTCGCGCTGAGGCTGTTGATGGAGACGGCGGAGATTCGGGGTTGAGAGCAATACCATCGAGGGTGTTTCTAGCTGAAGTTCTCTGGGCTGTTGCAAGTCAGGGATATACCAAGCCAACTCTCAGGTTAATATCTCGATTCTCCCAGTTAGCCTCCCCCCTCTTCTTATAAACCCTCCATGGCCGGAAGCTTCGGAAGACGTGATCCACACCTAGTTACCTACCGTGCTAGACTACCCACACACACCCAACGAGCTGCACCTGACGATCGAAGATCTAACAAATCAGATAAACCGGGCCTTGCCAACGGTTTCCTGAATTGGAAGCCCGTCACCGCGGGTTTCCCCCCCAGGGCTCCAGTTTTCCCCCGGCCATGGATGTGATCCGCCCCCGGCGTCTGCGAGATCACCAGCCTAGTGCTAGATCCCGTCGTCGTCCCTTGCATAAGGACATTCGAGGCCTGGGACCCACGCTCAACGTCAACTTACACGGAGCAGACGTCCTACTGTCCTCGGCATTCTACTGGTTGCAAGCCTAGTCCCTCCATCAGGACAAAACGTCATGCTAACATGTTAAACACAATGCAAGAATGCATAAACACAGGCGTCACACGTCATGAAACGGGACAAGAGTCGAAGCTGGTTTGAACAATGACGGGGGAGCAAAAAAGTTCCCATCCGTGCGGCCAAGCCCCATGTAATAACATGGGCGGGGGCGTATTTGATATTTCCTCTTTAGATGGACACCAAGAAAGTGACTCTGTCTTGACCCTCTATGCCGATCGCATAATGAACAACGCACTGGTAGAAAAAGTCCACGCAAACAAGCAAGCAATCAAACGACAGTCTCTGTAACATAGGCAGCCCACTGTTCTATACTCCATAATTCCATTCCAAGATGAATGCCGCCTTGAGAGGTGGACGAACTCCACAAACGCCCCTTCATGATGTCGAAATCCAGCAATAGTGTTCCGTTCTTAGCAAGGGAAAAAGTAAAAGAACAAAAGAAGAAAAAACCGAGGGAAAAGAGACAAAAGGCCCTGCCAATTTACATGTACAAAATGGGGTCTGAATCTCGAGGTAGCGAGTCGGGCCCTTGGCGGGCGTAGCTGCTGGTGCCGATGCTGCTATGGAGGTTGTTGCCAATTGGGGTATCTAGATATGCTGAAATCCGAAAAACGACGAAGGCGTGGTATGTAAATGGGCGCGTCGTCGAGGCGGACCGTTGGATGGCCTTTGGGTGTGCGACGCGATGGGATGTAGATAGGAGGCGACGATGTCGTGATGGTCGTGCGGATCAGTACCCTCATTTGGTTGATTTGCCTTGGTCGCCCCAGATGGGAGCGTGTAGGGGCTTGCTGACGCCGAAGCCGACGCCAACGGCAATGCCGACGATGAGAAAGACGATGAGGACCTTGGCGATGATTCGGTTTCGGTTGCTGAGCTTCGCCATCCAGGTACACCAGCCACGCTGCTTCTTCGCAAGCTTGGCCTTTTGCTTCCAGTGCTCCTTGCCGGGCCAGACCTGGCAGTCGGTGTTGCTGGCCTGACCGTGAACCTTTGTAGCAGAAGTATCGGTGGTGGTAGCGGGGACCATGGCCTCGACGTCGGTATCGAAGGGGTTGCCTTTCTGGGTGCGTGGTGTGGATGTGGCGCTGCCCCCGGGAGTCCTGTTGAGGGGGGATGGGCAAACTGTGGTGACAGTGGAGAGGGCAGCCTTTTCGGGGATGGACATTGAGGCGGATGTGTCCAGGCTGGGGCCGCTAGGCCGGTCAAGCTTCTCGTAGTTGGAAGGCATTGTGGGTGGTTCAATTGGAATAGAGGTTGAGGAGTCGGAGTGGAAAGGGGCGGCGACGTTGGATCGCTTTGCGGGTGTCGGCGCAGGGTCGTATTCAGGGGTGAGATAAGTAGCGGGAGGAGAGAGATTTGCGACGTTCGACGACAACGAAGTTCTACGTCAGCGTCTGTTTCTGAGAAGAGAAGGGTCAGTACGATTTTACCGGCGCCAAGAGAGGTGATGGATGGTTTAAGAGGTTGAGCGAGGGCTGGGGGAGCAAGCCAGAGTGTCGTGGAGCTTGGTTCGCAGTGGGGCCTCCCGCCACAGTAGAACAAGCAAGACCAGGAAGACAATGCAATGAACATGGATGCAATGAATGAATGCCATGCCATGCAGTGGGTGGGTGTAAGGACGTACCTCTTTGAGTGTACCTTGCACACAAAAACACAAAAACACAGAACCACAGGGTTGGGGCGAGACGCCAAGGTTTATTGTTGGAGGGCTGGGCGAAGGTTGTTTTGTGTGACGTCGGCCAAGATGGCTCGAGAGAGTTGGACGGAATCCAAGTCTGAGGAGGGGGTTTTATCGAAGACCGAGGATTGCAATTGCAACAATGAAGGACTGGGAGAAAGACTAGAACAAGAGACAGCTGGTTGGCGCCTGTGGTGTGGTGGTTCCTCGAAAAGCTTGGTCTCGGCCTTTTGAGTCTGGTGTTCTGATGGTCTCAGAACATGGGTCTAAGTTAATGGTTCGGTGGTTCGCTTCAGGGGAACGAGACAAGCAACAGAAAGCCACGGAAAAGAAGGAGCGACGAGAGACTGGGGGAGGGAACGGGACGCCTTTGCTGCTGGCTGGCTGCTGGGCTAAGAGGTGGGTGATAAAGAGGAGGATGGATCGAGGAGAAGAGAGAGATTCTCAGGGAGACGAGAGATTGGAGATTGCGAGGTGCGAGGGACGAGCGCGAGGTAGACTACCCAAGGTACCTGAAGGGCCGTGGTTTTGCGCATCGCCTTTTGGCCTTGGGGGATCGCAATAGTGGTTAGACTAGGTACAAGCCCGCTGCAAGCCCCCGCCGCACAGCAGTTCGTCCAGGCCATTTTTAGGGGGGAGACCGGGGGGCCTGGCCGTGGGCCCTCCAGTCCACAGGTGCTAGCCTGGGGGCTGCTGGGTCAGTGCTCTTCGCGGTTACAACTCTAGATGGTCGTAGTCCAACAAAACCTACCTACATAGTACTGTGCCTAGTCTACTCGTTAACCTAAGTTCGTGCCTAAGTAAGCTACGCTGCCTTTTAGGTGCCGTGCTAGGTAGCTCTGAGAGCTTTAATCTAGCCCACCCGGGGTGGCACCTTGCCTTCCTCCTCAACACCACGCCATGCCCGTTCAGCATCACGCCCTCGGCGGCAGCCCTAGCGGCAACGGACGGGCTCTCCAGTCCAGTGGCAACTGATGGAGTGTTGGCTCCGTCTTGTTAAGCGGAGCGGGAGATTTGAAGCGCGTACTCCCTCTCGACCGACGCTTGCGCTCGAAGTGGGCTCGTCATCGACAGGCTTGCCGCTTGGGCCTGGGCTGGGCTGGCACAGAGTCACTTCGGTCACTCCAAGGCCCGCCGAAGAGAGAGAGAGTGTGTGAGAGACAGAGTCCAGAGCCATTGGGGAGCCCACCAATCTGATGACCAAGACGGGAGCAAGAACGAAGAGGACCCTCGGAAGAAGTCTATCCTGGGTCCAGAGTGGGCTTTCTTTCCCCAAACACACAAAACACACGGAATATATGGATCACAAGTCTCACAAAACTATCCACTGCATTGTCCAGGCCTACGTACCAGGTTTACCGCAGTCCAGGACCACCCAAATCTACTTCGTACCGGGACCGCTACGACTTCATACGGAGCTTGCAGGGTCTGGAAAGGGCCTAAGCCCCTGCATCTCCACTCCATGCCCCGGCCCGACGCCGCCTTCGCACAAGCATCTGGATTTGGTTCTGCTTTTCCCAGGCACGGGGTGCATGGCAGATTCCCCCCATCCCGGCCAGTGTTGCAGGTTGACGACACTCTATTGGGTCCTTTCGTATTCCCGCCCGCAGACTCGATACGTCGTAAACAAAGCGGTAGGTATCAGATCAGGATAGGGGAGCGATACTCGCAAAATGCAAAGCTACGGGGCTTAATCAAGAAAAGACAAGACAGACTCGGGGCGCTGCAGGCGGGAGATGGCAGCGTCACATTGGGGATTGGGGGCTTCACCCATCGCTCACCCACCACCAGACGATCTGCTGCCATGGCCTTGGCCGCGTGGCCATGTTCCGACTTAGCTCAACAGAACGAAGCCCTATGAAGAAGACCACCATGTGTCATGCTTCTCCTTTCGAATGGACGATGCCTATCTAAGCTACTACTGCGGATGGATGGATGCAACCATAACCGGTGCTACTGTCTGTCTATGTGACTCTATGGTAGCCTTTTCGACTGCGCAAAGTCTCCTTGGCATATTAGTCGGATTATATGTATGCACTGACGCGGCGGAAGCGCCACCCTCAACCCTCAACCCACAGCCAACGCCACCATTGGCGACGCTCCCTGACTCGTTTCCTCTGTCAGTTGTCAACTCACAACCGGGGGCTAAGACGAGGGGGCTTGATTGCGACCTAGTCTCGCTGGGTTGCTATAGTACTGCGAGGCAACATCCATGACACCCACTGCGAACAAGGAAAAATAAGTCGTGTCTGTCCGTGGCTCCTCCGACGTTGACCGATGCGTTTTCTTTTTCGCCATTTACTACCCGCCGTATGGCGGCGGCCTGCGGAGTAGGTACTACATAGTAGTATGTACGAATACTAACCGGTTGGCTGAGAACCCCCCTCGCGTCTGCCAGGCACAGTGACCTGGTTTTCGTTTTGGATGGAGCCCGCCCTGGGATCTGCGATCCTGGATAGTGAAAGGGGTCTCGAACTCTTGGCTTTTTCGTTTCGAGCCCCAATGGCATGACTCTGGTGTCCACTTGCGACATATGACACCTTTGGCTAGTCTGTTTTGCGAGCGGGAGCGTGAGCGCAAGCATGCGTTTTCTTTTTCGGATTGATCAATACTGGATATTGATGATGAATGTCGGTTAGTCAAAGCGGTGCCAAGGAATGGGCCATCCGATCTCCCGTCCCTACTATTCATGTCAATTATCTAGACAGCTACGGCGTATTCGTATGGAACAGACATTTATGATTTGAGGCTGAAGCTGATTGCCACTTGAGCTTGTTTAGAGTTGACAGAACACCATTCCCATCCATCGACATATCATTGACGGCTAACGTTCATTTGTCCTTGCCTCCGTCACGCATCGTACAATTCCTGTTTCGACCTAGGGCGCCGCATCCCACAGACGGACCGCGCCCCCTCTTCCCAACCAAAGGTAGCACGCGCGGATGGCACTGCAGCGAGACCGATGATAGCTAGCCGAGTCGCTAACACCCGGAACCTGGGAGGACCAGCCGAGGAATGCTTCCACGGGGAATGGCGCGCCTTGGCAAGCTTGCCATCTCTCCCGCATCCCACCATTCTCGCCATCGCACAATCTCGTACCGCTCCGCGAATTCGAAGAGATAGGTAGTAATTAGAGATGTCCCAGTTTCGTTGAGACAAGACAGAAATTGGGGCAATTTCCTCGGGACCACTTCCAAGCACATCGTTCTCGTCCTTCATGCTGGAAACCCCCACTGGCGATCGCCTTTGTAGCTCGGCTGATGCTCAACAGCCGGAAGCGTGTGAGTGTCGCAAAAAAGATAAAAGAGGATGAACTGCTTCCTCTTTCGCCGGTTCACGCAATGGCGTTGGCGTTGGGCGTTGGCGCTGGCGTTGGCCCTCCTCTTGCTTTCCACCTCGGCGACGGCGACGATGGGCGGATGGGGCGTGACGAGGGTCTAGATCTAGAACATGGGCGACTTCACTAATGCAGGGACCCAGCACTCGCATTGAGTCGTATCTGTGCCCTAGTTTGCACAGGCTTGCATTGCTACTAGACTAACCTAACTCCTCCCAGTTCCGACTCCAGTTCTGTATCTGCTCTGACTCGCTTGTTCCACTACCCGGTCCTCAACATCATTTGGGTGGCGCAGCGGCAGCTAACTCAACTCTACCTTGACCAACGCCGATGCGTGTTTATCGTGTGTTTAGCGTGTGTGTGAGTGTCAAGGTGGGAGAGTCTTGATGATGGTCCGAACGAAACCAACTGCGGGGAAGGACGGGGGCGACATGGCGGGAATCTAGACTCTCCCAAGGTATACGGAGTAGGTAATACCTACTCACTCCTGGTGCAGCTCAGCTCTACAAAGTACAGTCGCGAATACTGCTCCCAAGGTTTGCACTTTCTGGACCCGCGCCTACAACTGGAATTCTTGTGCCTCGGAAACAGCCACACCCAGCGACAGTCTGCTCTCGACTCCAAGACAGAGAAGAGGCGTGAGACATGGCACGGCACGAACCTACCTGGGTCTCGGAGATGCCGCGATGAGTTTTCGGATTCTGTAGGCATGGATATGCGTACTTGTACGTCATGGGACCTGGTCAACCCCCCAAGGAACAATACATATTAGTCCGCTTCCATCAGCTCTCGCTCTGTCCGTGAATAACTGCCGCACGTGGAAGGGTCTCCTCTCCGGCTTGCGTCATCCTCGACCGGCATACTGTCAACTAGCAGGCACGCAGGCAGCAGGGTACATCGTGGGCGAAGTTGCACATGGTGCTATCGGGCATCGACACCACTTGCCTATCTGGGTAGATAGGATAAGAATATCTAGACTACTACCTAGTACCTAGTTACGAAGTAGATAGTAGTTAGGCCTAACTGTATAGTTGCAGGCAAGGTGGGCGAGTACAGCAGATGCCTAGCCGAGATGCCAACGAGGAATGATGCATTAGTGACGAAGCAGATGTTCGGCAATTGATCTTGGTTTAGTTATTTATTTCGCTCACCTCTTTGGGAAACTTGACGCTGCATGACTTCCCGGAGAGTACCTATCCGAGGTCCGTCCGCTGAACGTCATTGATGATCTTCAACTCCGTTCCAAACTTCCGAGTCGTGACCGAAAACCACCACTTTCATGAACCTGAATCTCCATTCGAGGAAGGAACTTGCCTGTAAATATGAGGCACAGTTGTTGCTTAGGCTTAGGGCCGTCAGTCCTAGAAAAAGACGGTATGTTCCATTAGTACTTGCTAGGTAGGTCTACCTACTTAGTAGTTGGATCCTCATCTGGAAAGGTCACTCCCAAGCAATGGACTGATGCATCTTCACGATACCTTCCCCCCTATGAGAACCATAGGCGCAAGCACTACGAACATGCGTTGAGCTTTCCCACGCTCACGATGCTTTCTCCAGGGGCAGTAGCTTCCTTTCGAGACCGCAGCCTCGTCAACCTCATCCCAGCTCTCCTCTCAATCACCATGCCCACGTTCTCTTCCACTTCTCATCATCATCGTCTATTCTTGGTCCAGGCGCCCGACCTGGCTTCATTTTAGCCCGCTCGTCCTTTTCTTTCGGGTGCATCTCTCTCCCCTGCTAGGATATCCTCCCCCTTACAGCCACTTCTGATCCAGGCTTCCATCTGCTCCATCTGCGTCCCCTCTGGCTCCCGTCCGGCCCGGTCGAGTATGACTCTCCAGCTTCATTGGACTCGTGATCCCAGGTTTCGTCGCCTCCGTCACCCTCCCGCCTGGTATCACCGCCACGTCAGACCCTTCTGGACCCCGAGACCTTCCGCCAGGATGGAGAAGCAGTTGGCAGAGGAGCGTACACGACAGTGGCAGTGGCAAGCTATAGAGTCTCCCTGCGATGCCGCCGACAAGGCCTTTTGCGAGGCCAGTTGCATGCCGTGCTGTGTTTACTCTCGCACCTCGCAGCGCCTTAGAGCTGGTCTCAGCGGTCGCAATGCCGCAGAAATTCCCGAGGATGGCATCTTCACGCCCGACTGCTTCCAGTTTGCCCTATGTTTTCCCTGTGAGCAAAGGCCCTGTTTTCCAGCCATTACTTGGCCTTGCCCTCCGCTGACAGCCCTGCTCCAGTCTATGGCTGCCTTCTTGCCAAGCTTCAAACCACTGTTCGATCATTTTACGACATCGACGGTACCGATGTCTCGGACTGGTGTGGCGGTTGCTTCTGTCCATGCGTCACACTTGTACGCAATGAGCAGGAGATCCTGTATCGGGAGAAACAGCATCGTCAAACCAAGGAACGCAACGACCGCGACAGCTCCGTTGTTGAACAGTACCAGCCCCCAGCCCCCATGGTGCACACCCTCGCCGCATGCCCGATTCCCAACATTCCCAACCGCAGCCAGCCTACACCTGAAGCTGCCGATATAGAACTTGACACACGCGTGCTGCCCGCCATCCCAGAAGTCAGCCGCGAGGCATCGACAGCAGACTTGCCTTCGAAGAGTCTCTCCCAGTCAAGCCGCAGAGGCTAGGAACCCTCGATCGCTGTTGAGCCCGTGGTCTTTACCGATACAGCTGTCGTTGGGGCTCATGATCTTGGCCAAGACAAGGAGGTGTTTCCTATCCACGGCGAAAGTCGCACAGCCCATGGTCTGGATGAGGACGTGGCTATACTGGCTAACCCGCCTGCGATTGACACCTCGCATGAGCTTGACCACGACACCACTATGGCTCTGAAGGTTGACCCCGTAAAGGGTCATCCAATCGAATTCGACCGGTTCGAGCCCTCAGTTCGTCCCAATGCCCCTTCGAAAGAACCTTCTAAGCACGACATTCATCAAGACCAGGTCGGCCCCAAGGCTCGTCCGGTGGCTTCTCATGACTTGCGGGATGACGCTGTGACTCCTCCGCTCCGTCGAGGTGTAGCTCTGCACTCACTAGATGAGGACGAAAGAACGTCGAGAAACTTTGCAAACCGCAAACCACACAAGCTCCTAGACGACATATGATTTCAATTGGAGGCCTAGTGTTCTGAGAAGGCTGCGAGAGGGATTGAGGTAGTGGGCCGGCGGTATGAAGTCTACGGAGAAGTTACCTTGTGAAAAGCACATCCAGTATTGATTAAAGACGCGACAAACGAGCTGCAATAGACCAGTAGGGCTTCTTGACCAGTCCGAGGTGCCTCTGTTCATAGTTCCAACGTGTCATGCTTAGTGCTCATTCTATCGGCGTCCTAACACTGCCTTGAGTGCCAAATATTGATTCGTTTGCCGGGCTCAGCTCCCAGATGTGACTTGAGATACGAATGGAACAAGAGGTAGCCAGTTTCATCAATCGCTTGATTGAGGCCGGCACCCAGGTGCTAAACCACTTGGGGATGGTGGGCAAGATGAAGGCTGAGACGGTGCATGAGTGTCAGAAGCCGAATTCTTGATGTGCACTGCTTCAACGATGACTCGACGGAGTTGCGACCCTAGTGGGCGTCTATAGGATAGGACGATGAGAGCAACCAGGTTCGGACTGAAGGATCGGCGACATGAGCCCGTGTCATGTCTCGTTCCGTGGAGGATGATAGCAATTGAGTGGACTTGCAACGGCCTCGTCTACAACCAGATGGCCAAGCTGTCGGTGCAATGGACGGCCACCGGGGAGCGACGAGACTGTCTCTGATAATGCAGGAAGAGCGAAACGCCGGTCGTCTTCTCGGCACTCGATTCTAGCTCTCCGTTGGTTATGAGAATGCCGATGGCGCCGACGGGATCGGCGATTTTCTATATCGGAGAGGCTTAGCAGTCGAGGCTGCTACGCAGCAGCCCCTGCATAAAGTAGCCGGCGACGGTGAAGGCGTCGGAGGAGTCCTCAGCCGAAATGGCCACGAGACAGACACGGACACGGGCCATCACGTCTAAGTGACGCGACAAGACCAACGGAAGAGAGAAGCGCGGATGGCCTGGCCTTCTTTAATACAAATGTCTCTCGACGGGACACAGCCCCTGGAGCGGCCGTATCGCCCGGATGGAGAGGGTGGCACAGCAAAGTTCTGCGCTTGGCCGCCTGAGACGGCCCCGTGAAACCTGGCCAGAGAACCAATGGGGAGGTGCAGCGGGAGGAACGCAGGATGGTGGAGGCAACATGGCCGCGACCCGGTGCGGACGGAATGGATGGCCGGGGATGCCTACGGACGGAGGATCGCGGGACCGGGATAGGGGCGGCTTGGACGCGTTAAGGGGACGGGGAAGTGTGCCCTTTATTAGGGCGGGGGAGGGGGGGAGGGGGGGAGGGTCAGGGCAGGGAGTGGCTTGTGGAATGTACGAAGTAGAGTCTTCAATATCTTTGGTCTGCGAGGGGAAGATCAGGAGCGATATGGAATGGATTGCTTGGTGAGCTCAGGGTGTCCATGTGTGCGGTGCCCGGCTGGGAGCGGGAGGTTTCAGAGGGCTACAGCATGGCTAAGCGCTGGAGAGAAGGCCTCTCGTCCACTGTCGCGAGCGCGGACGCCCTGGAACAACGCGTCCAGGTCAGTCAGACCACAAGGCGGTGGGCGCACAGTAAGGTTTAATACAATTATCCATCAATCCATGGACGGATGAAACTTGGCCCATCCTCCATCAGCCGAAACCACTGTAGGCATCCGTACTGCGAGTTGCGGTATGTAGCAGCATCGCCCTTCTCCTCTCCCTTGCATAGGCGCCCGTCCCTGTGTGCGATGGACGCGTTCGATTGGTTGGTGGTGGGTGTCCTGGCTGCGGCGATGGTGCCACGGCTGCAACTCGACGCATCGGCCCAGTGGACGGATTGGCCGTCTTCAAGACAGAAGCAGCCAACTACGTAGGCCTACCTAGATATGTGGTCCATTTATTATCGCCGAATACTATGTACTAGTAGTATCATGGGCCCTTTTTAGAGTCCCCTCTCCGCTAGTTCGATGCAGTGACACGGCAGGACGCGTTGAGAGGACTCGATTGGGTGGGCCAGTGGTTAGACCTGAGGCAGCAAGTGGCTGGTCTAGCAGTCGGTCAGTGATGCATAACTATCTTGCATTGCACGAAGCAGCCTAGATAGATTGTAGGAATGTCCGGACAGGCTGTGCGGTATCTACGAAGTTCAGCAGGCTGTGTAGGCGGTAGGTAGTAGACACTGGACACGGAAGACGCCTCTGTTCTGTACCGGTAACCGGCAGTTTTCCTCCCAAGTAGGTACGAAGTGAAGCATCGACCTCTTCAGATGGTGACAGAGTACCTCGTAACTAGCAGATACCTCCCTTCGATGACCAGATTTAATCTCCCCTTCTGTTGGCAACTTATTGCAACCTGCGACCTGCATCCTGCACAAAGTCGGGCCCCCTCGTCTCGTTTAAGTGCACCCGACCCCGAAGCCCACTCAACACGCCCCGCGACCGACACACGAGCGCCCACACGCCCGCCAAACACGCCCAAACCCGGACGTCCGACGCACCAAAAACGCGCTGGCCAACGCTCCACTGGCTTCCCTTAATACCTTACCACCCGCCCTTCCGCCCACCTTCCCACACTTTCCCACCACCACTACCACCACCGCCAGTCACTCCCACCCACCCACACTCTCAACTCTTCCGTTCGGAAAACCCACTTGAAGCCCGACTTCTATTACTCCTCTTCCTCTTCCCTCTTTTTTTTACTCCCTTGACCTGCTCGTTCTTATACCTCATAACAAACACGACACGCTCTCGCCGGGCAAGGATATCATCACAACAAACAGTGAACAAGAACCCACTCTTCACCAAGTGGCAAACAACAACAACACCAAGTCTCACCGCACTTCGCTGCCCTTCCGCCACACTTGCCTACCGCTCACCAACTTATCACTCGCCAAAGCAACTCCGCTTCTCTCCGGCATCTCGACTCGAATCAACTTGACGAGACGTGTCGCTGGGAGCCAAACCCAACAGCCATCATCTCACAGCTTCATTCGCCATCTGACTGGCACCACCAACCTTCGAAATGGCCACCACCGCCCGTCAGCCATTTGCTCCCCTCGACGGGGCCCGTCTGCAGAACCTGACCAGCCTCAAAAACAGACAGAATGGTACGTGGTGAATGCATCTATCTGCCCACTGAATGTGCTGCCAATTGGGCAATCTACGTCCGAGTCTGGATTGGGTATTGAGAGTTGGGCACCATGACAGCTCTATGCCGCAATTTCCCCACTCTCCGTCATCAATCCACCATCAGACATGGCTTCCAGCATCATTCCCTACGGCATCTCTTCATGGTGCATCATCTCGTGCAGCATCATCAGCTAACCCCTCATAGCCATCCCTTCTCCCGGCGGCAAGCGCAAGGCTGAATTGATTGATACCGATGACTCCGAGAACGTTGCCCCTACCTTCGCCAAGCGTTCCAAGGGCTCCAACTCTGCCACTCCCTCCAAGGACATCTTCAAGCCCTCTTCCTTCGTCCTCAAGGCTGCCCCTCCTCTCGTCTCTACCCCCGATGTTCGTTCCTATGCCATCCCGACCAAGCCCGCCTCTTCTTCTCGTCGCACTCTCCACCCTCGATCACCTATTGCCAAGCTCAGTGGCCATATCGCCAAGTCGTCCCCCATCTATGCGCCCGCTGGACGCTCGCCCACGCGCAGCAAGCGCAATGGTCTTCTCTCCAGCCGTCGTCGCACCGTCGGCCCCTACGCCCGTGTTGACCCCCCTTCCTCCAGCCTCGGCTCCGCGGCCCCGTTCTCCCTTGATGCCGCCCTCAAGGGTACCATTCCCGGCTATGGTTCTTCTCGACCCGCCCCGAAGCCATCAACAAACGTTGTGGTTGAGGATGACCTGAAGGCTAGCTGGTTCTTCGAGATTCACGAGGACACTCCCGAGCAGGAGATGACCAACCTCCTTCAACACAGCACTTGCACGCTCGACATCTCATCCGATGAGGAGAGCGAGCGCAAGGCCAGTAGGGAGCGTGCCGAGGGCCGCGATAAGGAGAATATCCCTCCCGCCGACGATGTTTCCCAGACTTCAGCTCGCCGATCTGCTCGGCTCGGCGCCGATGATATGGTCATCGAGAAGGAGCGTGTGGCCCTTGGCGAGATGAACACCGCCGACTTCTACCCTGAGGGCTGCGATGAGACATCCGTCATTCTTATTCCGGCCGACGAGGAAGAGCAACCCGAGAAGGCCGAAGCTGCCCCTATGGCCCCCCCAATGACCAAGAGCTCTATGCTATCCCTCGAACCCGAGACCGTGGACCCCGCCACGGACATAGAGCACGATATTGACGCTCTCATCTCTAAGCCTAGCGAGGGGTCCTCCAAGGCCGCCGTCCTAGAACCATTGGAGGGCACTGGCGACAGCTTCGAGTTGTGGGAGAGTAGCAGCGCAAAGGACGACACTGAGGTGGTTGCTCCCGCTAGCTCATGAGACTCGGGCGACGCAATGATGTATGTATCATGACTTGATGTGTCCCCGAGTTCCAAGGGATGGATGGACTTTGGCTATGGGCTCTAATACCTGGAATGGAGTATAGGAAGTTGGCGCTTAGGCGTTTGTGGGAATTGTGACGCAGGCTACCAAGGGCTGGAGTACTGTTTTTATCACGCTGGTCTAGTATATTGTTTTACGAGTATTGCTATACGATTCTATAACGAATTGAACTTTCATGATTTGAGAGACACTTGAAAACTGAGGTTGCAAGCGAATTCATGTTGGTTAATGGTGAGCTTTGGACTTACGCCGTCCGACGTCATTCCCAGTGACCAGAACTGGACGTGAGACCTCTAGCTCTCGATTGGAAGTAGTTCTCACCGATGAGAGCTCGGTATTTGTACAGCTGTACGAGGCAGATCCGCGCTAATTTGAACGAACAGATCATTCCATACCTTAGTCTAGTATGGGGGGGTAATAGTTCCTTGCTCTTTGCGGTTTGATGCCCTGCAGTCAGTGTCCATCAGCTGATGATTTGCTTGAACAGCACAGTTCACACTGTGTTTTGGACTCTGCAACAGCCCGGCCGGCTCGGCCACCCACGTGAACGCCACCCGAACCTCGCCGGAATGCCAGGCTAGGAGGGGACTGTCCCCACAGTGTGAGCAATGCATCCGACGACATCCGCCAATCCCACTCCATTCATACCTCATCCTCCAGATTCCCTTCCCCTCACGTTCGACTGAGAGCAGTTCGCCAATCTTGCTCACATCCTTCTCATCGCCCGGAATTAACAAGACAAGGAGGAAATAGTGTTTCCGAGAAAATAAGGTGTCCCCCGCTTTGCTACGAGGCACATTCCACGGGAAATGGCATCCATCAACGACCTCGCCACGGCGGCCATTGCCAGCTCGTCCACTGCAGCCGATGCTTCTACTGGAGACGCGGCGGTTAGGGGAGCCTTCATTGTCCTGGAGGGATTGGATCGCAGCGGAAAGACGACGCAGGTCAAGCTGCTGGAGCAGAGGTTCGTCGAAGAGGGACGGCCAGTCAAGGTTATGCGGTTTCCGGGTGAGTTTTCTCGCTTCTTGGTGTTGTACATGACGGGACACGGAAGGTGCTGTTCAGCGGCGTGGGCAGCTGGGAGAATGCAACCGCTGAGACTGCCGGACAGAACGTTCTACACCAATTGGACAGATGATCGATGCCTACCTAAAGAGCGACGTTGATATGGAAGACCATGTCATCCATCTGCTATTCAGCGCCAACCGCTGGGAAGCCGTGTAAGTGAAGGTCCATCTCCAGCACACACCTCGTCAACATCTGACAAACAAACCCCCCCTTAAAGCACGCAAATCCAAAACTTGCTGGCCGCCGGTACCACCATCCTCTGCGACCGGTACTACCACTCGGGCATCGTCTACTCGGCAGCCAAGCAGAACCCGTCGCTGCCGCTGTCCTGGGCGCGGGCCCCCGAGCGCGGGCTGCCGCGGCCGGACCTGGTACTGTTCCTGGACCTGGAGGAGGCGCAGGCCAAGGCGCGAGGCGGTTGGGGCGGCGAGGTGTACGAGAAGGCCGAGACGCAGCGGCGCGTGCGGGAGCTGTTCTGGGGCCTGAGCATGGGCGGCAAGGACATCAACGCCGAGGGCCTGGTGGAGGGCGCCGGCGGGCTGGAGGGCGGGCTGTGGAAGCAGGAGGAGGAGGACCTGGTGGTCGTGGACGCCGGGGGCAGCGTCGAGGAGGTTGCGGAGGCGCTCTGGCGGAAGGTCAGGGGGAGGGTTGAGCAGGTCGAGAAGGGCGAGCTGGGGAAGGCCGTGAGGGTCGTGCGGTGATGTTCGCTCGAACGAGGGGGTTTGCGAGATGTGAGATATGGGATATGAGATGTGAAGTTTGCATTGGAACGGGCAGGGATGGATCACAGAAGCAAACAGGCTGCTTCGGAGAGGTGCAGGCGGCTCTTAATGTAGGGCAAACATATCAATACTTATGGAGGGATGTTCAACAGTTTGCAAGGGCGAATCCGGATTTTTGCAAGACTGGTTCTACATTTAACTTCCCTTGGTCGTTACTCGTGCTGTAAACCTCTCTCCCCTTTCCCGTTCTTCTTTATGGTTCAGTCTTCAATTAGGCGTTAACTACTCCTCGGGCTTTGATATGGATATCTAGATTGCCAACAGACGAATTTAGAGTGTGTATACAACCCTCGCAAACCCTATGTTTCTACGTGAGGGAAGAGGTGTTCTTTACTCCATAACTCACCATGTTTACTTTCTCATTGTAAGAAGGTGTTTGCAAAGTATTGCCCTCTGAAAGCCACAATTGAGCCAGTCAGTTACAATGCAGCAAGAGACACAGGGTAGAAAACAAGCACTAAAGAGCAAGCAAAGACTGGATGGACACTTCAAAAAGAGAGGCAGAGTTTACCGTCAATCGCCCCGTTCCTAAGGAGGTACTTGCCGTTCCACGGCAAAAATGGCATCCCCGAGACCTGGCTCGAACAGGTGACCTTTCGGTATCAAAGGTGGCAATTACAGCCGAACGCTCTTCCAGCTGAGCTACTCGGGGAGTTGCTATTGGAAGACAGGGTCTTTTGCTGATGGCACCGGTTCTTGAGTGTGTCTATACGCCCGCCCCGCAAGAGCGGGGTCCACAAAGTGAGGGGCAAAAATGCTGTCAATCATTGTGAACAAACTGGAGAACCGAACAAACCCCCCATCCTGATATGATGGGGGACGCCAAAAAATGAAAATCCCCGAGACCTGGCTCGAACAGGTGACCTTTCGGTAACGAAAGAGGCAGTTACAGCCGAACGCTCTTCCAGCTGAGCTACTCGGGGATTGGATAGACATTTGTGCCCGTAAGGTGGTATAGGAGGTACGCGGGGAGCCGAAGGGCGTCAAGCTGGAGGAGTTTGGCAAGGGTCGAAGTGGCCGATCGACACTTAGCAATGCAAAAAAAGGGAGAGGTAGGC
Source organism: Corinectria fuckeliana (assembly GCA_019137255.1). Lineage (NCBI taxonomy): Eukaryota > Fungi > Ascomycota > Sordariomycetes > Hypocreales > Nectriaceae > Corinectria > Corinectria fuckeliana. The sequence goes on along the minus strand of WPDH01000052.1, from coordinate 318,526 downwards.
GTGGTTTTTTTTCTTCTTCAATCAACGATGTGAGGAGTGAAGAGGGGAGGAAGAAATATGGCAGGGGAGGAGTTTGGGAATATTGGGTTGAAGTTGGCTGGCTGGTTTTAGGGATGGAAATGCCCTTTGCACTCGCTTCACCGACTGCTTGTCTCACTACAGTACCCTTCCATCAACTTAAATGATATTCAGGAGGAGGGAAAGGGGCCCATCTATTTGATTCGCTGTAAATTGATTTTCTTTTGCGCAAAACGCCTGCTCTCACTCGGCGAAAACGGTATCCAAAAACTCCGCCACCATCAACTTGACGGTGGAAAGCCAGCCCAGTGTTCCGCCCATTTTCCAGCCAGGAGATTGTAAGATGATATATATGTGTTTAGTTGAAGACGACAGTCTTGGAGCTGTTGAGGAATAGTCGGCGCTCGGCGTACCAGCGCACGGCGGCGGCCAGCACCTGGCTCTCGACGTTGGAGCCCTCCTCGGAAAGCTCCTTGGCGTTCATGCTGTGGTCGACGCGGGCGACGCGCTGCTCGATGATGGGGCCCTCGTCCAGGTCGGCGGTGACGAAGTGGGCGGTGGCGCCGATGATCTTGACGCCGCGGTCGTAGGCCTGGTGGTAGGGCTTGGCGCCCTTGAAGGACGGCAGGAAGCTGTGGTGGATGTTGATGATGCGGCCGGACATGGCCGAGCACAGCGTCGGCGAGAGCACCTGCATGTAGCGCGCCAGCACCACCAGCTCGATGCCGTGCTGGCGGACCAGGTCCAGCACCCGCGACTCCTGCTGCGCCTTGGTGTCCTTGGTGACGGGCAGGTGGTGGAACTCGATGCCGTAGCTGCGGGCCAGGGGCTCGTAGTCCGGGTGGTTGGAGACGATGACGGGCACCTCGACGCGCAGCTGGCCCGTCTTCATGCGGAAGAGCAGGTCGTTGAGGCAGTGGCCGATCTTGGACACCATGATGAGCACGCGCATCTTGCGCGCCACGGGCCGGATGTCGTAGTCCATGCCGTACTCGGCCGCGAGGGCGCCGAAGGGCGCGTCGAGGTGCTCCGTCGTCTCCGACGCCGTGGGGCCGAAGTGCACGCGCATGAAGAAGCGGTCCGACACGGGGTCCGAGAACTGCTGCAGGTCGAGGATGTTGTGCTCGTTGGCCGCGAAGATGCCCGTCACCGCGTGCACGATGCCGGGCTTGTCGGGGCACGACAGCGTGAGGATGTGGTCGTTGGCCATGTTGAAGACGCGGGGGGGGAGGGGGGGAGAATGGGGAGGAGAAGGACAGCGGCGTGCCAAAGATGGATGGATTGTTCGTTTTGAAAAAGAACAAGAAAAAGTCAGCTCAAAGCAAGTCATTTCCCGTCCAGAAGATTCAACGGGACCTCTCCCACAGCATGACTCCGGGCTTCGGAGGGTGGGTGAGGGGATTCGGCCAGACTCCACTGCGGGCTAACCCTTCCGGACCATTCGGGGCAGAGTCGGCAACTCTATGCGGGCATCTAGACCAGTTGCGAGTCTAATTAATAACGCCAAAGGTTCGTCGGCTTTGAGTGCCTGTCCTGTTCAACGGCTTGGCTGCAGCTTGTACCAGTCATCCATCTAAGTCATGATCCTGCGCCTCTAATTTGGTCGTAATCCTCCGCACCCCCCGCAATGCAGTGTTAAATCTCCACATTGATAGACACCGGTGTTCAGGAACAGCACGTGATTATAGACGTAGGCTTCAAGAGAATCTACTTAAAGTGTGGATTTACAGCTTGAATAGCACGACTCCTACCATACTGCCCGTCATGTCCATCCACATTCCCTATCCATCCACATTCCCGTCATGTCCATCCATGTTCCCTGTGTACGAAGTAGGCATCCATCGAATTCCAACCATCTAAGTAGGCGAAAGTCAATATGTGGCTTGGCATGGGTTGAAATTGCAATCACTTACATAGTACTGTGCTTTGTGAGTGCCCCATGAAGCTTCGAGTCCCTATGCCGGCGTCGTTCTGGTCGAATGCTCATGTTGGCTTCACCCCAGGGAGGCTACTGGACCCAGCAACCACGGTGAGGTATGAGCGCTGCTGAGGCCACGTCCACCCACCCCTGGTAATAGCCGGTACCAGAATGGCAAACCAAACGCTGATGAAAACCAACGCTTGGGAACTAAGAAAAAATTAGCAACGCTGGGGGGGAAACACACTACCGGCGCTCCAGCGGCGCAGTCACCCGTTCGTCCACACTAGGTAAGCGGTCTTTCGGTGAGAGGCGGCTCCGCGAGCTCGCCTTCGCTCGACCGTGGCCCTGGCGTGGTCGGGCCCGACTCTACGTCCGAGCCGGACCCACGGCTGGCCGAACCTCGAAGCCGTGATCGAATTCGTTCTCCTATCCCTAAGAAGTCGAGAACTGCAATGAGCAGGCCGAGGATACCACAAACTGCCTGCACCTAGTCAGCAGCGCCCATGATGGAGAGTGGGTGACGATAAGCGAATGAGATGATGTTGATGATGTTGAAAAAGAGTGATGAGTTAAAAGAGAGATGAGTAGCGAATGTCGTTGGGAGCGGGGACGGACGGAAGGGAAAACAAAATCAAGAGGGGATGGGCACTGGGGGAGGCGTATTTATACCGTGATCCAGACTTCCCCAACTCCTTCCAGACTTTCCTAACTCCTTCCGTTGGTAAGTATCCTTCCTTTGGTAAGTATTGCCGTCATGACTTCCCAGAGTCGGCTTCTCAGAATCTTAGTTTCGCCTTCCCTCACAGCGACTGTTCTGTGAGTTGGGCATTCCTTCTCAAGTTATTGGCATACCGGCGCTTTGACACATAAACGACATCATTTCGTAACAGGTAGACTAGACTGTAGGTATAGAACCATCATTTCAAGCAATAGTGCTTAATAGATATAAATAGTAAAATTAAATCTCCTCCTCAAGGCTAGATCTCTTATAACAACATCTACCAAGCCGTCGATATGAATCACGAAGACGCCCATATAGTTTTAGTCGCAATTAATAATAATTAAAGTTCAAATAACGCTGCTGTTGCTGATGATATTGATCGATGATTTAACCTCAAGACAAGCCCCTAACCCTTAAGCCCCTGCGATGGGCCACTCCGACTCGTATAGTCTGCGAACACTCCCCAGCTCGTCTTTGTGGCGGGTGATTTCCGTCGGGACTTTCTGCCAGGCCAAGTCAGCTGGGGAGCATTCAGGTCCCAAGTCGTGCCAGATTCGCAGCGTCGCGTTTCCTTGACACGCTTGCACTGAGAAGTCGACAGGGCATATATGGCAGGAATGCCTCACTTCGGTGCCCTGGACGGCTTTGTCAAACGCAATCGCAATGGCTACCCAGAAGTTGAGCTTTGGGTTCTGTGGGCCATTCCAATAGTTCCGGTCGAATACCGGCCAGCCGTAATCCAACATGTCGAACTTTTGATGTCGGCATATCGACACCCCGCCCATGGCGAGTGGCCATACTCTCTCCGTAGCATCCCCCCCGTCATTCCGGTAGTGAAGCACTGACATCAGAATAAACCTCCCCTGAACAATCTTGGGATAGAGAGAATACTGGGTCTTGGGGATGACGCTCCCGATTATTTGGTGAGATGGGGACATCAGGTTCTCGAGATGGCGCTGCTGCGTCTTGTGGCCACGGCCGATTCTTGTGTACTTGAGCGCCATTTGGATATGGCGGTGATGGGCTTTGAATCCGTAATGTCCTCCCGTGGGTGATTTTAGATTAGAGCAGCCTGAGTTGTAGGGATTTTTTGGAGTGTCATCCATGCAGACGCGGTGAAGTTTGACGCAATGGTCACAAACCCACTTGGTGAGATCATTGCGGGCCAGCCTGGTGAGAAACTCCAGAGATTGGTCTCGGGAGTTGAGTAACGCCGAATATCGCTGGCGAGGAACGATGATCCGCAACACGCGGCAGGTCTGGGAGAGGAAGATTTGACTGTGCAGCGGAAGGGCATCCGCTATGAGGAGGAGCACTTCGACAGGTAGCTGGAGTATGAGGACCTCCTGGTTCTCCACCTTCCTGGGTCCCGTTGGAGCCAAGTGGAAGGGAAGGCAAGGCGCAATAGCTCTGAGGAAGTTCATGTTGATTTGGTGGCTTTAGCAGGGGCCGATAGTGCTTCTTCCAGTATGTAGACCAAGTAGGAATCCAGCACTTGGACATGGGTACCAAGATCATATAAGTATGCTGTCCATCCAACTCTCAAGGTCACTTCGGTTTCACGTTTGGCAAACTTTGTAAACGTGCGCCTATGGACCTCGAAGCTCTGAAACCGGCGTCCTGTTAGATGGAGTTTGGCTTCATCCCAACCGTGGTTCATGATATCACATGCTACCTATTCTTGGTTTGCCATTCTGGTACGGGCTATTGCCAAGGGCTCCCTCCCGGTGAGCATGCGATGGAGAAGACGGGCAGCAGGGCCAATAATTCAAGGTTTGCACTTATTGTTACAGTACAATGACAAGAACGGGATTAGCAGGGTTGAAGCATCGGTGGGATTCTATTTGAGGTCGTGATTGATGATACAGTATGCTATTCGGGCTGTACTATATATCTATTCAGTCTGTGAACTCATGTTTCTTACTATATTATTTGTTTTATTGTAGTCCTGATTGACGTATGATTTATTTAATGCCCTGGCTCCCCATCGCCCAACATTTATAATACTTCAACACCTTAATGCCTTGATGCTTGTCTTAGTATGAAGTACGGTCGCACCTTAGCTTAACTCGACCACAAGTGCAACAACCAAATCCGTACACACTGCCGTAAGATACCAACAAGAGGCTGAGTATCAGCTAGTCAGCTAGTCAGAAGATGGAATTTCTGTAATTAAGACCCTATTAAAAGGCTATGAAGAGTAGGGAATTGCATATCTTGGATTTTTCTTTTAGTGCCACCGTACAGGTGTCCTTGAGACGTATATATTGGAACTTTGGTCAAGACGCGCACTGTCGGCGTCGAGTAAGCAGGCGCAAGAGCGCCTAGGCAGACGGGCAGACGGGCAGACAGGCAGGTCATCAAGGGTCCGCGTGCCGTATGACTCTTCGGGCCTCACGACTAATGAGACAGCCTGACAGCACTGTGAGTAACCTTTCCCCGAATCTACAGCCCCAATGGGGGGCACGCGGGGGCCAGAAAAAGTGGCACTGATGTGGTAAATAGGTCCACCTTTTCTGGCCTCCGCGTGGGGGGCTATGCTACAGTGGGGTGTAGGGCTTAGCTGTGGTGTTGGTTGGGTGCCTTGGGAATGGATTGGATCCATGGCCGTGCTGATCGCCCGCTAGAAACCTTAGCCAGCCCGCGGAGGAGCCTGGGGACTTCTTGGTGATGGATGCCTTCGAGATCAGTGAGGCCCTCGTACACGATGAGGCCAATAAGCTTGCAGTGCAGCCTGTTGTGCTTGTGGTGCCTGCCCATTGGCGAGGCGACATTGACTGGGCGCAAGAGCCGTGTATAAAGGAGATTTGCCAGAGCCCACGGTCAGACTCAATCGCACCATCACTTCTCATCTCTTCCATCTCTTTCATCTCTTGCCTCTTCTCACAGAAACAACCTGAACCATGGGTGGCTCAGACACACTGGAGTCCGTCAAGAGCCGTGACGACGATGCTTCGTCCGTCGTCATTGTGACTCCCGCAGAGCCTGCCGAGGCCGAGACCAATAACCAGGTCACAGAGGAGACCAAGCCAGAGTCCACTGAGGGTAAGGACTTGCAGGAACCGACTGAGCCCGACTTGGCAGAACCTGCATCAGATGCTGACTCGCCAAAAGAGAACAGTAGTGGTGTAGAGGTGAAGAACGAGAAAGAGAACAAGGAGACCGAGAAGAAAGACGACGAAGACAAGAAGGAGGAGAAGATCATCGTTGGCTTGCTCACCGACAGCAAGGATCTGTACGCTAAGTACGACAAGAACGGTGATCGATCATGGACCGACAAGTACCCCGATGACCTCGAGGAAGCCGCAGAGAACGAGGAGACCCAGAAGTATGCCATCATCATCCGGAAGAGTAAGTCTTTCCCAGGACCAAGGCATCGCCGATAGAATCTGACCCTGCCCGCAGTGAAGCCCAAGGAGGCCGACTCAACGAAACCCCTCATCATCGACAGCATCATCGTCCAGTCTCCCTATCTCAAGCGCGTCCTTGCCAAAGTCTTTGACGGCTACCCCGGAGTCGTCACCGACGTGTCGCGGCTCAAGTTCCACGCGCCGTTTGAGTGCTTCGTTCACCGCTGGGACCGTTTCGCCGCCGCCAAGGAGGACGCCGGCTACGACGCCATCACCCGCGAGCACATTGGGCTGCTCTTCAAGGCGATGACGGACGAACTCGGCGACGTCATCCAGCTGCGCGAGGACTACTATAAGAACCGCGCCGTCTCCTTTGAGCACGTCTGGACTCTCTTCCCTCCCGGCTGCACCGTCTGGGGCTCTGCCAAGGGCAAGCCCGTCGCCGTCAGGTTCAACACTGGTTACTACGCCAAGACGCAGTGCGGCAACGCATACATTTTGGATTGCAGTGTTATCGACTGGGACGGCAAGTTCATGGGCTGGACCGACTGCAACCAGCAAATTGGCCAGTTCTTCGGCACCGTCCCCTTCTCCGAGCTCAACTGCTACCCCCTCGAGTACCACCCTCATCTCGACGCTGCCAAGGCCGTCCTCCTCGAGCGCGGCCTAAAATTCGAGGAGCTTGCGGGGTTCTGCTACAGATCTTACAAGGGCGTTGCCGCATGGCACATCGACTCACGCAAGTCGCGCAAGGAGAATGTCCAGTCACGCATTGTCATCGATGGTGAGAACTGGGAGAAGCTGAACCCTGATCAGACCGTCTGGCTCACAAACCTTCATCCCGGCATGGAGTTCGCCGGAAGAAGCAAGCCCTGTGGCGACGAGAGCGGCAGCGGCAGCGGCAGCGACATCGACATTGAATGGGAAGAGGAAGGCTCCGGCAAGCGTCCTCCTTTGACTGAAGAACAGCTTATCATGACCTACCCCATTGTGCGAGGCTATGCCCTCAAAAACAAGCGGTGGATGGAGTTCTTCATCGACGATGTCGCCGATGTCAACTTCAACGACCAGGCCTTTAGCTCGCTGGTGCTCCCCGAGGACCACAAGGAGCTCATCCTCGCCTTCGCGCAGAGCCAAGTCAAGTACAAGGATGCCTTTGACGACATCATCTCGGGCAAAGGCAAGGGCATTATCATGCTGCTCTCTGGAGGTCCTGGCATTGGAAAGACGTTGACGGCGGAGTCGGTGGCCGAGGAGATGAAGGTGCCTCTGTACATCATGAGCGCCGGCGATCTGGGCGCCGAGGCCGACGAGGTCGAGGACAACCTGGGCCGCATCCTTGAGATGGTGGCCAACTGGAACGCGGTTCTCCTGCTCGACGAGTGCGACGTCTTCCTCGAGGCCCGCTGCGCCAACGACATCGCCCGCAACCGCATCGTCTCCATCTTCCTACGAACGCTCGAGTACTACGAAGGCATCCTCTTCCTGACCACCAACCGCGTCAAGAACATGGATCCCGCCTTCCAGAGCCGCATCCACATGTCCCTCGAATACCCTTCCCTCGATGCCGCCGCCCGCGAGGCCGTCTGGCGCGGCTTTCTGAACCGCACCGTCAACCTCGATGCCAAGATCGAGGGCGAGTCGGCGCACGCCATCGAGGACGAGGAGATCAAGGCGCTGGCTGCTCTTGACCTCAACGGTCGCCAGATCAAGAACGTCCTCAAGACGTCCAACTTGCTGGCGTGCCACAAGGGCGAGAAGCTGGCTTTTAAGCACCTACGGATTGTGCTCAAGATAGAAGGCCGCTCATTGTAAGGCAGTTTCTTTGGGAAGAGATGGGCTAAATGGTTATGTGGACATTTAGGGATCGAGTCAATGGCCCTAATACGACAGAACCAGATGGGATGGTAGGTTTCTACTTAGATACTGGGATATAGGCAATGAGTCCGGCAAATAGTAAACTTGGCAATTAACAACACATAGGCTAGTCTAGAACAGCCTTTTAGAAATGACATCTTTACATAAATAAACGTGGCATTGCTTTCTCTCGACAGGCTACATAATCTCTACCATATGTTGCAATTGACACTCACTTACAAGGTCTTTGCCGTGCTTGGCTTTCGACCTCGGGCAATGAACAACTGTTGCTCGCCACCAATCTCCTCGGGCATCTTGCACCTACTCGAGGTCCACTTCCAGCCCCATCCCTCAAGACCAGCCTCCTCGTAGGCGCTCTTGGCGTCCTTTTCTTCGAATCCCAGGCGTGTAATCGTGTGGTTCGCCATCTCCTGGGCCTTGTCCGCAAGAAGACACCCGCTCTCCGAAGGTGTGACCCAGTCGACGACGATCAGGACTCCGCCCTCGCAGAGCCTGTCGGAGAGCTTCTGGATCATCGCCGTGTGGTCCTCGACGTGATGCAGCGCCGTGCACATCGCAATCACATCGAAACCGGAGAACTCGGGCGAGTTGAGCTCCGGCGAAGGAGTCGCGTCGGGATGGAGCAGGTCTCCCGCAATTGCGCGTCTCTTTTCGGGGGGGTATCCTTCCTCCCGCGCTTTCTGGTTGTACTGCTCGGCCATCGCAGATGAAATGTCCATGCCGCGGATGGAGTCGACGAAGGGCGCGAGGGCCTTGGGAGAGTTTAACAATCGGGATCGCCATGGGCGGGTGGGACTTACACGAGAGGCGAGGCCGTTGCCGCATGCGTAGTCGAGCATTTTGGTGGTTTGCGACTTTCCGCCTGATTGTGCACGCTTGATGCCAAGCCATTCGGCATTCTGGTGTAGCTCCGTTGCAATGTGGTTCGACATATCGACGATCCAGGGGATGGTAAAAACGTCGCCAGCGACTCGGCTTGTGGTCGTCAGCAATCCATAGTCGCGCCATCAGAGATATCGCGCCACTTACTCAAAATGCTCCTTGTTTTGTTCTCCTAGGGACTTCTCTGGAACAACGCGGTGGTGATGGTGGTGGTGGTGCGCCATGGTGGAATTAATTACTCGTCAAAAGTGGGTGGCCGTGTAATCGTCTGGCTACACTGAGCGGTCGTGCTTGACTTCCGAAAGTGCTCGAACGTGATGAAAGGCCTGAATAAAAGGCGAGATTTATATGAATACAAACGAGGGCACCGCTCGCATTTATATATTGGCACCGAAAGTCACCGGAAAGTATCCGGGCCCATTTTCTTTCCGCCCCGATTAGTCTCTGTTAGTGGTAGGACCACTAGTCAGGCCCGCTATCGGGCACCATCTATATTTCTGCCTTAGATGCTAGGCATCTAGTGATAATAGTGATCCCCTTAGGGACTTACTATTTTGCCTCTTTTCCTAGCTTAGTATAGTTATATAATATATATAGTTATATTAATAGTTATAAGCCTAGTAGTAACTTTTTAAGTGAATTCTAGCTTTTAGTATTAATCTAGTATTATTTTTAATATTAGAAAAAGACTTATAAGTAACTAATTTCTCCTCTAGTTAAGTAATTACTTTTAAGGCTTATAAATTCTAATTTAAGTAATTTATATAATCTAAAGTAATTTACTTACTAAGTATTTAATATACTTTTAGCTACTAATATAATAAATATAAATAGTATAAAAGTATTTTTAGACTTTTTTTTTAAGCTAAAAAAGGTTAAAAACTAGATCTTATAGCTAAAGTGTATTTATACTTTAGTTATAATATATAAAATCTAGAAATATATTAGCTTAGAGATTATATTAGGTATTAATAATCTAGTATTAGACCTTATATTAGTTATTAATAAGAGAGACTTCTTTTTAAAGCCTAAAAGACTAGATTTTTTAAGTATTAGTAATAGTAAGAAAAAGACTCTTACTATATAAATCTATTAGCTTAACCTTAAAGATTAGTAGTAAAACTATAATATTAAGTAAGCTAATAATAATAAGCTATTTATACTTTAGTAGGTAAGATAAGATAAGAGCTTATAAGATAAGACTTTTAAGAAGAAAAAGCTAAATAAGCTTAAGATATTTATCTTAAAGACTTTTTTAGGTAGTTATACTATATATATTAGGAAAATATAAGATCTTAAAAAGATTATTAGCTATCTTAAGCTTTTTATTAATCTTAAAGAAAAGAATAATATTTATAAAGTTAAGATAAAGTTTTAAGCCTTAGTAACTAAGAAAAAGTTAAAAGATTAGAAAGCCTAAGCTAACTAGTTTAAAAAGGCCTAAAAGAATTATATTATATATAAGATAATTACTATTAATAAGAAAAGAGCTAAAAGAGAGTTTCTAAAGGTAATAAAGCCTTAGTAAGAGTTTTACTACACTTAAGATAAGCTTATTATAAGGTAGAAAAGTAAGAGTAAAAAGATAAATAATCTGCTTAAGATTATACGCCTTTTTTATAATAATATAAGAAAGAAAAAGTTAAATCCTTTTTAAGCTTACTTTATAATAGCTCTTAAGTTATTAAACTCTTTTTAGTTAAGCTAGTAGACTAAAGCTATAAGTTAGAAGTATTTTAGCTATAAAAAAAGGTATCTTATATAAATACTTATATAGTAAGAAAGATATTTTAACTTTCTAGTCTTATATAAGAAGAAATATATCTTAAAAGGCTAAAACTTTTACCTTAAGTAAGATAAGACTTTTAAGAAGTAGTTTAATAAGTACCTAAAAGAGCTAAAAAAAGCTAATACTTAGACCCTAGTAAAAAAGGTAACTTATATACTAATTAGCAGTCTAAAAGAGAAGGTAAAGATAATTACTATTACTTATTAAACCTCTCTTTTAAGCCTTATTTCTAATATAAATACTTTATATATAACTATATATAATATAACCTTTATAAACCTTATAATTAAAAATATTACTATTTATAATTTTAGTATTTTATATTACTTTTTTAACTATATAGACTAGTTCTCTAAAAAAGGCTTTAATTAAGAGGTTAAAAAGACTATTTATATAAGAGATAATAAGATATTTATAAAAAGCTAAAATATAGTTAACCTAAGAGTTTAATACTCTAGGTTTTCTAAGGGTAAGCTTATTAGACTTAAGTATACTTACTATATACTAAGAATATATCTTAATATAATCTTAAGCTTTTAAATATATAGTAATAGTATTATTTAGAATTAAAAAGTAAAAGTCTTTTAGATAAAAGAATCTTTTAAGATAATAGCTTTTATATAGCTTTATATAAGCTAGTAGGTTATTTTAATAAAGGTATTTATTTAAAGCTCTCTAGTTATAATAGCCTTAAAGCTTAAGATAGTCTCTAAAGAGAATATTAAGCTCTAGTATTAATAATATAGTTATATAAGATAGAAAGCTCTTAATTAGCTAGCCTTATTAAGTTTAAAAGTAAAAGTTAAAAGACCTCTTCTTAAGAAATATTAGGTTTATATTATAATAAAAGTAATAATAATAGTCTTAAGAAAGTTTCTAAACTATATCTTTTAAAAGCTTAAAAAAGTAATAAATTAAAATTTTTATTACTTTTTAGTACTTATATATAATAGCTATTATTATTAGGTCTTATTTATAAATATAATAATAAAAATATACTTTTTTTACCCTCTAAAGTTAAAGTTAAATATTAGAAGTATATTTAGAAAGCTATAAGCTTAGTTATAAACTTAATATAGCTTTAAGATCTTACTCTTATAGTATAATAGTAAAAAAGCTTTTTTTACTAAAAAGAAAAAAGAGATCTTTAAGAATAATAGTATAATTATTTATAAGTTTATCTTATTAACTCTAATATAAAATAAAGGTATTAAGATATTAGAAAGAATTATTAAGATTAAGAGTAAGATTATAATTAAGAAGTTAAGACTCTTAGAAGAGCTTACCTTTAAGATATACTATATAGTAGTATATCTTCTTAACTATATATCTTATTAAAAGAAAAATTAGTAAGTAACCTCTTACTAGCTCTAATAAGACTAAGTTAAAAATAATATCTTTATATATAGTTATATTCCTAAGAATATAAGGCTCTTATAAGTATATATTAAGGTTTTTAAGTGCTTAGCCTACTTAATAACTATAGCTATCTTAAAATATATTAAGTTATATAAGTTTTTAAGCTTACTTATAAAAAGAGCTTATATTAAGTATCTTATTAGCTATAAGAGTAAGTTATAATATATAATTTATATACTAGTAACTTAAAGTAAGAAGATTATAATTTTTACTAATATATAGTTTAATAAGTAAGAATATTTTAATTTAAGATATAAGAAAAATATAAAGACTTATAAGAAATATACTTATAAAATCTTAAACTAAATTAATATAAAAAAGGTTTTTAATAATAAAAATATTAGTAAGAAAGATAGTCTTAATATAATAGTTATAAAGTCTTTTTTAAACCTTACTAAGTTATAAATTTAAATACTACTTATAATATCTCTAAGAGAGATATAATAGTAAGAAGAGGTCTAATACACTTAGTAATAGTAATCTTAAACTAAGACTTTATAAGAAAAGAAAAGCACTTTTAAGATTAAAAGTATTAAAATTATATTTAAGACTATTTTACTTTCTCTTTCTCTTACTAAAAGAGCTATAAGATAAGTTACTTTTCTTAATAATACTTTATATTAGTTTAGCTTACTATATAAGATAGTAAGTATAATACTATTATATAATTTATTACTTAAGATTATAAATAATATCTTATTAGCTATATAAGCTAAAAATAGTAATAACTTTATAAAACCTAATAATCTTATAAAAAGATTAGAATTATAAGACTTATTAAATAATAATAGTTTAGTTAATATATAAATTATTATACTAAAATAAGTTAATAAGATATTAAAAGATAAAACAAATAGTAAGACTAATTTAACCTTATATAATAACCCTAATAATACCTCTTTTTAGTTACTAAAAATTTTTTATAAAAAACCTAAAAGGATTATAATTAGTACCTTTAGAAAGCTAATATAATCTTTAGGTACTATAGTTAGAAGCTCTTAAAGAAAGCTCTTAAGGTATAAAAGCAAAAAGAACTTAAAGAGTATACTAAGATAAAACATATTATTAATATAACTCTTTTAAACATAAAAAGATATTCTTTTTATATTAGTATAATACTACCTGCTTTAAGGTTATATAAGTAGGCTATAACTTTCTTATAAGTATCTTAGTAGTATATAAGCTTTCTTTTAGAGATTAAGAACCTAAAAGATAAAAAAGCTTATAAAAAGATTTTTATAAATAAGCTAAATAATAATATTTAGCTTATTAACCTTAAATAGGTGTTTATATATAAGGTTAATAAATAAAGCTATATAATATACTTTAAGATATACCTAATTACTTATAGTAATAAGCAGGATAAAAATAAAGCTAAGACTTATATATCTATCTTAGTATATAAGACTTTTTAAGTAATATATATAAAATACTATAAGAAAAACCTTAATATATATTAATATAATATTATTAATACTTTTATTAAGACTTTACTAAGCAGAGAGGTTTATTACTACCTATTACTAAGAATATTTAAAAAGAGAGTCTTTTTAAAACTCTTAAGAGCCTTTTATAGCTTATAAATATTATTAAAACTATAATATAAGAATCTTACTTACTTTTTTACTAGTTAAGACTTTAAAGCTTATAAGAAAGACTTTTATATCTTTAAGTATAAAAAGCTTTTTATCTTCTTTTATATAAATAATATTATTATAATATAGCTAAAAGAGTTTAAAAGTAAATAGTAATAGGTTTATAATACCCTAATAATAAAGTATTAAGTTAAAAACCTAAAAGAGCTATACTAGTTTTTAAGAATTAAGATTATTAGAGACTATATAATAAGTTACTTTTAGCTTTCTTAAGAGTTATATATTTTAACTATAGTTAGAAAATTTAAGTTAAATAGTAAGAAACTAAAAGTCTATAAGAAAAAAACTCTTTTACTCTTATAGATTTTTATACTTATAATATATAAAGCTAGCTTTAGTCTTATCTTAAAGTATAAGATAAAAGTAGGTAATATAAGCTATTTTGCTAATACTATAAGGCCTAATATATTCTATATATTATTAAAGCTTAGTTAATTTAGTTATTAGCTAAGTCTTAAGTATAATAAAATAGTAAAATAGTATATTAGCTACTTTTATAACACTAGAAAGTATTATATTTACTATATAGTAACTAAGAATTAAAAAAATCTCTTTATAGCTATAAATATAGCTTTTAGAGACTACTTAATAACTAGAAAGTTCTTATAAGGCTAAGTAGTTATACTATATAAAGGTCTTATCACTTAGAAGGCTATAAAGTAGAATATAATTATTATATCTAGTATAAAAGCTAAGTTACTTACTCTTATAAGTATAGTTAAGAAATAACTAGCTTTAAGTTAACTTTTTAAAAAGGTTAGTATTAAGATTTAAGATATAGCCTAAATCTAGTATAATAATATTAATATAATTTAGCTAATTATAAAGTAGTTAGCTAAGCTAGTTATAATACTTTAGTATATTAATATCTATTATTACTAGGTTTATAAGCTTATTTAAAAGGATAAAGTTAAGATATCTTAGCTACTTATAGCCTAAATACTAATAAATAGTCTTATAAAGTCTTTTTTAAAATAAAAATATATAACTTTTATTATATAATTATAAATATATATAGCTCTAAATAAGACTATATAATAAGCCTAGTAATACTTATAATTTCTTATATTATCTTACTATTAAATTAGAAAAGAAAAACACTTAGAGAATCTTTTAGTTTTTAACTTTATAATAATCTTATTTACTTTTATATTAAATAACTTAGTCTATATAAAAGAGGGTAAATAAGATTAGAGGTAATATTAATATATTACTTAGCTAAAAAGACCTCTAAAAAGCTTAAAAAATAGTATTAAGATATAATTTTCTTATATAGTTAATATCTTTTAGTCTTTTAATTTAATATTAAATAATTAGCTATACTAATTAGGCTGCTTAACTAGTATAATAAAGTATAAGAGTTATAATCTTATAGTCTTATTAGATATTAAGATATTAATATAATAGGTTAGCCTTATATATTAGGATTAGTAATATTATTATTATAATAATAAAAAGGTTAGTTTAGTATAACAGTTAGAGCTACTATATATTATATAATTTTAAGACTTCTTCTCTTAGTAGCTAATATAAAATACTAACTTAAAGGCCTAAAAAGAGTTATTTCTTATACTTTTACTAAATATAATAATAACCTTTTTTCTTTATTATCTTCTTTTAAAACTAGAATCTTATATAATAACTTTAACTATTATCTTAAGATACTAGCTAGAGCTATTATACTTTTAGATTAAGACTAGAGTTTAATTTTAGCCCTAGTAAGAATTCTCTTATTTTTAAAAGCTAAAAACACTAAGAAATTAGCTAGCTAGTACTATTAGATAGTTATAAATAGTCTTATTAGTTAGTTAGACTAACTGCCCTTAGCAGCTAGTCTAAGAGGGTGTATTAGTAGTAGAACTACTAGTCAGGCCTGCTATTAGGCACTATTCATATTTCTGCCTTAGATGCTAGGCATCTAGCGATAATAGTGATCCCCTTAGGGACTTACTGTTCCGCCCCTTTTCCTAGCTTAGTACAGTTACATAATACACGCAGTCACATTAATAGTCTCCGCCCGAAGCTCCGGGGCGGGGGCTAAACACGGAGCATTAAACGGCAAACTGTAACTACATAATAGCACCGTCAGTATGGTCCGTATGGACGGGGCATCACATGTCTTTGACCGCAACAGTCTAGACCGAATTCCCTAAAGGGTTAATGCTAGTATACAGATATCCATATGATTGTCGAAGAGCTCCGGGAGAGGGCTTGGGGAAGATTGACGGCGAGGATCATGAAGCGGAAGGATGCCGTTTTCTAGAAGGGGCCTCTATGTAATACTAATATAAATATTTTCCCGTTTTCTTTCAATCACTCAAATATTCACGGGAAACTAGGCTTTACTGCCCTAAAGACTTTATGCAAACATGGTCGTAAGCGCGGTAAGTTATGTAGTCAAGTATTACGTGGTTTCGGTATTACAAACATGGCCGAGACAAGATTATACAAAACCCAAGCGGTCGCGAGGTTGCTGCCTCTGAGTCTCTGACCGCAGACGTGACAATAACATGAAACTCCCTTCAAGTCTCCTCAAGTAGCTGTCTCTTCTCGGATAATTTATTCAAGTCTTCGTTTCAACTCCGAGACATTATCCTGCAATGCCCAGTTCATCTCTTCAAACCCCAGATCAGTCCCACCACATGTCTCTCAGATCACCTACCCAGCGGCAAATCAGACCTCAGTACGTTCAACCCCTTCCGATCTCTTCCGCAGTCACACGCTGCCAGGCTTTCACATCCTTTTTACTAAGACGATGCTTCTTGGCGCGAGGCTTCTCCCGCGCGTGTGCCCCGACGTGTTCAGCGCAAAGGTCCTGGTCGGGGTCCGCAACCCGCGCCTCGCATCTGTCCTGGACGCAGGTGTGGACCAGGCAGTAGCAGACGGCGTCGCTGGGGACCCTGGGGTTGTACGCGTCCCGGAGACAGCCAGAGTCCCTCGCTGCGCAGGTGTGCTCCTCGCAGAAGTCTCCCCTGCGCCCGTCGGGGCTGGCGGCCGTCGGGCCGTGGCAGTCGCCCGCCGCGCAGGTGTTCCTGAGATCCCTCACTGGAGGCTGGCGGCGAGGCTGTTTCGGCGACTGCAGCGCCCGGTCCTTGCACTGCCGGCTCAGGGACTCGGAGAGGTCCTCGACGTCGCCGCGGATCTCGGCAATCACGTCGTTGAGGGCCCTGAAGTCCTTCTCCTTCTCGGCCTCGGCGCGCACCATGGTGTGGGAGCAATCTTGGCAGGTCACTTTGAGCTCCTCGAAGAAGTACATCTCCGGGGGGAGGTCGTCGGCATCGACCCCGTCGACTCCCCAGAACATCTCGCTGAAAAGACAGTCCTTTGGGTTGGTACATCGCACAATGGCACACGTCCTTGCGGCATGTTGGCATGCGTAGATGAGAGTCAGATATTGACACATCCTGTACTCTCTTTGACGTAGTATTGAAGCTGGATTGATCAAGTTTATTTGGTTCGCGAGACCCTAGAAATACAATCTGCAAGTGCTGGGTGAATGCTTTATGTAGTTCGAGTCTTACGCTGTTTGCCTTTTGTCTGTTCCTGCGTTTGCGGTAGGACGTATCTAACTTGTATGTTCAGAACAGTTTCCATGAACAGCCTCCAACATGCCAGGGTCTTAGTGTTCTAGCTAGGAATTATGAAGGTAAATAAACAACTACATTGGTCCACGGCTTTACATCTTTCTGAACAGTTGCTGAAACAACAAAGGCTCAGAAACAAGTCACTTAACAAAAGACATTTCATTGTTTCATTCCAAACGCTTACAGCAGCCATGTTCGTACAGACCACAAAGCCAAGCACGGTATAGAAGCAAAAGTAATAAGACGAAATACATGGGATAGACAAATAGATGCGGAACAAGATTGAGATTGGTTGACCATGTTGGTATCGATATTTCCTCTTGAGGCGGTATCTATCCACTCTATCCGTTCTGCTACCTGGCAATAGGACAAGGCCACGAATAGCTTCGCCCAAAGAAACCTCCAGCCTCGATCCTACTATTTGATCCTCCGTTGCGCCCATGCATCCTGACCCCTGGTTCCTGTCGTACTCTGTGATCCACGACCCGGAGTCATTGATATTCTGACTTTTAATCCCCTTTCTTCCAGGCCATACCCTCATTTCAATCCGTGAGACGGATTTGGATCTTGGTCAGGGTTCTTCATCGGGATGCTCTCTTGCTCGTCCCTCTGCGAATTTCCGGCCTGACCCCTCAAGCGGTTTCATTGTCGTCCTTTTTCTCATCAGTCTTATCGTCGCCGCCCTCGATCTCAACAGACTCGACAGCAGCACTCAGTCCGGTGTCCCCATCCTTGGTCTCGAGACTTTCCGCCACCTTCAGAAAGTACTGGGCAATCTCGTTGTGGTTGTTGAAGTAGGCGAGATCCAAGGGGACGTAGTTTTGCTCGTTGGCGAGCGCGGGGGCGGCCCCTTGCTCCATCAGAAACTTGACCGTGTCGAGATGTCCGCCCAGAGCCGCCCAGTGAAGACCCGTGTTGCCATGTTCATTGCCCTCGTCTAGGAATGCCTGCTTCTCCTCCTTGGGCCGTGACTCAAAGCACTGAACCAGGTATTGGACAACCCCTTTCACTTGCCGTTAGCCTTCGATGTCTCCATAACTTAAACACTCGTAACATCCACTCATGGAACTTGCGCAAGTGAGTTGCTGACATACCCAAGTGGCCGTTTCCAGTCGCCATATGTAGGCATGTGGATTTGCCGTCATCCTGAGCGGCTGCGACGACCTCGGCCGGAGTGACCTTCTCCCGCTCCGCCAGGCTCTTCAGGGTCTCAACCAGATCACCCTTCTCACCGGCTCGAGAGAAGTAAATGAGATCATCGATCTCCTCTTCTGAGAGTTTGGGAGCCATGGCGATGCTTCTGGAAGTTTGGGATGAAAGGATACAAATTTTTATGAAGAGTGAGGGGACTGTGTGGGTAAATACCCCGCGGTTTTCGCACGGTACATGTGGGGGTAGAGTACAGGTGACAGGGTAGGCGAAATGCCCCAGCTTCAATGGCATCTGCGATGCAATGGTGCTTGATCTGGGCTAATTCTACATCAGAACATGATTCTGACTAATTCCGCATCTCATGAAAGAGCAAGACTCATTTCCTGATCCAGCCACTGGCACATGTTTCCTGAATCATCAAGCCACTCAATCTCGGCCTTGACCCCGAGCTTGAGCATTACCTGCAACTCCCTCTTCATTTCAGCCGCTTCCATTTCACCCGGAGGAGAACTGAGGAGCACCCTCAAGGCCGACTCGGCAGCCCGACGGTCCCTCGGCGATAGATATGTCACTGGGTCTTGACATGACGTTGACGAGATAGAAGTCTTGCTCGTGCCGAAAGTGGTTGAGGATCCTTGGCTGCTATCGTTGGACGTTTCGTCGGGATTCGGGCTCCCAGGCGCTACCCCAGGGATGTGCATCAGCTGGCTCGACTTGATTCCCAGCCATCTCATTGCCGGTGTGCGGGCATTGGCCTCATGGGCTAGCTTTCGAGAACCGTAGCGATAGCACTTGAGGATGTTGACGCCGTCCGGGTCGTAGTCCACCAAGCCCAGTATTGGCAAACGGTGATTTGTCGTATGGACTAGATTCAAGAACAATCGGGTTGTCAAGTCGGGGTACCCTTTTGCCTAATATCGGTTAGCTGCGTGAGACAAGAAGGAGGGCCCGCCTACCGTGAGGACCACACCAGGTCCGCAAGAGGATGTTCTCCAGAACTGGGATGAACATAGAGATCGAAAGATGGCCTGCGTCTATAAGCACTGCAGGGATTAGATGCTCGGGGTTATCCTACATCCTTCTCCACAACTAAGATCCACCGCAGATTGTCGACGTTGATCCTTGAGATGGACTTGGTTGTTGGTATAGGAATGCCCTAGATACCTAAGGTGAGAGATAGTCCAAAGGCGTTACACGAGGTTTGCTCACTAAGCTACCTGCTGTTGGATCTAGACGGCTGCCATCTTTCAGATCAATTGCCAGGGGACCTGCCAAGACACCTTTGGAGGCTGCGACCTGTTGCGATTAGCTAACATTTGGCGGTGCACTTGCTAACAGGCGCACAATGTTCAGGTCTCCGCGATTGACGCCTAGCGTCACAGCGAGATCGTCCACGAGATCGTCCACTTGGCTTTGCTTCTCGAAGAGGTCTTGGTGCTGGTAATATATGTGACTACAATATGAAACTCCGGTCAGTCACTGGAACGTCGGGAGCCGGTGGCCGGAGCCTAGACACACCGCTTGGTGAGGACAGTCCCGGAAACCAGAGCATCGTGGGATAATTGAAGAATCAGAAGGATTCGAGCTGGATAGACCGTTAGACCAATGCAAAATTAGGACAGTAGCGCATGGCTTGCCAAACTTCCGGGCCTCCTGTACAGTCCGACCAGGGAAGCAGACATGCTCCAGGCGATTCGCGCTGGGCCTTCGATGAGAACCTCGACGCGAGAGAGCAATTGACAGCTCCTGGCACTCAGCGAGGGAATCCACGATCGTCTCCAGGATGGTCTCTAAGCGGGATACAACGGACCCGACGATGACCCCGGGGCCGTGGCTTGCCGCCGTATTCGTATCAGATGCGTCGTCTTCTTCTCCCGTTGGTGGGTGGCTGTCGACTTGGTTGCAGTGCATGAGTTCTGGTGCAGCAGGTGCTGCATCCATGTCCATTGTTGGCGGCAAATGTCCTTGATGGCAGACAAACACGAGCTGAGAGAAGAAGAAATAGAGCCCTCGAGAGAGGGATGTCTAGATCGTAGAAGTGAATCGGAACTTCTTCTGTCTAGCTTTATTGGTGTCACATGCGAAATGATTGCAGTGGGTTTCACGTACTCAACAATTTTCGGGGTACATAGTACGGATAGGTGCCTACCTACCTAAGTGCCTAATTACCTTACGTCCTAGAGGTACTATATGGACTAGTAGGGGTCTTGACCGCCAGTGCGGTTAATTCTGGGGAATTTGGCAGGCACCTCGCACGCGGGCGACAGTGCTGCAGTGGAAGAAACGGGGGAAAGTGGGACAAGGACAGCTGCTGTAAAAGCAGACGATTCTCGCCTCTTTCTCAGCTTGGTTAATTATCTAATCTACGACTTTCCACAGCTTCCAAATCGCTCCACTCAATCACCATCGGAAACAGAGACTCGACTTGGGGACACTGCGCACCTGCATCAGGCGCACAACTCAAGCAGCCAGAAGATGGTGTCCGCAACTGGGCGTGACGTCAGCAAGGCCAATTCGCGAAAGCGCGGTGCTGACTCCAAATCCAAGCCCCTTCCAGGCCAGCCACTCCCCAAGCAACCGCACGTTGAGACCAAGACGGACCACACGAGATGGCGAATCAAGGACGACGACAGCCGTCACACGTGGCACTACCTCGCCGACGATGAAGCTGCCAACGAATGGCCTCAGAGCTATGCGGAAAAATACTATCTGAATTTGCCCCTGGTACTTATCCCTCACCTCTCCTACCAGATCGCGAGGTCTGCACCTCGGGCAAATAGCCAACTAACCACAGCTCTGCGCAGGACCTCCCAGTGCTTCCCAACCCCGAGAGCTCCCTAGACGCCGCAAACAATGGCCTTGCCTTCTTCGAGAAGCTTCAATTGCCTAGCGGCCACTGGGGTTGCGAGTACGGCGGCCCCATGTTCCTCCTTCCAGGCATTGTCGTCACCTGGTATGCCACCAAGACCCCGATTCCCTCTGCGTATGCGATCGAGATAAAGAACTACCTGTCCGCGCGAGCCCATCCCGAAGATGGCGGTTGGGGACTGCATATTGAAGGGGAGAGCACTGTCTTCGGCACCTCCTTGAACTACATTGTCCTCCGACTTGCCGGCGTGGATCCTGAAGACCCCATCATGGTCAAGGCTCGAGCAACCCTACACAAGCTCGGAGGAGCCCTCTACGCGCCGCACTGGGCTAAGTTCTGGATGGCGGTGCTTGGTGTAGTCGACTGGGACATTGTGAATCCCGTGCCACCCGAGATTTGGCTCCTTCCCGACTGGCTTCCCTTTTCACCTTGGAGGTGGTGGATTCACATCAGAATGGTCTTTTTGCCCATGGGCTACCTCTACTCCAAGAGATGGAGCTGTGAGGAGACGGACATCATCCGCGGCCTGAAACAGGAGCTGTTCCCGCAGCCCTACAATGAGATCAACTGGGCAAGCCACCGCAACAGTATCACAGCTGTTGATAAC
The DNA here is from genome assembly GCA_019137255.1 of Corinectria fuckeliana. Classification (NCBI taxonomy): domain Eukaryota; kingdom Fungi; phylum Ascomycota; class Sordariomycetes; order Hypocreales; family Nectriaceae; genus Corinectria; species Corinectria fuckeliana. Next base: position 296,681 of record WPDH01000052.1, on the reverse strand, counting down.
TACCACCCCAAGTCCTGGCTCTTGAACTCGGCCAACTGGTTTCTGGTCAATGTCTATAACCGCTACCTTCGGCCGAACGCCATCAAGAACAAGGCGGAAGCCTGGGTTAGCGAACTGGTCGACATGGAGGATGCCAACACAGGTTATGCTGATCTTGCCCCGGTGAACGCCCCCATGAACACACTCGTCTGTTACGTCCGAGACGGGCCCGACGCCTACAGCGTCAAGCGACATATCGAGCGGCTGGAAGAGTATTTATGGGTCAAGGATGAGGGTATGCTGGTCAACGGAACCAACGGTGTCCAGTGCTGGGACACTGCGTTTCTGATCCTGGCGGTGTTTGAGGCTGGGCTGCATGACGACGAGAGGTGGCGCCCTATGCTCATAAAGGCGCTTCACTACCTAGAGCGCCAACAGATCCGGGAGAACTGCGTGGACCAAGACAAGTGCTACCGCCAACCTCGAAAGGGGGGCTGGCCATTTAGCAATAAGGACCAGGGCTATGGCGTCAGTGATTGCATCTCTGAGGCCTTGAAGGCCATTATCTTGCTTCAAAAGACGGAAGGGTATCCGCAGGTCGTTGAAGATCAGCGAATCTTTGATGCGGTCGACACCTTACTCCTCTACCAAAACGAGAGCGGCGGAATGTCGTCGTATGAGAGGCGCAGGGGAGGAGAGTACCTCGAAATGCTCAATGCTGCTGAGGTATTTGGTCGAATCATGATTGAGTACGACTATCCCGAATGCACCACGGCCTGTGTCACTGCGTTGTCGCTGTTCAGCAAGCACTGGCCCGACTATCGGACAGACGAGATCGAGCTGCTTATCAAGAGAGCGACCAGCTGGATCAAGACAAACCAATTGCCCAACGGCAGTTGGTATGGTAGCTGGGGCATTTGCTTCACATACGCCACAATGTTTGCTCTTGAAAGTATGGCAAGTATTGGGGAGACGTATTCCAACAGCCAGGTCTCTAGTCGGGGCTGCGATTTCCTCTTGTCAAAGCAGAGGCACGATGGTGGGTGGTCTGAAAGTTACAAGGTACGTTTGCTTGCTTGCTGGACCGTCTAGGTTATCTGCTAATTAATGCGTCCAGGCTTGTGAGACTATGGAGTACCATGAGCATCCCACCGGGTCTCTTGTGGTACAAACGGCCTGGGCCCTCATTGGTCTGATGGAGGCTGAGTACTCTAACATAGAACCTCTCCGGAAAGGAATCCAGTTCATCATGGACCGACAGCAGCCCAACGGAGAGTGGCTACAAGAGGCGATTGAAGGCGTTTTCAACAAATCGTGCATGATCTCGTACCCAAACTACAAGTTTTCGTTCCCGATAAAAGCCTTGGGGATGTTCGCAAGGAGATACCCGGATGAGAAGTTTGTGGCAGGAATCAGCGTCCCGTTGTCGGACGAAGATGAGGATGAGGATGAGAAGAAGCACGAGTAGCAAGTCACTGTACGCGGGCTTCAGCTTTTGTAGTTGAATATCAACAGCATGCAATGACATTATCTAATGTTAATTCCAATTCGGAGCCACCTCTCTGGCATCTTGAGAGTTGTGCATATAAGCGTCGTGTTTGGGACTTTGAGCTTCTGTTGTGCCCCCCACTGTCGTAATAAACCGTTAGTTGAATTACCCCACCACCGACGAGATGTTCCAGGCAGCTCGCCGGCCGTGCCCCACTACAGCTTCCAGAACCAACCATCGCAGGTCACAACCAGCAACTTCGACTTCTTCATCCCCCCACGGGACGACACTCGACGGTCTCGCAGTCTCTATTGCACACCCTCAACCATGTCACACATCACACAGGCCCAGCAAGGCCTCGCGGCTGCCGAGGCGAGAAACTGGGACGAAGCCGTCAGCAAGCTCTCTGCCGCCTTGAAGGCCTCCCCGAACCCGACCTGGCTCATCGCTCGCTCCAAGGCCCTCATCAGCCTCGGCCGCTTCCAGGAAGCCCTCGACGATGCAGATCTTGCCTGGCACACCGCATTCCAGCGCAACAAGCGGCCCCTGCTCGCTGAGGCGCACTACCGCCGTGCAGTCGCCTACTTCCGCCTCCGCCAGTATGCCAACGCCGACGCCTGCTGCGTGTACGCGATGCGGCTCATCAAGGGCTTCCCCGCCGTCGAGAAGGAAGACCCGGCGAAGAAGCACACGGACGAGAACGGGTTTTACACGGTCACGCTAGACGAGGCTAAGGACGAGGCTCAGAGTGACGAGATGAACAAGAATAAGGGCGATATAGGAATCGCCCTGGGAGACAAGGGCCCTGCGCAGGTCAAGGAGTGGCGCGCGGCCAGCACTCTCCGCATACAGATCCTCTTCCCCCTGGAGAAGCTCCCGAAGGACGACCCTGCGAGGAAGCTTACGACCAGCTCGAAGCCTGAGCAGAAGGACCTTGCTGATCATGGCACTGCGAAGCAACCTGAAGCTCCCAAGCCCGCAGCGGCAGCACCCACACAGGCACCAGTTAAGCCGGTAGTCCCCGCTGACGCGCCAATCCGACTCCAGGAGTTCCAGAGCGGCGCGACTATGTCCGTTTCCATCTTCTCCAAGGGTATCAACAAGGAGAAGCTCCAGGTCCAGTACCTTCCTTCTGCAGTCATCCTTGACTCGGTCATCTATCCCAACGGCGACGAGAAGCCGTTCCGACTCGACCTGTGGGGCGAGATTGACGGTGATGCTTCAAAGTATACGGTTACGCCTAATAAAGTCGAGCTCACCCTCAAGAAGAAGAACGCTGGCAAGTGGCCTCAGCTCAAGAGTGAGAGCAAGAAAGAGTCAACCGATGCCGGAGCTGCAAAAGAACAGGCTGAGTAAGTACTATTCTATCCGCGCTCTGCAACTGCTCTAACTAGTTACCCGTAGACTGGAGTTTCTGAAGGAAGCTAGAAAGAAGGCAATGGAAGCATCTGAAAAATTGGCCAAGTCTGCGGATGCTGAGCTGCCTGCTCCTCCAACCACCGAAGATCCCGCGGCGCCCACCGAGCCCGCCAAACCTGCGGGGCTCCCGTACCCAACATCATCCCGCACCGGTGCGAAGAATTGGGACAAGTTTGGGGAAGACGAGGACGAAGAGGACGGCAAGGATGTCAACGGGTTCTTCAAGAAGCTCTTCAAAGACGCCAGCCCCGAGCAGCAGCGGGCAATGATGAAGAGCTTCACTGAAAGCAATGGCACCACGCTCAGCACCGACTGGAACGACGTCAAAGGCCGCACCGTGGACACGCAACCACCGGATGGCGTCGAGGCCAAGAAGTGGGATAAATGAAGAACGAAACAACGATACCCCATCGCTCGGTGCGGCCTGATGATAGTTGAGGGAAAAGGCACTGGCGTAACTAGGCAAGGGTGATGCGATACCGGAAAACACACAGGTTGATTTTATGTCACTTTATGTTTGATCAACCAATCGATTACAATTCTCGCTATGCTGGGCCCCCGATAACTACAGTTGAACCAATTCATCCATCCATCCATCTATGTCATGAACCGCTTGTTGAAGAGACTGACCTGTCTAGACATTGAGCTGCCGATAGTGCTCTTCGCCCAGCTCCAACGCCCCCTTTGCTCGCAACCCATCCTCCACAACGCCCAACTGGGCCTTGACATGCGCAAACCACAGCGATGCCCTCAGCTTGCGGTCCTCCCCGGCCCGCCCCCACGCCTCGCCGCCGCGGTACGCCTCGGCCAGCGCATCCGGGACATGCAGCACGCGGCTGACGAAGTCCTCGCGCTCGATGTAGGCTCCGCGCAGCCAGCGCGATCCGCCGCTCGCGTCAAACGCCCGCCGGCCGTGCATGACGCGCATGTTGTCGAACAGCACGCACTCGCCCGCCGCCATCTTCACCTGGTACATAGCGTCCGGGGCGTTGATGAGCCGGTGGAACAGCTGCGCCGGCTCCAGCCACGCGCGCATGTCCACGGCCGGCAGCTGGAAGCGGTCCTGAAACGGCGGGCTCCAGTACACGCTGGCCAGGATGTTGTCGCCACCATCGCCCGCCGTCACGTCGAAGAGCGCCCGCTTCTGCCGGTACCAGTAGCCGTGCTTCTCGTAGTGGTAGGGGATGCGCACGCGCGCGAGGTTCTCGACGGCCCGCGACGACGACGACGACCCCCCCTGCAGCCACAGCAGCTCGCCCGCGCGCAGGCCGTCGCTGAAGAGCGACTCGCCGCCGGCGCACGAGTTCTCCAGGCAGTGCAGGATCTGGATGGCGGGCGGCCGCTCCAGGTACAGCAGGTCTTGGTGCAGGCCGAGGTAGCCGCTGGTGTAGGCGACGTTCTCGGCGTCGGGCTTGGCGCGCACGTCGAAGGTGCGCCCGTAGAAGGTCTCCTTGATGTTGGCGATGCGCGTCGTGATGTCGACAATGGCGCCCTCGTCTGCGGGCACGTTCTTGAGGAAGACGAGGCCGAGGCTGGACAGGTCGAGGAGCGTGTGCCAGAAGGCGTCGCCGCCCTGCATGAAGTCGTGGTAGTCGATCTTGCGGATGCGCTTCGAGATCGTCTCCGTGTCCCAGAACGTGCGCCCGGTCTTTGGGTACACGGCGTCTTGCCGCGGGTAGGGCAGCCGATCCACGTCGCGGTGGCCCAGGGCCTTTTCGATGGTCTCCCACGGGACGATCATCTCGTGGCCGCCCTGGGCGAGGCGCTGGATGTCGTTGCGGAACGTAACACCCAGGCCGTCCGGCGCCAGGCGGACCTGGTCGATCTCGATGTCGGCGGGGACGTCGGTCGAAGCAAAGTTCTTCTGGCCGGAGGCGGGATCCGTACACTTGGCGCAGGCGCAGCTGTCGCGCAGGGCAACCGGGTCGAGCCTCGTCCAGCCGCCGCGCTGCTTGTCCTCGATCTGGACGAAGCGGGGGCAGCTCGAGACGGCGATGGGCGCTCCGCCGTTGATGGAGCCGTCGAGGACGGCGCGGGGCTGGGAGGCGGCGGGAGGGCCGGAGCTCTTGGCCGAGACGCCGTGCTGCTGCTGCTGCTCCCTTTGGTGGGAGAGCAGCTGGCCCTGGTTGGGCGCCTCGAAGGCAAACCTGCCGGGACGAGCACCTGCTTGAAGGGGCGCGGCAGAGGCGTGAAGACGCCGGCGGGACCATGTAAGAGCCCGGGACGGAGTCGGCCTGCAGCTCCGGGCGAGCAGCCGGCTGTGGGAGAACATGGCGGACACAGGCTGCAATGGCAGCACCTTCTGATTGGACGTCCCAGAGCTGGCAAGTTAAGGAATGGCAGCTGTATGTTGCCCCCGGGAGTTGAGCGAGTCGGGAGGTGAAGGACAGAGCAAGGAGGCAGGCAGACAGACTTCAACTTGATCGAACGAGAAATGGAGCTATAGCAGCGTACCTCGGCCGAAAGGGATGCATAGCTCTCCATGTGGGGTTGGTCGGCCGACCCCGCCTTGTTTGAGCCCGTGGATAGCCTTGACGGAAGGCCGTGATGGTGACTTGTGCCGATGCGTGGTGGCATCTTGGATGGCTGTGAAGCAGCTGGCATGTCCGCTGTGACGATTGGACAAGGCGCGTGAAGCAGGGGAGATCTGGAATCAGTTGCCGAGCCTGTCAACCGCGACTGTGAACAACTAATCGGCCGGCATAGTTAAAAGGGAACCGACTCGTTAATAGCTTTACGAACATGTAGTCTTCAGCTCAAGCATCCACGGACTTTCATGCATAATTACTTGTGACATCGATATCGTGTTTCATCGCGTTCCTCAGCCAAGGCGCCTGTATACATTCATTCATACATAGATCTGGTCCAGTAGCCACTGGCTACCTGTTCCGGTTGCTCGACCATCGCTTCACCATCACTTCTCTAATTTTGTACAGCTCCAATGCATTGGCGATTCCGTTTTCCAATGCTGCGTCAAATCTTGATGGTGGTGGTACATCCACGTACACTAGCACCAAGCTTTTGGTGACGTGGGACAGAACTCGAATTGTCGCGTGCAGCCATTGCCACGACTTGTCGGCGCTCTGCTTCTTCGACTCGTCCCACAAAGGGTCCGAGTACGAAGGGATAACAATCAGGCCGAATTCGGCGTGGTCGAACACAGGGCCTCGGGTATAGAGAAGCCAGTCAACACCAAACTTGATGCCCCCACGTGGCACCCAGCCCAGTGACCTGAAGTGATGATACACCGAATAGTGTAACAGGAACTTGTCATCGGCTTGGAGTGCGGGTTCTCCCGGCTCAACTCGGGGCGGGAAGTAAGAGTGTTGCCGGAAAAGGGTGAGAAGCTCCAAAGGCGACAGGGGGTTTCCAGAGGCGGGATCAGTCACTGTCAAAACTCCCAAGCCAAAACAAAGAAAGAATGCTTCCTCAGGCATCAGTTGAAGGTGTTCCTTGTTTTGCAGCGTGATCTCCTGGTTTCCAGTCACCGGAACTCCGCTCAGAGTTTCCAGAGACTCGCCCTTGGGATTGATGGAGAAACCGGGACTAGGGGGATCGGATAGCTGAAAAGTCGTTGACTTGATCTCGGGAGAGAAGCGAACGCTTTTCTTGCGCTTCAACGAGTTTGCATCGTCCGAGCTGTTAGGAGATGGGGCAGCGGCGTCATCTATCTGGCCATGCCCATTGCCATCTATGATGAGACGCGTGGGCTTAGTCCCATTGAGAACCGGGGTTCGGTCGGACGAATGTCGGGGTGTGCCATTACCATTTGGTAAAGGTGAGGCCACATCCTGATCCTCGGTAGTTCTGAGACTGGACAGGGGCTCTCCATTGGGAGCCGCATCTCCGAGATTGACAGAAGAGACGATGTCTGCTGACGAATTCGGTAGAGCCAGCAGCTTTTCCGGACTGACTGGTGGGGCTGGTCGAGTGACGAACTTCCGTGGCAGTTTGGACGCCTCTCGCTTGGCTCGAGCTTCCGCGTCACGGGCCTCAGTCTCCCGAGCCTCTTCAAGCCGAGTCTGCTGGATGACTTCCTGTTCAAGACGAGCTCGTTCCCACTTGGCTCGTATACGCTCCTCTCGTCGTTGAACTGTCAGAATCTCACTGACGTGTACCTCCTCGAGTCCTCGCCTAACTTGCTCTCGCTTTAGCCAGTTAGGCTCGCTTCGACTTAGGTTGCCCTTTCCGTAGAAGCCTTGCTCCCACAAGGCCCGGATAGTCTTCTCATCAAGGATGTGAACAGAACATGTTGCAGGTGACCAGACACCCCGATGGACCACGGAGGGCTCTTTCGGGGGCGGCGACCAAAGCTGGCCTAGCCACGCATATGCGACATGGAGGAGGGATATGGGATTGTTCGGGTAGAACGCGGGCAGGGGGAATGTCCGAATCGGCACTGGCAGAGCGTAGATCTGGTGCAGTGGAGGCCCTCGCTGCTGTGGCCGAGGCCGAGCAGTGTCCGCGGGAGGGGATGCTCCAGGCTCAGTGGTAGATGGTTGAATCTCAGCCATTTCTCGCTGGTGTCATCTTGGTCTAGACGGGAATCCGTCAGCAATGTCTTCTCGGTTATATATATACAAAACTTGAGAAATGAATTGAGTTTTGATGTTACATCAGATACCGTTGTAGTCTATAAATCGGGCGCTCATCGAGGCCAACTGAATGGATTCTCTAAGCGCCAATGAAAGTGTCATCATTGTAACGAGGGGGGCGCCATGGGACTTCCCAGGCTTGAATGGGAAATGCAGAGGGGAGATTGGGTAAAAAAGCCCAAGAGCCAGTCGTACGGGGCTTGTACCAAGCCGTGACGGATTGGTGCAAAGTGCCGCAAGGAAAACGAGGGAATACCTACTTGTCTAGGACATGGTCCAGGCACAATGCTGGAGAGAGAACAATCCTCGCGGCCATTCACAGCAGCGCACTGTTTGTCCTTTACGAAAACAGTGGCAGTCGCTCAACGGTGAGGCTGGGACGAGGAGTTGAACTGACTGTGATGTGCGGTTGAATGATGATGAAGGAGGAAAAACCTGGATGTCTGTCTGGCACGGAAATTTTTCTTGAATTGGAGCCCCCCACTTTGCTGCCTCATGCGCAAGGCGTTCAGGCCGGGTCGGGTGTCTACTACTAGTACTATAAGGTCTACTAAGTAGGCGACAGATTTTTAGGCACGGACGGGAATACATACTCAGGCGACAATCTTCCAGGCTTCCAGCGGGCACAGTGACGTCTGGCGGGTCTGGCGGGGCCGTCTCCCACCGACTTTCCGAATGTCCCGGGCCAATGTGCGGGCCAAGCGGTGATTCTCGGCCGACTTCGGTCTCGCTATGAGCTGCATCTGTGCCAATTGGACCCCTCGTCATCCTCCTGTGCGCAATTTTCGGTTGTGAGCATCCCCGGGATGATCCTGTCTGCTTACCTGTTGGTGGTTGGTTGGCTGCTTGTCCCCCTCCAGCCCTCCAGCCCTGCCCGGCCGGGTTACAATAGCAGGTAGGTACCTTGTTTTAGTGTCATCCACCCACTTTCTCTCCCGCCTCTCAAGTCTCCATCGATAGCTCCATGATCACACGTTTCAATTTCCTCCCTTGAGCCTGTGTGCATCTGTTCTGCTGTCTTCCTGCTTCTGCCTGTCGTTACAATCGAGGAGGGAGACATGCCCGTCCTGAAACCATAGCCATGGCCACATTCACGGAAACCGTTGCTTGCATCGCCCTCATCTGGAGCGTCTTCGTCGTCCTGGTCGAGAGTATCGGCATTCGTGCCATGTGCGTTGCCCCCCAGCCCAACCATGTGCTGAAAAAAACAAATCTCTGACGTGGAGCAGCTTGCGCAACTACAAACACCCGCTCCCTCCTCCCGTGTCTCCCAGTCTGCGACAGAACGCGCCTCATGTCACGATAATCCGACCCGTCAAGGGCGTCGAGCCCCAGCTGTACGAATGCATTGCCTCGTCTTTCCAGCTAGACTACCCGGTCGACAAGCTCTCTATCCGTCTTTGTGTCGACGACCGGAACGACTCCGCGTACTCGATCCTTCAGAAAATCGTCGAGGACTTTCCAGCCTTTGACGCTCGTGTCCTCGTCGAGTCCGAAGACCCCGTTCTTCATGGTGCAAACGGCGACGCGGACAGTCTTGGGCCGAACCCTAAGATCCGCAACATCAGCAGAGCATACCGAGAAGCCAAGGGAGACATCATCTGGATTGCAGACTGCAACGTGTGGGTCAACAGCGGGGGTCTCGGCCGCATGGTGGACAAGCTGATGGGCTACGGGGTGGGTGGAAGCTCGTCTCACCCTTACAAGTTCGTCCACCAGATGCCCGTCGTTGTCGACTTGTGCGACTTTGCCTCGCCCCCGTCTGGCGATAGTGAAGCGCTGTTGATGTCTACTTCTGAAGAGCGCCTAGCCTTGGACCCCGCACCTTCGGACTCGGGGATACTTGCCAAAGCTTGGGCGCAAGGTGGTGGACGCCTGGATGAAATGTTCATGTCGACGACTCATGCCAAATTCTATGGAGCTATCAACGCAGTTGGGATAGCCCCTTGCATCGTGGGGAAGAGCAACATGTTCAGGAAGTCCCAGTTAGACCAGATCACAAACCCCGCCGAGAACCCAAACTTGCCGAAGAACAGCAACCGACCTCTGGGCGTGGATTACTTCTCGCACAACATCTGCGAGGACCACTTGATAGGCGAACTGTTCTGGCAGTCCAAGATCTCCGGCTACCGGAATCACGGCATTATATGGGGAGATCTTGTCTTCCAGCCCATGTCAGGTATGTCCGTCGTTGCTTATGCAGCTCGACGCGCCCGATGGCTCCGGGCTCGAAAGTTCACCGTCATGGCGGCAACCCTGGTCGAGCCTGGCGTGGAATCTTTCCTGTGCTGCGCCTACTTCTCCTTTGCCGTCACGACGCTGCCCTTCTTCAAGGATAAGCTCGGGGTGCCCCAAACGTGGAGCGCCATGGGACTCATCTGGCTCGTTTGCGTGACTATGTGGATGTTGGGAGATTGGGTCATGTTCCGTCGTCTACACAGCGGTTTCACAATGGTGACCGACGCCAACACACCTTACTTTGCCAGGGGATCCTCCAACCAAGGTGGCATCCCGGCTCGACCGTTCAAGGAGTGGCTCCCGGCATGGCTCGGCAGAGAAGCACTTGCCCTGCCCATCTGGGTATGGGCAGTCATGCTCGGGCGAACGGTGCATTGGCGTGGTAAATCATTCCGGGTACGCCTGAATGCCACAGTATACGAGGTCACGGAACAACCAAGAAGGCGAATCATGCACACTCCAGAGATTGAGCGAGCCTGTTCACAGAACAAGCATAGAGTCGATTAGACGAGAGAACATGACACAGATGACGAGACGGGACTGGATATGATATGTAACAAGAATTAAAGATATCTACAGTACCACAACGACGATCCTAAAATCCACTTCATATCATCATTATCATCAGGTCTTAACCTCAATCAAGCCTCCACGGGAGTAATCTTGATCTTCTCCTTCAGATCCCTGCTGCTGAATCCGACACTCACGACAAACTCACCAGTGGGGATCTCCCAATCCTGCGAGACAACGTTCCAGTAGCTGAGATCTCTCCTCATCAACTCGAACCCAACAGTCTGGGTCTCATTCGCCTTTAGCCAGACCTTCTCGAAGCCTCGGAGCTGCCTGGGCGGCGTGCCTGCGGGGGTGCTGTCGGGGAAGGAGACGTAGAGCTGGGGGACGGTCGCGCCGTAGACCTTTCCGGTGTTGGTCACGCAGACGGTCACGTTGTACACGCTCTCCCAGAGCGCAGGGTTGCCGCCGGGCTGCACGGGCTGCACCTCGGGCTTCGCGGTGATGCTCTCGACGAGGGGCTCGGCCGTGATGTCGGCGAGCTCAAAGGTGGTGTAGGACAGACCGAAGCCGAACTCGTAGCGCACGTCGATGTCGTTAGCATCGAAGTAGCGGTAGTCGATCTCGAGCTTCTCGTCGAACCACGTCTGCCAGTCGTACACGCCTGTAGTGTTGACGGCGGTAGTGGGGGGCGCGTTGTAGTCGGTGCCGTTGTAGGCGATGGTGTATGGGAGTCTTCCGGAGGGGTTGACGTCGCCGTATAGAATATCAACGATGGCGTTGCCGCTCTCCTGTCCGGGGTAGTGGGCAGCAACAATGGCGGTGACGTTGACGTGGTCGGCCCAGGGCAGCGTGTTGATTCCGGAGGAGTGAGTGACGACGATGGTGTTGTTGCACTGGCTAGCAACAGACGTGACGACGTCGTCGCCGTCCCAGTCGACGCTCAGGTGCTCGCGGTCGGCAGCCTCCTCGGCCCAGGTCTTGAGGAAGACAATGCAGACCTCGGGAGGTGTGGGCACCCAGAGGGTAGTGACGTCCGTGGTGGCGATGAGCGTGTTGTTGAGCCACTGCTGGACAAGGGCGCCGTCCTGTTTGGCACGAGCATTGATGGCGGCAAGGGGAGAGATGAGATACGTCAATCGGCCAGTCCCGGAACCGCCACCGGCAGTGAGGGTGCCGTACTCGAAGTCGGCCTGGTTGTAGAAGCCCATGACATCGTCGCCAGCGTCGTTTCCGAACACGCCAATCGACTTGGGCGCCTTGAGAGGGAGGGCATTCTTCTTGTTCTTAAGCAGGATCGTCGCCTGGGCGCCGTGCTTGCGGATCAGGTCGCCGTGGTTACCGCGGACATCGCGGCTGCGCTCGCCGGTCAGGTTGAACTCGTGCAGCCAGGTGGAACGGGGGGAGAAGGTGTTGAGGTCGGCGGAAGAAGGGTCGACCTCGGGGTAGCCCTGGTCCTGGCCGAGCCAGTAGTAGGGGGTCATGATGCGGACGATCATGTCGTCGAGGCGGGCCTCGTCGAGAGTGCCGTTCTTGACGGCGCGAGTCACGTTCTTGCCGAAGAATGAGCCGGCGTCGAAGTACGTGCCGTAGCTGCCGATGCCGCCGGGCATGTCCATGTCCAAGCCGCCCTCAATGGACGCAAGGCCGGAGTGGGTGCCGCCCCAGTCGGACATGACGTAGCCCTGGAAGCCGAGCTCCTCCTTGAGCAGGCCGTTGAGGGCCTTGGAGTTCTCGCACGCGTACGAGCCGTTGAGGCGCTGGTAGGAGCACATGAAGCTGGCGCAGTCGGCCTTGACGGCGTTGGCAAAGGGCCACAGGTACAGCTCGTGCATGGTCCGGTCGTCGATGTTGGCCGAGATGGCCTCTTGGACGACATCGGTGATGGTGCCGTTGGTAGCCCAGATAGGGTTGCGCTGGGTCTCCTGCTCGTTGCCGATGAAGTGCTTGGCCGTGGCCTGGACGCCGGCGTCCTGGTGGCCGCGGATGGTGCGGTCCATGGCGACACCGGTCAAGTAAGGGTCGGGAGAGAAGCCCTCCCAGTTGCGGCCGGAGTAGGCGGAGCGGCCGAGGGGACCGGCAACGGGAGAGAGCGCGATGTGGGCGCCCTTGGCCTTGAACTCCTGACCCATGGCATAGCCTCGCTCATAGAGGATCTCCCGGTCCCACGACGACGCGGCGGAGACACCGGCGGAGAAGACGCTGGCGTAGTCCGCGACGCGGATAGAGAGCGGCCCGTCTTGGAGACAGAGGCCGTTGAAGCCAATGCGAGGGATGGCAAGAATGTTGCCGACGCAAGGACCCGGCGTGCCGGTGACCATGTCGGCCTTTTCGCTGACGGTCAGCAGGGCGACGAACTGCTTTGCCTTCTCAAAGGCGGCCTCCCAACCATTGCCGGTGGCATTGGCTACACGCTGAGGTTAGTTGCCGGACTGTTCTGTTGCAAGCTCAAGTGGGTAGACATACGGGACGGCAGGACGGCGGGCGAGTGCCCATAGGGCCCGAGGATGGTAGTGTTTCGAGGCTGGACATAGCTAAAGGCATTTTCATCTCGACTGCTAGAGTCGTATGCCTGTGCATTGACAGTAGATGCTGCAAGCAGGCCTGACACCAAAAGAGATCGAACGGAGGCCATGGTGACTTGGGGCTCGAGGAAGCTGAGCGTAGGCTGGATCTGTGCATTGGAACTCCTAGCTGGCGTCCCGGTGAAGGCCTTTATACTTTATTATTCACGGTACCCCAACGGCCAAGTTGCACCTAGTTTCCGAGTTCAAAAGCGGCAATGACGGCCGGCAGTCAACCATGCGAAGCTCCGAACGCCGTTGCGTCATCCCAGTTCAGCGGTTCTCGTGATGGTCGTTGATGGAGCTTGGCCGGAAGGCAGGTCCCACCAGCTCGGGGCTACTAGTATACATGACTTCTAGTCTCCATTACCACGGTTGGATCCTGGCAAACAGGCTTTTGCGGGGATTATTGCGGAGAACATGGGGGGACCAGGATAGCTTAATGGTGTGATGCTACTGCCGCCCTGGGCGAACTGGATGCCCAACAACGTGGGTTCCTATATGCATAGTACTTCTTAGTAAACATGGCAGCATAGCGCCGGCAAACGTTAAGCAATTGTCCCGACGCCAACGCCCTGCTGCATGTTCCGCATGTTCATGTTCGTGATGGGCTGGGCTACCCTGCGAAGGGCACAGCTGACTCGTCGTTGCCGCTGTTGACGGAGTTTTGCCGTGGCCGGGAAACCGGGGCCAAGAGGGTGAACTCGCCAAACAAGGCGACAGCCCCCGGGGAAAAAAGAGGGTGGAGTGGTTTCTCATGATATCATGGAACCGGGGAAGTCGATCGCGGGGCACTTGCAGGCTCCACCACCCAAATACGGCCGTTGAAGAACCGAGCTGCCGAGATTTTGCCAGCGGTCAACGAGGCAGGGTCTGACGCTCCCGTGATGGACTCCAAATGCCAAGTGGATCCGGGGCAGAGGGTGGGCGGTGGGAGGGATGCGGGTGAAAGCGCTGGAGAGCACTAATAGAGACCCTCACGCTCACGAGCGCCCTCGCTCGATCCAGCGAATGCGCCGGTTTCCCCGCTGAAGTATTCGGCCCTGTTATGGACTTGTGGCTCTATCGCGGCCGGCTCGCCGTCGACGGCTTCTCGCAATCTGATGCCTGACTCCGCGTGGTCCGACGGTTCGGTCAGATGGAGTTTTGGTCCCGAACTCGCCTCTGAAAACGGTATCCTGACAGACCCGGTGGCGTGGGACGAGGTCGGTGCTTCTCGTGATCAATTAACAACCCTTGCATCGTGCACCCTTGGATTTGCTTTGGCAGTGCCAAGTGACGAGCGACAACCGACAACCTTGACAACCGCGGCTATACTCCGTAGCTTGGAGATCGTCAGTCGTCGTCGTCGTCGTCTGAACAAATTGCACGGACGGCAAGTGGAAGCGCCGGACCCGCTTGAACTGGGCACAGAACCTAGCATGGACTGACACGGGTGTTTTGTACTTGGTTAGTAAGTGAGTCGAGCGTCTAGGAGAGGAACTCAAATCTGCAATCATCTGTAGGCCGGGAGACGGAGGAGGAGGAGGAGGGAGAAGTGGAGGCGATTTAACATGTATATAGTTCGCAGCCCTCGCGCAAAAGGACGCGAAGGATTTCTCACGATATGCACCAACAGGTTTCATAGTGCTGCAATGGTTCGCGGGAGCCAGCGTCAGTGCCCCTGCCGATCGTGATGACAGGTGCTAATTAAAGCAGCTACGTACTAGTATGTAGTAGGGGATGGGGAACATGTGATGTTGACTCATTAATCAAATTATTTATTAGTCTGCTTTGCGGTCACGAGATTATTAAAAGAAGGGGCTGAGAGTAGCAAGGCAGCTTTTGCTATCGTAGACCTTGCACTGCTCGCAAGTTGTAGTTGTTCAGGTTCCTGATGTCTCGGGAGACCGCGTGCACCCGGAGATTCGAGATGGCCTAGACCAAAAAGGGATTTCCTCCGGGACGTTGCTAGATACCTGATGATCTCTTCAAGATATTACATACCCTGCTAGGCTTATGTACAAAGACTGTCTCTCCAATCTCTTCAGGCTCTCTTATCGGATTTTGCCAAGTTTTTCAAAACTCAATCGCACAAAAATCCCAGCCAAAGATCAGGAGCCTAGGGCGGATGAACATCCTCACGTATTAGAACTTAACTGAATCTGTAGGCTATATCATATGCAGTTCAATTAAGTTGTACTAGTTCTATCTGTTCAAACCACCTGCCAACTTCACGTATCTCACGAAAAGCTAAGACGTCACGACTTCCTAGAGAGCTATTTATTCCAGCTTCCGACCCC
The DNA here is from genome assembly GCA_019137255.1 of Corinectria fuckeliana. Taxonomy (NCBI): domain Eukaryota; kingdom Fungi; phylum Ascomycota; class Sordariomycetes; order Hypocreales; family Nectriaceae; genus Corinectria; species Corinectria fuckeliana. Next base: position 281,605 of record WPDH01000052.1, on the reverse strand, counting down.
AATAACACTACGAAGAAGCGCAAACTTGATTCTCGTGCAATGCGCGACGCCCATCCTGTGTGGTGCGAGCTCTTAACGGTCCTGACCGCCCGCGGAACCGCCACTTCATCGTACGCCGACACGGCCGCCTCCAACGTCTCGCTCCGACACAGCTCCGTCGCAAGGCCCCAGCCATCCTTCAAGGCCAAGTTGGCGCCGTTGCCGGCGAACGGACTGGAGGCGTGGTTCTGTCACCGATAAAAACGACACCTTTGGGCGTCGTCTCGTGCGAGAGCGGCAGCTTGTCTTGTGCCGGGATTACGAAGGCGGTGCTCGGACCCGTGGCGGCAACTATCCCCGGATAGGGACCTCCGAGCATGTGGGCTGTCTGCTTGGCTTCTTCTATCAAAGCTTTGGTGGCTTCCGGTGAGCTGCTGTCGAGCTTCCGCCTGACCTACGTCTCCTCACGACTCAGTCCCCACACGATGCTTGTCTTGTCGACCAGCGACACGAAGCAGGAGACGCCTTGACCGGACATGGCGATGCGCCAGCTTTCGTCAACGGGCTTGGGGACCCCTTTAGAAAACTTGGCAATACCTCCTATTTGGACTACGCCGCGGTAGATGAGGCCATCGTCGGGCCTGAACGAGGCTCGGATTTTGCTGTGCGCACCATCCGCCGCAACGAGCAGGTCTCACTCGTCAGTCCTAGGCCCGCCAGTGTTGCCACTCCGCAAAAGCTGAACACTATCGCATTTCCAGTCATAGCAAAAGGTAATGCGCACTACGCTGATGCTAAGCGCTAAGCTGGCCTAAATGTTGAATGAACATGGATCTGTCCGTTATCCAGGCGCTCTGCTGAAGTGCAGTTCGTGCCCCAGACGATGTCGTCGGCGCTCTCGCCGACCGCTGTCAGAATGTTGCGAAGGTCCTTGCGGGCGATGCGGATGCCTGTCGTAGGCAGTCCGTCGTATGGCTTGAAGCTCGTCTCCAGCAGCGAATTCCAGTCCTTATCCTACATGCGTAAGGATTTCATGTTGTTGGGACCGGTCACGGCGTGCTTGAGAAACTCGCCGAGGCCTCAATTTCGAATCGCCACGAGACCGCTGTCTTAGTCTATTCCGTTGAGTAACAGCGAGTAGCCTTCCTGTTTGAGGTCGAGGTCTCTTGAGTCTCGGTAGTAGATGACTACTTCGGGGAAATTCAATGAGGAGTTCTATTTTTTGCGCCGGGCGACCACGAAAGCTAGGCCGGCGATGCTAGACCCTGTGATGATGATCTTCTTACCCTCGAGAAAACGCTTGCTTGCTGAAGCCATGGTGAAAGGTGTCTGGTTATCGGGATGAATATGCTTTGGTTGTTTAGCAAGGCATCCAACGCTCTCGATTGTTATGACCCAGGATGGATTGATGCCGTACTTGAATCACGGAGCTGGTAACGTACACTCCTGAGCTTACAGCGGGTCTTGGAGGTACACGTCAGTGGCTGAGATGAGTGAATTCGGTTGGCTTTTTCGAACTCTGACGTTGCCCAGTGTCCGAAAATTCAATAACAACTTACTTAATGGAACAAGCCAACGGTCCGGTGAAGTCGAGATTGTCTCTCGGTGCCGAAACGGGGCTAGAGTGACGGCCCCGATTATGCTGCTGCCTCTACTTACGTATGAGTGCATAATTCCGGCTCAGCCATATTAGTGTGCGGCATGTAATCTCTTTCGTGTGTCGTATACAAAGTACGATATGCGAAGAAACGCGCGGTTTACCATTGTAATGCCCGGGCGGGTAGAAAGCTATTATGCTGCCTGTCAATACTGTCTTATCTTATCTCAGATCGCAGCTATGTAGACGGGATACTACAGTAGTAGGCTACTTATGCACTTAATCACTCGACTAGTACGACAAGGTATGCAATTTTGCAAATATCCGCGATTTCCACCGTTTGCTAATGTGGCACTGTGTGGGTTTTGGGCCAACGCCCGATTCAACTTGACATCTCGGGCTATCGATTGTGTGTGTGAGTTCTGATATCTTGGTGCTTGGCAATGTTAGTTTGGTTTTAATCATGTTTTCCTTCATGGTTCGCCTTGAGAAATCTGCAGAAAGTTTGACAGCGGCTATCGAAAGGCAGGCTTTCCTATAAAAAGATTCATTCATTTACACCCTACAGTGCAATGAACCGCAGCCTCGATAAGAGGTTCCGCCAAATTCTTGGTCAATGCATGTCCCCCTTCTTTGATCCTTGAACGATAACACTTAACACCTGCGCTCTCCTGGAACGTCGACGAAGCCATGGCCACCGAAAAGCAGGCAAGGGTGACGAATGAGGGTCGGCCGTCGTCTTCAGTAGGCAGTGACTATCGAGACAAAGAGCTCGATGCCATCGAGAGCCTGTGCAGCACCTCAATCCATGCCTCGCTCTCTAAGCTTTTGCAAAATGAGAAGTTCTCAGACATGATCATTCGCTGTGGCGGACGTGAGTTCAAAGGGCATCGAGCTATTGTCTGCAGCCAATCCTCGTTCTTTGATCGAGCCTTCACTGTTGACTTCAAGGTTGGTGACTTGGTGTCTCGTGGTACTCTCTACTGTAGTAATTCTGATTGTTGACCTTTTTCCCCTTTCAGGAAGCTGCGTCTCAAATCATCGACCTGCCAGAAGACGACCCGGATATACTCCAACGCTTTCTTGAGTTCCTTTATACGGGATCATATACCGACAGTTTGGCCTTGAACGAGGGAAACCCGTCGAGTATTGCCATGATTACCCCGGAAGAAATATTGGAGTCTTTAGAAAACCCTCCTGGTGTCATACTTGAGGGGTCTTCTGAGGATCCTGAGAAGCAGACATACCGTGTCCCCGCAAAGCCTTTGGCACCCGCTCAAAGCATAGTCGTGACAGGAAGATCTACCACGCCAACCGATGACATACCAGCGCCAGATGAAGAATACTTTCCTCCATGTCCGATCACACCACCCGAAGACAAGGAACCCGCGGAGGAGTACAACGAGTTCGACGAGGAACGGAACCTCGGCACCGACTCCAATGCTGACGACGACCTGGGCACAAGACTGGCCGATGGGGAGACTGACATGTTTATACATCTCCGACTGTACATCATGGCAGACAAATTCGACGTTCCCGCATTGAGACTTCTAGCCAGAGATCGGTTTTACCGGGAAGTAGAGTACATATGGACAAGAACCGAACGCTTCCCAGAGCTCGTCGACGAACTCTATCGCTGCACACCCCCGACAGATACAGCGATGCGCGAGATTGTTTGTCGACTTGTTGGCAACCAGATTCACGAAGATGGAACCAGGGAGAAGATGCGGCCTGTGATGGCTGAGCATGGTGATTTTGCCGTCGGGGTTCTGGAATATCACATGATGTATTCCAAAGCCAATTGGTGATAATACTTCACTGCCTTGAAGACCATGGACGCCAGAAGAGGGTGGTAGCGTTGAATTTCAAGTGGTTGGCTGAGTGGCGTTGCAGCTGTCGTTGTCTTGAAACTTCGATTCACGGCCCGGCTATCATCGGTCGACAGCAAGAAGGCAAGGCCAAAGTCGGCGGTTGGTTGGTCTCGCAAACTAGAGCAATACTGTGGTCGTCACCACGTTATGAAATGAAGAAACAAGGGGCCTGGAAGAACCGTTGGACATGATAGGCAGAGACACCGACATAGCCCCGCAGACTAGCCTCAGCGGTCTTGCGCCCTATAGCAACTCGAAGACGCAATGGGCACCGAAGCGGCCTAGCAACACCACTAACCACGCGGTTTTCGGGCCGTTTCAACTCGTTTCCAGGGCCGTGGCACACTGCGGGGTGAGCAGCTCGAATCCCCGTGGAGCAGTGGAGAGATTAATTCCCAAGCTGCGGAATTCCCCCAAAACGGCCCCTCTTCCCCACATGAATGATCGTCGTGAACTCTCCACTAATTAGCTGCTGTGATGCTGTGATGCTGTGATGCTGAGCAGACAAGTTTTTTTCTTGATACAACCTTGACATCAGTCCTTATTGTTGCATTTGCTTCGGCCTTTGGGTTTAGTTCCGGATGATCTACGGGGCGTGTTGTTGAAGGTTACAGGGCCGTCCCGAGACAGCATGACCTTCATGGATGAAGGGTCAGGAGGTGGAATTGAAGCTCTGTTGACGGGGTTCCCTACCCCGTCATCCGCAAGCATCAAGCAGCCGCTACCGGCCCAGGAAAATCTTTGCCTCTGGATCTGCGGAAAAGGAAGACGCATTTCTATACCACGCACTCTCTCCCGAGGAATGGCCAAGGACATCCACGCAGCCAAACATTCGACAAGAGTCTCGAACTTCGCAAAGACGGCTATCCAACGCATCGTCATATGTATCCGGCCGCAGTATATATCCTCCGCCATCAAAGCCGCTACCACTACCGCCGGCCAAGCGTTCCCTGCGAGTCTCATCGCAAGACTCGTTATCATCCGTGGACACACGCCACTTTTCCCAGTCCTCGAGAGCCACATCAGCACCTAATTCAACATCAGTTGGCTCACCTGTGCAACTGCAACACCCATCCTACCCACCTCCGGAACTTCCAAGCGAGGCCAAAAGAGCAAGATCCCCGATAGCCGTCGTCCTGTCGGGGAGTTTTCAGTCCGAGAAGAAGAAGAAGAAGAAGAACGCCGTTCACTATCTGGACTTGTCCACAACCTCGTCCGTCCTCGCGAGCAAGCACGGAAAAAATGTCATCAAGGTTTGGTCAATAGAAGATGCATCCATCCAGAGCACTATCAAATTTTCTGCATACACGGAAGCGCAGTCTCGCTCGCGAGAATATCTCATCAGAAGCCACGCAATTCTCTCCGAAGCGTCGGGCCTTATCGCCATAACCACGCGGTTCGGTCGTTCAATCGACATCTGGAGATGGACTGATAAGCAATGCCTTCAATCGATTGATGATGCAGACCGTTGGGCAGCATGTCAGTTTGAGTCCTACGAAACTAGGCGCGGCACACTCGCCGTGTATCACGGACAAACTAGCTCAATAGACGTCTACACCGTCGCCCAAGGAAAGAAACCATTCACAAAGATGCAGACCATCGACCTACGCAAGCCAATCTACCGTTTACACTTCAGTACCCGGAACTCGCCCTATCATCGACAAGCCCCATGCTTGCTGCAGCTGCAGACCCGCGGCAAACACGTGCAGGGCACCCGCCGCCCGAGGAGGAGACTTTGCTGGCGGCATGGGAAGTTCGCGGCAACGGGGACCTCTCGAGTGTGCCATACAAGATAGCAAGGCCTTTCCAGCACAGGGAACTGGACACGGCACTACCCTGTGAGCTAGCAACATACGGGAGCTTCGTCGTGTCGATCTGGATTCCCGCGAGCTATCGTGTCGTGCCCATGTCCAATGCTCAAGGTGTCACAAGTCATCACCTGTCTCCCACCGCGGTGCCGTTTCGGTACGTCCTGGTGTGGGATCTTGTGTGGAACTCGACGCGGACTTTCAAAATACCGAACACGGTCTCGTGTATTTCACCGGACTGCCGCCTCGTTGCATACTGCGAGGCGAGCAAGAACAACATGGGCGGAAGAGGATGCTTGGCTGTACTAGACGTCATTACGAGCAAGGAGATCTGGTGTTGGCCAGATCGGGATGCCATTGCGGTAGACAGTGGCCCAAAGACTGGCTTTGAACAGTTTGAAAGTCTGGGTCGAGTTACTCAGCTCACCTTTTCCGCAGACGGCAAGTTCCTCGTTTTAGGAGACTTGAATGGTCAAAGCTGTATATAAGGTTGTGTAGGAACATGTAATAAGCCTTTGTACTGTAGGGAGACCAGCCGCAACCGTGGGTGGCAAATACAGAGAAGGGGCGGCAGATGAGGATATATCATTGATATAAAGACAGCAGTTAGACTGACTGTCTAGTAAACTACCTACTATAACAAAAGATTGACTTATAAAACTAACTAGCTAGTCTCTCAACCTAGACCAACTCTGACCAAGTTGACGTTGACCCCGAGCAAATGTATCAAGACTGTCCCCTTCCGAGACACTGAGCTTCACGACGACACTGTGATGGAAGACGACCCACTGCTTTGATACCCCTCCGTGGCAACAATCTGGTAGTTGTGGGATCCCAAAGTCAAACCAAGGCTGGACCAGGCATTGAAATGGTTGCCAACGTTGACAGAGCCACCGACACGCTTCGAGGTGCGAACGGACCAGTACTGGTCAAAGGTGGCTGTGCCGTTAATGGAAGGCTGGTTGACCCGAGTGGTCTTGAGGATGTCGTAGGTTCCCCCGTCGGTCGTAACCGAGCCGATCTTGGTGGCAGCCGATGCCGGGTTGTAGGTGCCGTACGACTCAACGACGTAGTACTCGATGAGCGGATCCGTAGTCCAGCCGTACACGGCGAGGTAGCCGTTGCCGCTTGGGCTGAAGGAACCGGAGTAGGTGATGGTCCGCGCAGCTCCAGGGTTCCACCCCTTTCCCCCGACGAAGTTGCCAACGTCCGCCCACGAGACGCTGTACGAGCCGGCATCGCCGTTGGTGTAGGTCACGTCGCCGCCGCCGTCGGTCCAGAACGAGTAGTAGAAGCCGTTGTGCCAGCCCGTGCTGCTCGGGGTGCCGGCGCGCGGGGCGAGATGGCGCACCTCGGCGGCATCGAGCGGCAGGGCGACTGCCGCGGCGATGGCAGAGAGGCACATTGCGAGCTTGGACAGCGAGGACATGGTGAAGACGGGAAAATGGTATGCTTGAAAGGGGGCTGTTGGTTGTGTGCGCTGAGATGGGCTCGAGGAATGACTTGAACTAACACCAGCGAAGAGGCGTCATTGAGGCTTTATGTCATTTCTTGCAACAAGAGGCAGTCCCTCAAGATCACGTCTTTTCGGCAGACGGCTGAAATAGCCGAGACACGAGCAAGGATACGACACTCTATTCTTCCACTCCGTGAGCCAAAAACGGATCCTAGACAATGCCAGCTAATCAAGCCATGTGGGAGGAGCAGGACTAGGCGGGATGAGCGCATTTAGCCTAATTATCGTGTATTCACATCGAATATATAGTCATAAGAAAACAGGCATATCGAGCTTTCGTTTGGTCCCGACACCCGACTGGGCGAAGAAAGCCTCGATGATCGTTGCCGGATCAGTCTCTCGGACCCATCGGCATCGATGCGGTAGATTAAGGGTCCTCCGGAGCGGAGGCATTCGTCCCGCAGTGTCGGATTCGGCAATGTGCCCCTGCTCGCAATTTCTTTTTCCTTTCTGCTGCAGAGCAACTTACTTTGTAGATCTGCATAAATGCCATCATGGCACCATAAGCAAGCTGCCGTGTGGGGTTGCAAGGAGCCATCCTCGCCACATTAGTAGCTATATGTCCAACTGGGAACGCCTTGGCAAGCTGGAGAGATGCTTTAGATTAGACATCCGAAACTCCACAAGCCTTTCGCTTATCCAACGCTCGAAATCATATTGTCTAGTGTGACTTGCCTCCTTTGGTCCGACCATTCGGCAATGTGCAGGCAGAGGCTGGAGGTGTAATGGTCGTCGGTAGTAATTAATAGTTGCTGGAAAGGGCACAAGGACAAGAACCAGAACAGTCGGAGCTGAACCATGGTGATAAGGCAAAGCACTGAAAGCTTGATAGCTGGTAAAATGAGCATTCTTCAAACATAGATATCAGTAGTATCCAAGCTGTTAGACAACCAACAAATCGAGTCACTTTTACTGTATTGTTTCTTGGAACTCACAACTCCGCAGCCATGCCTCACCTAAAAGTCATTGCATATTAGCTCTTTTCGTAGGCCCTAGTTTCTGCAGCGCCTGCACTGGAACAGAGACAAAGCTGCCCAAGCATCCACATATTTTGTGTCCGAGAGACGATTATGTCTCAGGACTATGGCTCGTCGGCGGCAGTTGTGAACTCCATCCTCGACGCGCACGCAGGCGTGACATCCGATGCCATTGTGCACCCTACTGATCGTGGCCAGAACAGCTGTGGGATTATAAGGTACGCCAGCTCTGTGGTAGCTGGTACGAACGCTGTTACTACCGCGATCAACTTTCAACAGCTAGAGCCCTATCATGAAGCCCATCATGGTTGGATACTCGCAATTAAGCGAACTGTTCGCCTACTCGCATGAGAACGCTCCAAGCCTACTCTGCGGTTATACAATTTCTGAACCGTTTGGGCACAGGGCGGTCAAATCATGGACATTGCTTTGTGTGGAGGCGGCGACCCTGGCCAAGGCTTGCACAACACTGCTATTCCTCTCACAGCCTCTGTGGTGAACATGATCAAGACTGCCATTTGAATGGGAAACTGTTGGTATATATGGTCTTCCTTATGAAGTTGGGACATGCAGGGCCCAGTGCGTAGTCAGCGTTTTCCATTCTCCAATAACCACTGGCATTGGTTTTCTGGAGCAACTGAGTCTGCTGGTGGGTGACCACCTATTATAGGAGATATGACCTGCCCAAGAGCAAGGTGCCTTGACTTTTGGTGTAGCGGTCATTGACGGAGTCATATCCTATTTGAGTGGATATCCCTAAACATCATTGCAACTCGTCTTACCCCTCTTTATCACCTCCATCCTCACCATCCCTACTAATAACCAATACTATTTCAGAACTGAAGCCTTTTGTCGTGGGTTGCTAAAGAAATACCTCTTTCGCAAGACCCAGTTCATTAAAACCCCAATTCGTTTCGGTAGCAACTGGAGACGAAATTGGATCATCTACCATGTCAAGCATGCGCCCGTGGCTCAACCCATCGATTCACTTATATAAGTCGTTCTGCACATTCATGTTAAAGGCAAAGGCAGGAGTTGAGGCAGCACCCGTCGTTTACAAATTGTGAATCAGTAACGAGGCTGCAGTTTGCGCAGTGTAGCACTTGATAAATATGAGAGCACATCAAGGCCTGAACCGGCGAGTAAACCTATTAGGCCTACAGAAAATGGAGCCCAAAAACGAAGAATGCAATGTTGGGTGCCGGCGAGTGGACAACTTAGCTGAAATCCCCTTAATAGTCTAGAACATAACAGGAGTTACTAGAAAGCAACTTCGCATATGAAGGAGGTGGCGCGCTTGTCCTTGGAGCTCCGCTGAGTATGTACACTTTTCACGTAGACTACAATAAGGAGCTTCCTCGCCAGACGTTCCGACTTGTTAATCGCTAACCTGATCATAGGTATGGAGACTCTCAGTGCTCCGAGTATCCCGTCATGTTACTAATTGCTAGGATTTTCTTTGAGCGATGCGATGTGCGGGAGAGGCGACGGAGCCTTGCCTTTTTAGTATCGGCACATAGGATCGGCACCAACGTTAACAAAGGTTGCGTGTGAACTGAACGAGGTTACACGAGCTTTGTTGTATTAACGTTTGGTAAATCAGGCTACTGTTGAGGTTCTGGTGAGGTTTGTGGTGATAGCTGCTCAATCCCCTGCACACCGTGAGTGAAGATTGACAAAGCTTGTGGGACGACGACATGCTCCACACCATATCGAGAAAAGCACACCATATCGTGAAAACGGGTAGAAGTAAAAAAGATGGGATAAAGTCTCTCCCCGCCGTTTGCCTCGGGTTAATAGGAGAGGGGACATCTCCACCCCAGGATTCAGCTTCTCAAAACGTAAGATGCAGCTTATGTAACGGCGAGCCGAGGTTCAATAGAGCACTGGCAAATACGAGGTACCTCGTAAAACCGAGACGATTAACCCCTGCTCCCGAACATGATGCCGACTGACTCGCCCCATTTTCCACAATTTGGTTGGTGCATCGCCGAGGAAGCTGAGGCTGCAGGCCAGAGGTACCGACTGTGTGGGATGCTTACAATAGTACCTCGACCTAGCTGCCTGGCATGTTGTTGACTGCCAAGGACACGTTGGGTCCGTAAGTAAGATGAACAAACATGTCCAATATAAATAGAGTCCCTTGCACGTAAATCAAGAAGTCTCTGACTTCAGCTTACCTTACCAGAACTGGCATCTGGCTTGTCCGTCTCCTCCAATGAAGTTGCTTCGCGTCTCGCTCTTGGGCCTGTTGGCTGCAACACAGGGAGCAGAATGCAGCCGCACGAACAACAGCTCCGCCAAGAAGTGCGAAGGACTTGCCATTACCCTAGCGGGCCAGCTTCAGAACACCAAGGTCAACCTCACCGAGCTGGTCAGGGCTGGCTCCAACCTTACTGCGCCGTCAACCCACGAGACGTGTCCCGGGTTCGATTCGGCGCTCGATTTCGACCTTTGCCGGGTGAGGTTATACAAGGGCACCTCCAACAACAGCGGCATCACCCTCGAGACCTGGCTACCTCTCAACTGGTCTGGTCGCTTCTTGAGCGTTGGGAACGGTGGTCTTGGTGGCTGCATCGCATTCACCGACCTGGCCTACGTTGCATCTAAGGGGTTTGCTGCCGTCGGAACCAACAACGGTCACGACGGAAACACCGGCCTGCCCTTTTACAAGAACCGCGAGGTCCTCGAGGACTTTGCATACCGCGCGCTCCACACCGGCGTAGTCGTGGGCAAGAAGATTACCAAGGCCTTTTACGGGAAGAAGCACACGAAATCCTATTATCTCGGCTGCTCAACCGGTGGGCGGCAAGGCTTCAAGGAGGCCCAGGATTTCCCGGAAGACTTTGATGGAATCGTCGCTGGAGCACCGGCAATCGACTTCGGCAATCTCCAAGCCTGGTCTGGTCGCTTCTACTCCATAACCGGCCCTCCTGGAGCATCGACGTTCCTTACAAGTGATCAGTGGGCCCTGGTGGTAAAGGACGTCATCGAGCAATGCGACGGGCTCGACGGTCATCTGGATGGTATCATCGAGGACCCGGATCTTTGCCAGTACCGCCCCGAGACCTTGATCTGCGGCAAGAGCAAGAAACAGAACTGCCTCACGAAAACCCAGGCACGTGTCGTTCGAGATGTATTTTTCCCTCTTTACGATGCCGCAGGCACCATGCTGTACCCTCGACTACAGCCTGGCGCGGATTCCACATATATCTTCTGGTCGGGAATTCCATTCCAGTACAGCATTGACTGGTGGCGTTATGTCATCTACGACGATCCTTCGTGGGGACCCGAGTTGACTCTGGACGATATCGAGGCGGCAAAGAAGGTCGACACCTTTGGCATTGATACATGGAACGGGAATCTGTCCAAGGTCAGGGATCGTGGGGCCAAGATTCTGCACTACCACGGGCTTCAGGACCCAATCATCTCGAGCGACAACTCGGCTCGGTACTACAACCATGTCTCGCGCACTATGGGTCTTCGGTCCGAGGAGCTAGACAGCTTCTACCGGTACTTCCGCATCTCAGGCATGGCGCACTGCAGTGGGGGGACGGGCGCTTTCAACATCGGCAACCTGCCGGAAGGGTTTGCTGGCGATGAGCCCGAGGGCAACGTCCTGTCTGCCATGGTCCAGTGGGTCGAGAAAGGCATTGCGCCCGACTACGTCTTGGGCACTGCATTCACCGATGAAAACAAGGACAAGGTGGCGTTCGAGAGGAAGCATTGCAAGTATCCTCTGCGGAACATGTACACGGGGAATGGCAATCCCAACGGGACCGAAGACTGGAAATGTGTATAATTGAGAGGCTGGATATGGAGGCAAAGTTTTCTTTGTTAAACAGGATGTCATGTACGGTTGCACTAAAAGTAAGAATTCTTCAAACGAGTTCTTAACAGCACTAATGTGCATGTTGCGCCCGGGCTGCTGTGAAGCAGCTACATTCCCGACACCTTTAGATATAGCACGTCAGTCGCATCCAGCGCTGAAGGAATTAGCAAATGAGGCAAGTCAAAATGAACAGCATACCGAATGAAACTGACCATTTCCCACACCTCATCGCATGCTAAAAAAGCCGAAAGCTTCTAGTTCCATCGATTCAGCTCTTCATGCCGCAACAGTCACATCTACCAACAAAGTGCGGTAACTACCGAAAGGATGTAGGCTGATGTTATTACTTTGCAGTTAGCTCAACTAGCAACAACAAATTTCAAATAAGATACTGTAAAGTACATGATTGTTGATCAAGTAACGGGCCAGTGCAACTATTCTTAGCTCTAGAGAAAACAAGCCAACTGATACACGGGAAAATGTCCTTTGATTTGCGTCTGGCATCGCAAAGCTCTACAGCAGGCAATATTCTCCTGAAAATTCTGGTGGACTGAGCATGTTTCTGAGTACAACCCACATACGATTGAACTGTGCTTGGCTAACCTGCGAGTTTGATAAACAAAGAGACCAACCCCCAATCTTGCCAACGAACCACTAACGACCTTGAACTCTTAACTATTCTTATTTTCTCTGTGTCTTAGCTTGCATGTTTATCGGCTTACTAACCATGATTTCTGTTCTATATGGCCTTCAAAGAAGCATACAGCCAGTAATGGCGAACAATAATAGCGGAAACACAAAAGCCTCCTCTGAGTCGGGCAATAAAGCATAGTTTTTGTACCCACCCTATGGATTTGGAACAGACACGATGTTTGGCTACCCTTGTTGTAGTCTGGCCGTCGTCCCTGTTGAACTCGCCTCCTTAGACGGGGTCATACATCCATCGAATTGTGTGCGGTTCACTATATTTTCGAACATTCATTCACACTCACCTATATAACACGGCGTAAGATCTACTACATTCATCCAGAACCACCAGATATCTTTCCGTCTCACCACTCCAGATGCAGAATATCTCCTTTCCGACTTTGATGAACATGATGACCTCTTGGATAGGTAAGTAACACCCTCATCTTCTGAAAAATCAGGCGCTAACTATTCAACACAGCTGATCGGACTACGGAGCTTTCTATGAAGTCTTTTTGGAACACGGAGTTTTTGGTGGCGACTTGGCTTGATTTCGTCCGTGATTTCGTCCGTAATGTCTTCTCTAACACCAAGGAACAATATCCTTTCTGGGTAATGGTACTCTTTTTTGGATTCATCCTGATTATAGCAGATGTTTCCTACCGTATTGCTAGGTACATGGTAAAGATTACGATCGTTTCTGTCGTTCTTGCCGGATGTACTGTGCTTATAGAAGCTATTTTGGCTATGTTAGATGTGTGATTTCTGGGTATTGGTACAGCATCATTCAAAGCTGTTAGATATTTACATTCCATGCAGGATGCAGTGAACAAGACTTTCGTGAGTCCTCAAAGTGCCAGTTCCACTGTCAAAGTCAGATTTAATTGGAAAATACATTTACATCACGGTCACTCCCATAGCCCGCAAGTGAGCAAGCCAATATTCGACGAGCCTAGATGATCCACCACAGTCGCAGTACACTCTGTAAGTAACAATGACCAGCTGTCTAAACCGACTCACAGATCTATCAGTCCTATACACTAGTTGACTAAGCCAGCGTAGATTTGTAATTCGAAAAGACGGCGAGTTCATATTACCCCGCAATGTTTAATATGTCAGCAAGACCAATTATAGCATGATGATATAGGTAAGGCTTCCTTTATAAAAAGAGGCTCGTGAACTCTTTGTCCGCGCGGAAGCAAATCAATTGCAAAAGAAATCAATCACAAAAGCAGGTAGGCGAATATGGTTACCACCAACATCACATCTCGCCGAGCCTATCGCCAGACTGACGACTATACCCCTGGCACTACGAAGGTGAAGCTTGTCACTGAAGCTTTGCCGCTTCCCATCACCGCCAATTCGGTCCTCATCAAGGTCCACGCCGTCTCTCTCAACTACAGAGATGCTAACATTGCAAACGGCGGCAACCCTTGGCCGGTAATCCCACATGGCATACCGTGCAACGACGCAGCTGGCGAGGTTGTTGCCGCAGGGGAGAGTGTGACAACATTGGCGCTTGGGGATCGGGTCGCCCCTATAATCGACACGGAGAACATCACGGGCCGAGAGGCCACCCGGTCCTGGCTAGCGGCAGACGAGGACGGAGTTCTGGCAGACTATATCGTGTTTGATGAACGGAAATTGTGCAAACTCCCGGCTCATTTGGACTGGGTCGAGGCCAGCGTCATACCATGCGCGGGCGTGACGGCTTGGGAGGCGCTGAAGGGCATTGGCATTGGGAAAAGCGTCCTGATCCAAGGTATATCCACAATGACCATTGATCAGCATATCGGTGTTGACTGACTGTCTGAAAGGCACTGGTGGTGTGAGTCTGTTTGCGCTGAAGCTTGCTCGTGCCGCGGGCCTCCGGGTGATTTTGACCTCCTCGAGTGACGAAAAGCTCAAGACCGTGAGCGAGAAGTTCCCAAAGCCCCCTCTGTCGACTGTCAACTACGCCAAGAATCCCTCCTGGCACGAGGACGTTCTGAAGCTCACCGATGGCGTGGGTGTTGATCTCGTCGTTGAGGTTGGGGGCACTGCGTCGTTAGTGAAGAGCATGAAATGTACACGGCGCGGCGGCACCATCAGCCAGGTCGGGTATCTCAGTCGACAGGACCCTCAGGAGCTTGCGGAGCTTCTTCCACTCCTGATCGACAGAAGAGTAGTCCTAAGGTAGGCGGCTTCCGTACCCTGTCGTTTTCAAGTAACATAGGGCTAAATCTCAATATCAGAGGGATCAATGCTGGGTCCAAGCATGATATGGACGATCTCTGTGCTGCTTTGTCCGCCACGAAAATCCGCTTTGACGACATCATCGACGCAGTCTATCCATTTGATAAGGCGGACGAGGCCATCGAGCACATATGGCAGGGAAAGCAGGTTGGGAAGCTTGTGATTCGGCTATAGATCGTGGGCTCATGAAAACGGTAATTAATGTCTATGTAACTATCAGCATAGATCTACCCTGTTCGCCAAATACACAGTAACCGTTCGACTAGCCCAATAGGACAATAGGAAGAGTGCCAGTTAACTACTCTGCTGAAAAGTCAGTAACAAAGAAACATAGGTTGACTGAATGTGTTTTGCTTCCGAGTGTAGCCTTGATAATCTCCATCATTCTGCGATCAGGCTTGGGCAGATACATACATAGGACTGATGCCCAGACCAAGACTGCCAGTCGGCTAACTCGTGAGTTGTAGCCTCATATCAAAGTCACCTCGTCCCATCTCTTCTCTTTCTCAACGCCCTGTCTCATCTCGACGTCATGTTGCTCGATAGGTTACCGCCAGAGCTGCTCTCCATGATCTTGCACAACATCGACTCACCTCGCAAATTGTATCGCCTCATCTCAGCATCAGCGCCTTGTCTCCAAATCTTTATTCGCTCGCCAGAGCGCATCCTCTCATCGGTCATCAGGATCGCCCTTCCAGAAGAAACTCTTCGTCATGCCGTCGCAATTCTGCATGCTCCTGTTGCGACTCGAATTTGTCCATCAAGCCAGCAACAGCTCACCGCGTTTTTTTATCAATACTGCGAACCTACACCGTTTGACTTTCCAAGGACCAAAAGGAAGAGCTAATCGCGCTGCTCCGTCTCCGTAACCGGCTTTGCCTATTTGTCGAGGGCTATTTTGACTGCACGATGCATGCCTTCGCCCAAAAGAAGCTCCACCTTCCTCGACCTTCGTCTACAGACATCATACTGCAGCGTGGTAAGGTTCAACAATTACCTTTCGCGCAAAGGCCCTCCGAGTCCGAGCTTATACGGCTTCAGCGTGCCTTTCTACGACTTGAACTAAACATCAAAGCCTTTCCTATGTATCATAGAAAGTCAATGTCGGCCTTTAATCGTCATGAACAATTCACACTCTTTATAGCCCGCCTTAGCTCCTGGGAGGTGGAAGAAATGAGCTGCGTTCACCAATACTTCGCCTCGTTTGTGGGGGATGTCGTCGACGATCTTCAAAACCAGATTATCGAAGCTGTCCTCTCCGCCCCGGGTGTGAGAGTTCCTCCGTTGGAATCTAGCTCCTCAGAAGATAAAGCCAATCATCTGGTCCAAGTCCCGGAGCGGGAGCTCTCATTCCTACACATCTACGGTGGCCGGCATAGGGAGGGCAGGGACAAGGACGCCGAGGAACAAGACATGATCAACTATATAGTCTCGTTCGGCTTCGACTTCATGTTTCAGCTTATACGCGCCGACAAGGACAGACGCGTCGACCTGATCCGAGTCAACCTCATCCATGCCAACGGCCCAGGCTCACACGCTTCTCTACCAGACGCCCTCGAAATTGGCTCCTGGCAACGCACACCGCTTCACGGGGACCACGACAATAGCGACCCCTCGAGAACCAACTTAGGCTACGATATGCTAGAGCCTTCAAGAAGAGGCAAATACTTGAGGATTCGAGACCGCTGGGAGAACTATCCTTTACGGGCACTGGGGTATGTCTTCTGGGATGTTGAAAGAATTAAGACTCCCCAATCATAGAGAAGCTATTCAAGTCGAGGGACATGAGCAATGTTGAGGCGACACCGCTTTTTGACCGGAGGTGGCGAGGAACTTTTCAGAAACGACTGAAGGGTGCCCAACTCCCGAAGAATGAACAGTTTAGGCTAGGGAGGAAATTTGGCTCTTTTCTTAAGTGTTGATGATGATTTAGATGATCTAGATACCAGTGGGACCTAAGATAGTAGTTCTAAGCAGACTAGAGACTTAGTTCTAACTAAGTCGGAACACCTAAGGATGGCCACACTTACTGACCTGTACGAAGTAGGGTTAGGACAACCTACAATCCCATGCTTTGGGGTCTGATCATGCTTAGGAACCACCTAGTAGTACAATAAAAACAATTGCCCTCGGGGACAAACTACGTTGGGTAACCGTGAGCTACTCCGAGTTTTCGAGCTTCGCTTAGCAAGTATTACGAGGCACTTTAACCAAGTTTTCTCCCGCTTCGTGCGGCTGGTCGAGGTCGAGATGACCCCGTGCTGCACCTATGAAGTAGCTTTGGATATGTTTCCAACCCTCATACTAATTGGGAGATTCATCCAGCCGTATGGCGTAGCAGAAATCCGAAGTGCAGGCTGTTCTTGTGCAAGGCTCTAAGTTGTATACGCCATAAATCCATCACGAGCCCGAGCACACTGCAGCTGTATGTATTCTTCTTCTCTTCTGGGTATCATCCAATAGACTTACTCCTGTGCCGTTTGCTGACACCTGTCGTTCCGTCTTGATCATGTAGTTCGAGCCAAGCGCCATCATGCAATTAAAGAATCCCAAAAAGATCACGCCCAAGAATGCCCAAAACAAACACCCTGATTTCCACGCTCTTGCTAGAAGCTATAGCCTTGTTTGCGTTTGCGGACTAGGTGGAAACATGCGAGCCCTCTCCATGCGGATTCGAGCTGCTTCCGTCCCATCATCGCGTACCGGTTCCCGAAACCATGGGTGAAGTAACGCCTCCTTTGCCGTGATGCGACGAGCCGGATCATATACGAATATTCTCTGAAGTAGGTCGAGGAAGTTCTTTAGAAAACTGTTGTTGCTGGGAATGATCTCCTGTACTTGCATAAGCTTCGTGTCTCAAAGAGCTACATATCAGGGTTCAGACGTACAATCAGCCGCTTCATGCTTCTCAAGAATTTTCTTGAAGCTCGGTTTGTGTCAGGAGTCGGGTAGTTTAGTTTGAAGCGCTTGAAGTAGCTGTAGGTGTTGTTAGCTGACTGAAAGACCGACCGATTATCGGCAAGGGGTATGTGAGGCCCATTATTAGAAGAAGACTTACCCAGCTGCAGTATTACCCCTTGAGGGCAATCTATTGACTTGCCGCACTAGCTCAGTATCGATTTTGGTGTCAAACACAGCTTCCATCATTGCCAAATGCTCGAGGTTGTCGTGTGTTTGGAATAATGCATCGCCCGTGAAGAACTCAACGAGAATGCAGCCAATACTCCAAATGTCGCAGGGGAAGGACCACCCCAGTCCGAGGATGATTTCGGGGGCCCTGTAATGGCGCGTTGATACGACAGAGGAGTGGTACTCGTCCTGGAAAGTAGCTGATCCAAAGTCGATGAGTCTGATTTCGGGGCTTAGGAGAACCTTTCGGTGATGGGCCTGGCGGCTCGGGGCCGTCCGAGATGAAGGGATGGTGCGATTATAGGTAAATGTTTGGTAGGCAGCGTTGGAGAGGAGGATATTTTCCGGTTTTAGATCGGTATGAACCAGCCCTAGATCGTGGACGACTAGGGCCATCATCAGAGCTGTAGAAAATACTGGGGAGAGTAGAACTTACATGCGACGCTGGTCAACAGTTGCATGGCGAAGCTCTGGATGTGGCTGTTTGGGAATGGCACAAATCCATTCCCCCTGAGAAAATCGAAAATACTAGAGTCGAGTAGATTCATAACGAGGCAAGTGTGGCCGCGGAAGTCGAAGCAATCTCGAAGGTGTATACACCTGTACTTGTTTTCGGCATCGTTTTGTTTGAGTGTCTGCAGAACCCGTAGCTCGATCTTGGCGGCATCGCGGTATTTTTGCACAGATCGAATAATCTTGACGGCCACGACTTCGTTTGTTTCGTGATGGAGGGCTTGAACAACCTTCCCAAACGTTCCTTGTCCGAGGAGCCTTCCGATTTTGTCTGAAGACCAATTAACACATGAGCTGTGAATGCTGTGAGCGACTGACATTGACTTGTGAGGTCCGCATCGGGAACCACAATGTAGTGCCCATCATCGTCGTCTATTTTCTTGCTGTCCGTTCGGGAACCCTGAGACTCGTTAGCAAGGAGGAAAACCCCAGCGGTGCACCACATCACTGACCGTGTGCCCAATCCTTACGGCCACATCCTTCGCTCTGCGCACTGGTTTGGAGAGACCTTCGTATTCGATGTTGGTTCCCAGCAACGACTTCCCGTCTATACCGGTGTTTTCTCCAACCGCATGTTGATATCGAGTCCTCTTCCTCTTCTGGTTAACGCGTGGGTCAGACGAGCCCACCTGCGATTGGGAATTGGATTCCAGGAGTCGATTATCGGAACGTTTAGCCTGCACTATACTGCCCTGGGAGCTGTCGTCGCATAGCTGCTCGGCGGGTTTGTGGTACTCTAGGGCTGATTTATCGTCGAACTTTCGCTTCTTAGATGTAGTAGGTTGTATTGAGGGCGCGACCGCGTGATAATTCGAGGTTTCGCCGTTCGCGCGTTCTGGGCAGGGCTCGGGTGTATCATCAATAACGATCACCTCTTGAGGCAGGCCATTCTTGTAAAATTCGTTCCAGTCCGGTAACCTGGAGTTCTTGTGGAAAGACCGGAGTTGTCTGTCACTGCCATGGTACTGATTCGGAGGCCGTAGTGTGTTATGGAGGATCTTGGCCGAGTCTGAAGTTGATGCGGGAAGGGTCTGGTGTTGGAGAGAGGGGCTGGATGGATCTGACAGGAGCAGAGGTGGCCGATAGTCTTCTCGATTGAACGGTCTCTGGCCCAGGCTGTGACTCTGAGTCTGGTGGGATGTTGCAAAAGCCGACATTGTATCGTCGTCGAGGACGAAAAGGAGTTGCTCCGTCTTAATCCAGCGATCGAGCGGCCAAGTCCTCACAGTCGCGCCGTGTTTGGGAGTGGTCGGATAAACGTAAAAGCGAATTCCAGGTTGGCTTTGGCATATTGATCCGCTGCGGAATCCACTGAAAAGAGACCAGGGACCTACCGAAAGACAGCGTCTTGGTCGCAATTAGAAGACAAAAGTTACCGTTACCTCTGAGCACTCAGTACTCCGCATGTACCCCCAACCGCTTGCAGATGCTCAGACACCCTGGCGGGAGGGGAGAAGTACCTAGATACGTGCCAAAAGTATCTGCACATAATCATGTGACACGAAAATTGTCTCTCGGCTATCAGAACGCATTACAGATTACAGTTTGGGGGGGGGGGGGGGGGGGCNNGGGGGGGCATCGTGTTAGGTATCAACACAAAAGTTCGATGTTGAACAGCATTGGCAACATATATGTAAGCGCGGTTGGGAAGGAAAACAAAACACGTCTCTATTACTGAATATTCAACCTTGCATAGTCTCCAAAACCGTGAGACGTATTCAGCTGGAACACAGTAAAGACTAGGTAAATGGACAAGCGAGAGGATCCCGTATCTGTAGCAAACACGGCACCAAGCCATGACCAAGAGGATTGATGAGTCTTCAGATACTATGGAGATATTTGGTTGACTGAGCTCGACCCCCGTCGTAATTATATGCGGAGCCAAATAGGCTGCACGGGTTGACGGGTTACTTTGGCGAACCCATTGGAGGGAGGGCGACGCCCGAAAACAGAGATTTGGAGAGGCTGGACGATGAATGACTAATCACGCCCAAGATAGACTAGCGCATGCATGCGAAAAGCTTTATAAGGCCGCACACGCTCCCAAGTTTCTGCTCTTCTTTTTTCCTTTCTTCTTTATCAAAAAGCATCTGAGCCGCCACGACCTTCATCTAGAACCCTTCGGGGTGTTCCCACGGTGTCGCGTTGCCTTTCCCCTAGCGGGAATCGCTCAGAAGAGTAAAACCCTTGGATATAGGAAGTTTTCCGACTTAATCGCTGCTTGCAGCGATTCTTGTAGTCGGTCAACGCCAAGAAGGGGGGATATCTCCCAGTGAGAAACCTTTTAAAACTGTGAGCCTCGCCCGAGGATGTGTCGTATTCCGTCGTTGGTCGTCGAATGAAGACGCGTTTCGCTGGAAGCAAATCCGACATGGTTTTGCTTGCTGCTGCTCTGGTCGAGCTACTCGCGCACTTGATTGAGCCGCGTGGGTATGAAACAAATTCCGCTGCACGGCTTACCTTCATCTGACGGTATCACCTTTCCAAATACGAGCTTTTTGAGCATATCAGCATTGCCTCGAATTTTGATTGGGTTCGGACGGTAGGTCCCTATCGTAGAGGAAAGGCGGACAGCCTGAGGTCACGACAGAAGACGTAAAAATTTGGAAATTCGAATAACTCCACCTGGATATTTCTGGCCGGTGACCTGGTTCTGATACGGCATAACACTGCAAAACAAATCTCCCCTCTACTCCTGGGCATTCAACATGCCATCCTTGCCATTGCTCCGATGCTGCTCCCTCACAAACTTCTCAATCTTTTCGTCATGGTGTGGTCGCTCCGGCGGCCCTGGAATCTCGGGCTTGGACTCGTTGGGGTCCTTCTGCTGGCCACCTAAAATCTTGGCGGCAGCGGGGACGTACTCAGTAACTAGATCACCATTGCAGGTCAGCAGCCGTGCCGGGAAAAGAGCTGTGAGTTGAGGTTGCGAACGTACTCTTCTCGACAATGGGGTTCGGTTTGGGCTGGCTCAAGTTGCGGCGGTTCTCTTCAGCTGCCCGGTCCAGCTGCTCCTTGTAGGTGTCCTCCTGCTGAGAGCTGTCGGCGTTTGAAGTCTTGTTTGCGGAAGCCATGATGTCTTCGGACTGGTTGACTGTTGATGAGTTTTCACTGATGTGAGACGGGGAAATTTCTGAATGAGTAGAAGTTCGAAGTGAAAGGTCGATGGATGATGTATGATCTGTCGTGAACATCAAGGAAACACGGCAAACTCTCGGCCTACGCAATCGATTCTTCGTCTCAGCTGAAGGACCATTCCAATAATTACGATGGGGGTGACGTCAAGGCGCAGCTGCGGGGTGATAAGAAGATAGGATCGATAAGAGATAGTCTTATCTTATCGGCAACTTGTTGGTGGGCTGACTGACTGGTGTTTCTTGGTCAAGTTCAACCACCAGGAACCTCGAGAGAAGTATTTTCTTTGAAGGCTAGAAAAGGCCAACGAGCAGCGCAAAGCAAAAAAAAGACCCCAAAGATGGCGCCAATCCCCATCACCATCATCACGGGCTTTCTCGGCTCCGGGAAGACGACGCTGATCCTCAACCTGATCCCGCAGCTCCGCGAGCAGAACCCGGCCTACAAGCTCGCCCTCCTCAAGAACGAGTTCGGCGACCTGGCCGTCGACTCCCAGCTGGCCTCCAACTCGGCCATCTCGGGCGTCCAGGAGCTGCTCAACGGCTGCATCTGCTGCAACCTCGTCGGCCAGCTCGGCCCCGCCCTCGAGGAGCTCGAGAGGTCCGTCCTGCCCGACCGCATCGTCATCGAGACCAGCGGCTCGGCCTTCCCCGCGACCCTGGCCCTGGAGGTCAACCACCTGGCGCGCGACTCTGGGAAGTACATGCTCGACGGCGTCGTCAGCGTCATCGACGTCGAGAACTGGAAGGGCTACGAGGACACGAGCTACACGGCACGCATCCAGGCCCGGTACACCGACCTCATCGTCTTCAACAAGTGGGAGGCTGCGGGCGAGGACCGGTACGAGGAGTGTCTCGACAGGGTCGGCGACCTCGAGGTCGATGTGGCCAAGGTCAAGAGCGACAAGGGCTGCGTCTCGATGGACCTGGTGTTCGGCGTCGATGGAGGACTGGCTAAGGAGCTGACCGATGCAGAGGTAAACGGCGACCACAAAACCAACGGCGAGAGTCACAACCATAGCCACACCAACGGCGACGACCACGCCCACGCCCACCAGAGCGAAGTCGAAGTCCTCTCTATCGAGGTCGACGGCGGCAGCGGCGGTGCCATCTCCACAGACAAACTCTTGGGCTTCCTGAACGCCACGCCCAAGGACGAAGTCTACCGCATCAAGGCCGTCCTGACCCTCTCCTCCCCGCCCTCCAACTCGGACCCAGACGTCCCCAAGCCCGAGGCCAACTCCAGCGGGCGATACATTCTCAACTGGGCATTTGGCCGCTGGATCTTCACGCCCATCGCCCAGGCTGTGCAGGAGCACGACTCCAGCAGCGAGGCGATTCTTCGCATGACCATGATCCTAGCGCGGTGTGAGAGTAATAAGTGGAAGAAGAAGGTCGAGGCCGGTGGACTCTTAGAATTAGAAGGTGGTGATGCCAGTGGGTTGACTGTTAGGAGGATACTATAGAAAGTCGGACTTGAAAGGCGGCGACTAGAAAAGCGACGTCTGCATAAGAGTAGAAAGACATGGGTTGTCACTTAGAGGATATCACGATAGGACGAAATTTCTGGGAGGCATTTACAGCATAGACTCTGTTCATAAGGAGGCAGTACTATTACATATCCTGACATCATACAAGCGACGAGGATTCAAGAATCGAAACAACTTTCGACAAAGGCGCCGAGCCTCATAAGCTCTCAAATCCACCCAGGTCCTGGGCTCTCCGGGCTGCCCCAGAACCCGTCGTACTCCTCCAGTGTCAACTCCCTCCGCATGTACCCCTGTGCCTCGCGGCTCACCACCGAGTCTGCCCGCTCATGGCCCTGGACCTGGCCCTCCTGGGTTTCAACGTGATGGTCGGGCCACTCGTCGTTGTAGAACGTGGTCCGCCTCCCCGTCCCCGCCCCGTACTGGAAGCGCGCAAGCACCTCGGGCGTCGGCAGCGCAGAGAGCGACGTGGCGGACGGCCGCGGCGCCGACACGACGGTGTTGACGGTGCGTGAGGTCGGCGAGATGGGCGGCGTGATTTCGTTGGCTTCGGGGTTGGAGGCGAGCGAGGCCGTGGGGTGGTGGCGGCGGATGGAAGTCTTGCTGAAGACGGCCTGGGTCATGATGGGCGGCGGGCAGACATATCGGCCCTGAGGCTTGACAGGCCTCTCGGTGGGAAACTCGTCGTGTTGAATCGGCGGTGGTGAGGCCTGGTCGTTGTCGCACTCCTGACACACTCCCCACGCCTCGGCAACTCCGATGTGGCACATCCGGCATAGCGGGTCCGACACGCTGTCATGCCGCACGTGGACGGGGTGGGAGCCGAGAGCATCGCCGGGGCGCATTGGCCGCCGGAGCAAGTCTTCACTGAGCGGCGACGTTCTGCTCAGCGACGACGCGGGGAAGAACGGCCGAACCAGCGGCTCATCCGCCCGCGACGGTCGCCCGGGCAAGTTCCTGGTCAGAGGCGTCAAGCTCCACGAGTCGTCCAGGCGAGACGGGCGCCGGGACAAGGATTTGGGGGGCTTGGGGGCCGAGCCCCGCGGCGGAGGCGGCGTCAGGCCGGACGGCCTCCACGTCGAGAGGCTCTCCATGCGCGACGGCCTCCGGACGATGACGGTGTTGAGCTTGGGCGTGGCGGGGTCTGGCGCCGGCAGCTTCCAGCTCCAGGGGTTGCCCGGGCGCAACGGGCGGCGCATCATGACCATGTCGGCCTTGAGGGCGGCGGCGGCGCGCTGCTCCGTCGGACTGGACGGCGTCTGCTGCTGCTGCTCGTCTGTCGGCGATGGCGGCTGGGTCATGGCCGGGTTTGGCTTCGGGGCCGGGGCCGGGGCCAGGGCGACCGGGACCGCGAGTGGAGTCGGCTCGGCCCAGTTCCAGGAGATGTGGTTGTCGAACTCCGGGCTTTCGGGCGATGCGTCGCCGTCTTCGTTGTCGCTCTGATTTACGCTCGCTGCCTCGTCTTCGTAGATGAAGGGTAGTGGTGAGCATGACCTCGACTCATCGCTGCTCTCGCTCATGTGGCTAATGCTCATGCTCCGTTCCCTAGCCGCCTGCATGGGCAAATCTCCAAATTGGGTGATCAGCTCGGTCGCCGAGACCCTGTCTTCGAGGATGAAAGGGTCTCCTTTGTCCATATTTAGCTCGCCGGCGCCAAAACCGCCTTGGTCCTCGCAGTCATCGGAGTCGTCAGAGTCCTCGGGTTGCTCCTCTGGCTTAGCCTGTTGCTGTTGCTGTTCCGCGGGTGAGGGGACTGCCGGTACTCCCAACATCATGGTGGAGACTCTGCATTCCTTCTCCCTTGGCACTTCCTCATGCACAAGTTGCATTGGCGGTTGGTCAGGCAAATGCACAATCTTCAGCTCCTTTGCCCTGTCCCTTGGCCCAGAGGATCCGCGCCTCCCCATGAGGCTTCGAAACTTCAGCTGATCTTTCCAACTGGCCTTGTCTTCGCCCTTCCGCGGTTGGTTCTTCCTAGTCGCGGTGTCATCGTCGCTCTTCTTGCGCCTCACCCGTGGCGACAAGTGAGGCTTCCAGGTCGTCTCTTCATCGCTCGTGTCCTTGTGCGCAGACCGCAGGCTCGCCTTGTCCTCGCTGCCCCGCCTGCTCGCGCCACGGCCAGTCGGCGCCGACATCTTTGCTTGTCTCATCATCGTCTTCGTGAGATGTTTGTATGGGATGGAAAAAATAATCGAGTTGCAAGAAACAGTTCGCAGCTCGGGGCAACTGAGAGAGAGCGGGCCGCCATCTTAGATATCCCCGGGGAAGTCGGCCAGGACTCAAGGTAAGCGCTGGCCAAACCCAACGCAGCGCCCTGTTGCCGTTGCCAGACCGGATGCGCCGAAGGATACGGTTTCGGGTATCGGGCAGTCGAGCTGTGATTGGCGCGCGGCCGAATTAATGCAGATCCGGGGAGACGCCTTGTGTGAGGTGAGGAATGTAGCATGGGTGAGAAGTGGACGCTTGCGGACCACAGGATGGAGAAATGCCTTCGGTTAAGCCGCGTCGAGATGCCTTCAGTCCCATTCAGACCATTCATACTTTACCCAAAGTAGAGCTTGATCCCGCGTTGATTCGCTTCATCCCATATGCAGTTGGTCTCCACGCCGTTTTTCCCTGACGAGCATGGCGATCCGGGTAATGCACTCCCGCATCTCGCCAACCCGCCAACCCTCTTGGCATTTGTCGCCATGTCTTGCGCTGATGTCGTCTGGAATGCTCTGTCTTAGTCCAGGCACACTAGCCCCAGCTGTCAGACCTGCCAAAACGCGTACCATGCTCTATCCGTAGCTTATATCCCAAGTCTGCTTCCGGATTCGTGCTGCTTGCCCCCATCCACACTTCCCCCCCATGTAGATATCCTGTCTCCCTTTGTCTCCCTTGTCTGTCTGCGCTTGTACTTCTCCTTGTCTCAGTTTGTCTAAAGACTCACCGTCACCGTCATGTTGTTGCTCAGCACCATTAGCGTCGGCGGCATCTCGTTGCACAGCACCTCCACATCTGACAGGTACCGTACCGTCGCCGTCTCATCTAGGCTAGTTCCTTCCGACGGTATCGGGAGTGTGCTGAGCAGCACGGCCGTATCTTTCGAGTGCTTACGCATCAGTTCGTTGAGGATCAGGTGCTGCGCCCTGCTCGGAAGCTCGTTGAAGGAGAGTTCTACTCCTTGGCCTGAGTATGGCGTGTCTGCTTCTTCGTCATCTTCGATTCCGGGCCCAAGCGTATATCTTCCGAGCATCTCAGGCATCTGGGCCCGAAGATCGCCCTGGCCAAAGTGTGTAGCCTGCGAATTGTGCCGTGAATGATGCCTTGACTGCCCCGCTGAGCGCGGATAGTAGACGGGCTGCTCAGCAAACGTTATGGTCCTGCCCTCCTCCTCCTCGCCAACCGCCACTCGCGTCTCGGGCGTAGGCCGGCTCGAGAACTTGCCCAGAGACGACTGCCGTGAAAATCCTGGCCGGTCCACTTTGGGAGTCTCCGATGTGGATTCTAGAGGCGCAAAGCTTATCTTCGATCCCTCTGCCTCTGCTGTGATCTTCGTCTCTGGCACAGGCCGGCTGGAGAATCGCACTGCAGACGACTGCCGAGACAAGTTGGGTCTCGGTGTTGATGCGCCTTCGCGGCGTGGACGCAGTGTATCCTCTCTTGACGGGCTTAAGGGACGTGACTTGCTCGACCTAGGTGGCTGCCGTCGAGTTTCCAGCGAGCTCAATGTGGGGAACGCCTCGAGTTGGCTGTTTGCGTGGCTGGTGGTGCCGATCGAGTATGAACCAACCTTGTTCTCAAGCGATGCTCCTCGACCATTCTCCACGCGCGCGTTGGATGCTGACATGGTTCCATACGAAGTAACCGGAGCGCCGTCGTCGGTGTTGATTCGACTCCGGACGTGCCGGCCCCTAGTATTCAACCCTGGTCGCTGCTCCGGAGGACCGCGACTTTTGCGATCCCTTTCCCTTGATGCCAACAGCGGTTGACTCGGCGTTTCAGCAGGGCCGATATCATACTCGTATATAGGAGCCTCGAATCCGTACGCCCTCTCCTCATCTGAATCTGCGGAGGAGGCGCCTTCAATCTCCGACTCGTCGTCGCTTGTCAAGTCATCCAGCGCCTCGTCATGGAGATGGTGCGTGTGGATCCCCATGTTTACTCCCATCTTCGACAGTACTCCGATCGGAGGTCTTCTAGGCATCTCTGAGACTTCCACCACACTCGCACGGCGCCGCTCGTAGTTCTCTTCATGGGGGTTGTAGACACCTGGGCGCCCGGATGTTGAATCGAAGATGTGAGTGAGGTGGTTCATTTCCTGGGCAGCAGTCATGTTCTCCGGTTGTCCTCGAAACATCTGTAGATCGTCCCACCACTCCTCTTCCTTTAGCGTATCGTTGACCACGATTTCCCAGTCGATATCGTGGCTGATGCCGTGTATGATGAGCTCATAGGTGTTTAGCTCGCCCGATGCCAGACAAAAGACTTTGACATCAGCATCGATTCTAAGCTTGTCCAAAAGGGCCATGACTCGCGCATGCTCTTCTTCCACTTCGTTCTCATACTCGACAAAAACCATGACTCTGAGCGAGTATGCCTGTCTCCAGGCGTGGACGCTATGCAAGATGTGGCCGAGCTGAAGAATAAGGGTATCTGCTTCTGTGAGCCGATTGCACGATGCACCGGCACTTTGTGGTACTTACATGTATCAAAATTCGTCGTGAGCAAATTCTTCCCGTCAGATGCAACCTCTGCAGACATCTGAATTGGCCACAGATCGATGTACTTCTTGTGACTGGTCCCGTCCTTTCTAGGGGTCTCCAGCTTGTCGAAGCCGCAGCCCACAGCGACGTTGAGCTTACACCTGAGGGCCAGATCCTCCAGGATAGTAAGATACTGCGTGGGAGACATCATCTCTTCGGTTCGAATCACATCTGTGGGAAGGATGCCCTCTAATAAGCGCGCCGAGGTGTCGCCACGTCGTCGCGGCGCCTTGCCTCCCGATTTTGGCGGCCGACGCATCTGGACCGTGGGGGACACAGGGATATCAGGCACTCTGAGCTTCAAGTTCGACTTCCGTAGCTCGTCCATGTTGTAGAAGCCAAGGACCGCAATGTTGGGGCGCATTCCACCCAGACCAGCGGATAAGATGAGGTTCCGAATGCCCCAGTTGATTGTCGGAGACATGGTCAGTTGAACAAACGCTTTAATCCTGGAGAACTCGGAGATGTAGTTTGTCCACGCATGCTGCTGGAGTCTGGCTTCGTGAACCCCGGAATTGAAGTCGTCGGTCACGATGACGTGGCCGAGGATATACAATGATCCTTTCTTTAACGAGTTACAGAACTGGATCAGTCTCATCTGACGCCGGGGGTTGTTGATTAGAAGAATAATATGCGGCCGCCAAAACTTGATATGTTCCGGCTTGAGCCGCAGCAAATACTTCCTAACCTGATGGTAGATGAGGTTCTGGGACACATCGCCCCAGCGCTTCGGCGGGCTGAGATAGTGAATTAGCAAGAAGAGGAGGACGAGCACTGAAACTGCAATGGCAGCGTAGGTTTCGTCGATGAAGAACATGGCCGCAGCGGAAAGAAGACCAGCCAGTAAGGCTGTTTCCCAGGTGAAGAACTTGAAGCTCGGTCGGAAATTAGGTGCCGACCCGATTTTGAGCAAGAAGCAAGCAAGATTCATGACGAAGAAGGTCATCTGTGTCCTTGAATCAGCACATGAACCCACGAACAGAAGAACCTCGTCAGCAACAAGCCCTCGTGGTAAGCTGGTTTGAAGCACCACGGATAT
The DNA here is from genome assembly GCA_019137255.1 of Corinectria fuckeliana. Classification (NCBI taxonomy): domain Eukaryota; kingdom Fungi; phylum Ascomycota; class Sordariomycetes; order Hypocreales; family Nectriaceae; genus Corinectria; species Corinectria fuckeliana. The sequence goes on along the minus strand of WPDH01000052.1, from coordinate 253,053 downwards.
AAAAGAACTTTCACGAAGATAATGATCATCCCTAGTCCCCTAATTGAGCATTCAGAAAGAGTTTCCTTACCTGGTAACCCATCGAGATAAAGGTAGCAATTTGGTTGAGATCCGCGAGGAGGGCAACCTGAGCGATGGCATATGTCAAGAGCAACGCAAAAATGGGCTCATCGCCGTGCTTCGTTCCTCTCCCAAATATCGAAAGTCCTGGGAGAAGCTTATCCCTCGCAAAGGCCTGAAACAGCTTAGCAGAACCGATGAGGCCCATCAGGGCAGAAAAGAAGGTCACGGCACACTCCCCGGCCAAGATAACCGGCTGGGAAAGGCTGACAAGGGAAATGGCATTAGGATTCGCTATGAAGGAAGCATGCGTGGTGCTTGCAGCGAGAGAGAGTATAACAACAAAGTAGGCAACGAAGGTGGTCAGCATTGCCCATAGAGTGCCGTTCGGGATAGATCTGCTGGGGTCTTTCAAATCCCCTGACATGGAAGCACCAGCAAATATTCCCGAGGTCGCGCTACAACTTGGTTTAGCACAGCCTTCCAAGAAATCATTGAGCTGGGATTTTTGACGTACGGGAAGAGAATGCCAAAGAGGTCCCGAAAGGTGGCGAGGCCAGCGTATTCAGGGTTGGTTGTGTTCGGAAGGAAGTTGTCGGCCAGCGTGTTGAGACTAGGGCCAGTAAAATCGACACCCAGAGACTCATCACAGAAGGGCTTCTTAAAGATTGCGGACACGGGTATGCTGATGATGGCAAGACTCAAGACAGCAAGCAATGCATTGGAGGCCTTGGAGAATGTTGCTGAACCCAGGAAGCACAAGCCGGTACACAGAATGAGAGCAGCTGTCTGGAGCCCATAGGTCGTCCAGTATCCTTGGGGAAATGCCGGTCCCATGTTGAGGCGGATGCAGTCGATGAGACCGACGACGTTCATGGAGGCATTCAGGACCTGGGCGAGGAAGAAGAGAATGCCGATGGAACCGCCAAATTCGGGGCCGAGGGAGCGTGAGATGAGATAGTAGGCGCCACCACCCCTGACTTCACCATTAGAGGCGATAGCCGATAAAGAGAGGGCCGTGAGTAAGTCGATGGAGTACGCAATGACGAGCAAGCCTAGCACAGAATTGTCAGTCAGGTTATGTTTTGGTCGGATCTGGTTCTGAGGATGACAATACCGAATATACCCATGAAGCCGATTTTCCCGAGAATGAGGCCGAATCGCAAGAACATCAGGATGCTCATGACATTGAGGAAAACGGGAATGTAGACGCCAGAAAGCGTGCCGAGCTTGGTGTTATCCCGTCGTTCGTTCATCGCAACGGACGGCCTCCTATCGTGAGTGCCAGCACCGTTGCCAACATCACCGTGACCGCCATCCAGGCTTCCTCGTCGTCCATTTGTACCCTTGCCGTCGAAGGGTTGAGGCATCGTCATAGCGACCACTTGTCACGAGTAGCAATGGGGGAGAGGGGGGCATTAGAAAGCGGGCATCTAGAAGAAGAAGAAGAAGAAGAAGAAGCACGCTCGGCGACGGAGTGAAGGAGAAGGAGGAGTAAGAGGAATATGGCATGGATGGTGGGCTATCAATGCTGAAGAACTACTAAGCTAACGGAGCCAAGGCGAGGGTGTCCTGATGTTTGTACAAAATATTATAGCGAAAATGGAAAAGACGCGCACCGCCTTTGGCGCAGTTGTCAATAGATCCGCAAGCTTTGACGTTGGCCCTTAGTGGCCCATCCATCAAGGCAGGTTAGACAAAGGGACGATCTCGTTCGGCACATACGATGCGGACTATATCCGTACGAAGCGAAGAGACGAGATCGTCGCTCCCGCCAAGTTCGGTGCACTTCGTACTTGTATGTACGTATGGAGTTGCCCAGGCGCGCTTGGCCACCGCCAACCACAGCGCTCCGTGGGACGCATCCATGATGGCGGGCATGCTATAGACTGCTGCTGCAACTCCATTGCAGGCCGTCCTCAGAGCGAGGCTTACGGAGTGCTAGTAAGTTAGGGGACTAGGGGCCTAGGGGTCCAACCCATTCTCCGCTAGATTCCAGCCCAATGCATGCCTGGCGTACATACTTGGGTCAACGTCCCAACCTCACACTTTTGGCGATAGTCTCGGCGTCAGTGGTGTCAGAGGTGTCAGAGGTTGTCCTCCACGCTACCGATATACTCCAATGAGCTGCTTGCACAGAGACCTCACGTCCTACCTCCTGCCTTCACAGGCTTCAACGTGTGGCTAGATCGTAGCCAGAGGAGGACGGACCTCTGACGGTTCGTTCAACAGAGAGAGCGGAGAGCACCGCGAACGACGGCCAAGCTAAAGCCGGGACGTTGCTCGCGCGGGGGCCCTTGTCAGTCATCGGTGCGCTCGCACGCGCCGGGGATCACTGGGGGTCTTGCTGCCAAATGACGTACGGCCCCAGCCGAGTAGGGAGTGGAGAGATGCGTACCATGTCTATTCTGCCAATTAATATGTGCGTGCTATATCATCGTACATACAGGTGCAGGAAGTTTGCTGTTGTCTGTCTGGACGGGGTGGTTTTTGGCCGTGACGTTCGAGAGGCCAGCCCCCATGTGGGATGGGATGAGTTGTGACAGTTATGCATCTAGGTACCTTGGAGCAAGACGGACAGGACAAGACAAGACAGAGAGTCCCGTTACAGAGGCCGCATGCATGCATTCTTCTTTTGCAGATACAGCTCCGGTGCCTCGGGTCAACGGCGACGCCGCGTGGATGTGGCTGGGTCGGCGTGCCAGTGTCGGCGTGCCACAGTGTCGTCGCATCGTCGACTTTTCTCACGACCGAGTTTGAGGTGAGACTCGATGTGATGCTCATGCCCCCACGACCTAGATTACATGGGATGTCACACAGATAAGTGCGCAGTCTGCCGGCCGCCAACTCCCCCGTCCCAGAGACCCTTGTGCCGGTGGGTTGCACTACCAAAATGTCAGATGGACGGACTCCCGCATCTTGGCTTCGGTTTTGTTCCGTGGACTTAGTTCCATTAATAAGATTAATAATGGTCAAGCGATGAGGCGTGCCAAATCCCGTATTGCTACCATCTGGACCATCTAGAGTAGTTGTTTTCCTCGACAGCTTGAGCACCGGATAACTAGCTACCTCACGCTAGGATTTGGTGTAGACCCGTCTGTGACTTCAAGTGTCGTGTCCGTTGCAACGGGCGCCGGCGAGGCCGAGGGACCAAGTACGATCGATCTAGGAATCTGGTCTCGTGACAACTGCAGTTATTCGTGATACTGCACCGGGAAGTGGTGGTTGATTTGCTTCCGTCCTGTCTCCAGGCACTATGTTTAGTCGGGTGCAATCCCGTTTCACCGCGCCCTCTGCAACGACTCGCTCCATCCGTCCACCGCCACTCTCGACCTCCACCGAGCTGGTGCGCTGCTCCGGCGAATGCTCCAAGCGCGATAGCTCTTTGCTTTTGCCGATATGTGGACCATGGCCGGCTTAGATGAAGGGGAGGGGGTTAGTTGGGTGGGGGGTTTGCACGCGGCCTTGATCACGCTCTACTCTACGCGTGGGAACTTCAACGGGCCCGTCGCTTCTGATGGGAGCTTGGGCAAAAGGCGAAGGAACTGGAAGCGAAGCGCGCAGGCGACGAGGGGGGTGCGGATGCGTCTAGTCAGAGCATGTGGATATAATGAGGCCTGTCAGTAACGGCGGTGCCCCAATCCATTCATAATTATATCGAGACGAGTGGAGAGGCTCGTGGGAGTCTTTCAGCAACGCTCTCTAGCAGCGCTAAGAAGGTACCTTGCTAGTGCCCACATGAGGTTACCGCAGCTAGGAGGGTACCTAGTACCTAAGCCAACCCGACAGCAGAGGCACCTATGGATGGTATGTAGATAGGTAACTACCTATCTACTAGTAGCCTTCGCTGTGTGAACATTCCGCCATCACACGCCGAGTCCCTGCGATGGCTTGGGTTTAGTCACCAGACCAACCCTGACCAAGGTGGGCGCCTCAAGAATGGAGTCGAGCCCTGATGTGCCTGCGCCGCCAGACTTCCTCCGGCGGCCGGCGGGTGTCTGCAGGGCACCCACCTCGGGCACCCAGTGAGAGCGGGAGTCCAGCGTCCCGTCCAGCGTCCCGTCCAGTGAGAGTTCAGTGAGAGTCCAGTAAGAGTGGACAGCCTCTGCACCTTTACCAGCCCGTCGATTGAACCCCGGTCATTTCTCCAGCCCGTCCACACTGCAGCTTGCCTTTATCTCACCTCAACTCCTGCTCTCTCCCCTCCAACCACAAGCTTCTTCTCCCACACGCCTCAATTGGTTCCATCATCCGAGCCTTCATCTCGCCCTCCATCTTTACAAGGCCTTGAGATCCGTCACCTCCGTTACTACTATCTCTACCCACCTTGCTTAGCATCTTCCTCCCCCCCTCTCCTCTCTCCCTCCCCGTCTCCCTGTGCCCAGGCTTGCCCGCGCCTTCTCTCGGTTGCCTTCATTGAGCGGAGCTATGCGATAAGGCCAACTCGACCCCAACAACGCTCAAGATGACGTCCCCGTCGAGAAACACGATCGATCCACCTCCCAGATCTTCCTCGCCCGCCTCCGTCGTACCGCGATCTTATTCCGCCTCCGTCCCCCGAGCCGACCTGACGGCGCGTCTTGCCTCCTCTCCCATTCCCGGCCATCATCTCAACACTCCTCCCCCTCCGAGAGGGGCTTCGCCCGCCCCAAACTCCGGTGCAAAGTCCGATGCTCTCGATGACTTTGCTCCCATGTCTGGTAACACCAGCTCCCAGGGGCCAGGTGTGTCGGCTCTGGCTGCTGCGCTCTCCAACTCGCTCGGCCAGTCCCCTCCTCGCCACGGAACTCCCCCCGCACGCATAAGTACGCCCCCGATCCGATCTCAGTCTCCTGCTCTTGGCAGCCACAGACCCTCGGCGCCGCCGACCAACTATGGCTCCTTCGATTCGAGGACACGGCCTGCTCTCGGTACCAGTGCCCCCTACGAAGACCCCGAGATTGTCAAGCGCCATCTGGTTCAGCCCAGTGACGACAATACTGCATCAGAGGAGTCATCTCTGCTTGGCAACATCAAAGGAAAGAAACCCGCCGAGGCCGGTGGCAACCGTTCAAACGACGAGGAGTTCTCAAGTCTTCAACTCCAAGGAGGAGACGTTCACCGAGGCATCTACAAATGGACTGAGCAGGCCGAGGCCAAGTCCAAGATGCATCGCAGCAAGAGCTTTGATCTGGGTCGACCCGAGCCCGAGACCGAGGTCCTGGATATTAACTCTATCAAGGTCCCTGGTGGCTTCCGCCGAAATCACATTCGCCGATCCGCCCACAGCCCCAATGGCCAGGGAAGTCATCTCGAGGATGGTTTCGAATCTCCCCGGGGCGGTCAGCGGCAGCTATTTACTTCGAGCTTCCTCGAGTTCCTGTCGATATATGGGCACTTTGCTGGCGAGGAGCTGGAGGAAGACGACGAGATACTCGGCCCGAACGAATACTTCTCGTCGGGCGAGGATACGGACGACTACTCCGACGATGAGCGGGAGCCGATGGAGGACAGTGCTCTACTGACCCCGTCGAGGCGGAGGCGCAAGAGAAAGGTGCGTGGCGGTAGTGGAAAGACTAGCCCTATGAACGCGGCTCTCTTGCTCCTAAAGTCGTTCGTTGGCACCGGCGTCCTTTTCCTTCCCCGCGCATATCTCAACGGCGGTATGCTGTTCAGCAACGTGGTGCTCTTGGGAGTGGCCGCTCTCAGCTACTACTGCTTTGTTTTGCTCGTCACGACTCAGTTGAGGGTCGGTGGCTCATTCGGTGACTTGGGAGGCGCGCTCTACGGCAGATACATGCGTAACATCATCCTCGCGTCCATTGTCCTCAGTCAGATCGGTTTCGTGGCCGCCTACATTGTCTTTACTTCGGAAAACCTGCAGGCCTTTATCCGGGCCGTGTCCAACTGTCAGACCACCATCAGCATCCCTTGGCTTATTCTCATGCAGATGGTCATCTTCCTGCCGTTCTCCCTGCTTCGAGACATTGAGAAGCTGGGGTTCACAGCTTTGATTGCGGATGCCTTTATCCTGGTCGGTCTCGCCTATCTTTTCTACTACGACGTCTTGACTCTTCACTTGGAGGGTCTGTCGGATATAATCATGTTCAACAAAAAGGATTGGACACTCTTTATCGGAACTGCCATCTTCACTTTCGAAGGCATTGGTCTCATCATTCCCGTCCAGGAGTCGATGAGACACCCGGAGAAGTTTCCGAAGGTGCTGCTCATTGTCATGATTATCATCACGATCCTCTTTACCGTCATGGGCGCCATCTCGTATGCCGCCTACGGATCCCACACTGAGACTGTGGTCCTGCTCAACCTACCGCAGGACAACAAGCTGGTCAACGGTGTTCAGTTCCTTTACTCGTGCGCTATTCTTCTATCGACGCCGCTGCAAATCTTCCCGGCGATCCGTATCGCGGAGACGGAGCTGTTTACGCGCAGCGGCAAGTACAACCCTTACATCAAGTGGCAGAAGAACGTGTTCCGATTCTTTGTGGTGATGCTGTGCGCGGCCATTGCGTGGGGCGGAGCGGAACACCTCGACAAGTTTGTGGCGCTCGTGGGCAACTTTGCCTGCATCCCGCTGGTCTACATTTACCCGGTAAGTAACGCTTGTTGTATCAAGACCAAGGAGAAAGCTTTGCTAACGATGGCTTTCCAGCCCATGCTGCACTACAGGGCTGTTGCACGCACCAGGCTCTGGAAGTACTCGGATGTTTTCCTCTGTCTCTTTGGCTTCGTCGCCATGGCATACACGACTAGTCTCACCGTCATGAGCTGGGCCAATGCCGAGCCGAAGCTTCCTGGTTACTGCGACAAGAAGGGGACGAGCTTTTGAGGCATTGGTGATTGACGTCGACGCGATCGGGGGCGTGATTTTACGATGTGAGTAGTGAGGGAGAGGTGTGGTGTGAACAAGAAACGAGTAGCCTGGGGAGGCTCAGAATCAGAATCATAAGAGGGGGATTATTTGGATATTCGTCAAAGATTGTCTGTCACCGGCCAATCTTTGTCTTTTGCATAGCATTGTCATTTCTAGAGCTAGCATCGGATTGCATACCAGTCTGGGACTTGAGGCAGCACTGCTGGTGGGTTCGTGTGGTGTAGTTATAGGACAAGGGAACAAACAGCGTCAGTTGAGCGGAGCACTAGCTTACATATTACGTCCATGTCCATAGCGATCAAATATTTAACCAAATATCGGAGCTCAAATTCGGTGACGTCGTTGTGGTGGGGGCCGGGATGTCAACGTCCGGGATTATCTGCCGGAAAGTGGGGTGTTGGCTAGTCTAGATCGTCACAGAACGAACTCCCAACTTGTTAACTGCTCGTCACAATGAGTTGCAATTGAGCCCCGCGATGCAGACGCAGATGGACGGCGTATCCTCTCCATATCTGCCGCCCTTCCGCCTTCGACCATGCCTCCACGGCCAGCGCTGAGCAGCTTCGGCCGCACCCGCAGCCGCAAGAGCCCGGTCCCGATCCGTCAGCGGCAGTTCGCAACCAGGGCTCGGCGCCCGCCGCCTCCGCCGCCGTTCCCTACCGTCGACACATGTCCGGAGCCGACGTGCGGGTGCGCCGCCATGCCCGCCATGCCCGAGGGTCTGCCGCTCGATCGCGAGGGCCCCATGAAGGGGGCCATTGCCAGCTATGCTGAGCAGGTCCTCGTGTGTACGGGCCACACGGACTGGCCGTCGCGCATCGAGGAGGAGAGCGGCGGGGATAACCTGGCCGCCGACTTGAAGGAGCTGTTTGGCCGGGGCGGCACCTACAGTGATGTGAGCCATCTTGCTCTCTCCTCTCTGCCTTGGATAACCGTTGACAGTGAGAAAACGCAGCCCTTCCACAACATCTCGGTCCTCAACTCCTCCTTCCCCAGCTCCGTCCCGCCCCGGCCCGAAGTCCAGTCCACGTCCGCCTACCTCCTCCCCAGCTTCAAGTACGTGCCCTTCCTCCCACGTGTCTCCTTCGACAGCGTCCAGGCCCTGGCCAAGGGCTTCCTGCTGCCCACCAAGCTGCACGCCGCGCACGACGGCCTGTCGCCCATCCACCGCGACCGCCTCGCGCGCAAGGACGCCTACCAGGGCCTGCTTCTGGGCGTGCAGGACGTGCGCGACGTGCTGGTGCTGGTCTGCGGGCACGGCGGCCGCGATGCGCGCTGCGGCGTCGTCGCGCCCGTGCTCGAGGCCGAGTTCGAGGCGAGGCTGCGCGGGGAGGGGTTCGACGTGCTGCACGGCGCGGTGCGGGTTCGCGTCGGGGACGATGCGCTGCGGATACGAGGCGAGAGCGCCGAGGGGGAGAAGACGGCGACGGCTAGGGTCGGCGTGATCAGCCATATCGGCGGGCACAAGTTTGCCGGGAACGTCATCGTCTACCTGCCGCCCGGGCTGAGGGCGGGCGACAAGGAGCATCCGCTGGCGGGGTGTGGCATCTGGTACGGGCGGGTCGAGCCGAAGAACGTCGAGGGCATCGTCAAGGAGACGATTCTCAAGGGCAACGTGGTGGCAGACATGTTCCGGGGCGGGATTGATGCTCAGAGGAAGATGCTGCGCATGTGAAGCTACCTTAGATAAGAGATATATACCCAAGCGGCGGGAGCGGTTACATAGAGGCAACGAGATGCATCTGGCGAGGTGCGCTGTAAACTAGACCTGGGACGATAAATTTCTACTTTACTGTACAAATACTTGACAATCGGTATTACTGACCGTCTCACCTGGCCGTCTTCCGATATAGCACTGATGATGGTAACGTCTGCGGGATCGGTCTCACGTGACATGGCGTTCAGTTCTTTTCTCTCATGGCGATTCTCTAGACCTTCATCAACGAGACTCAGACGAACATCTACATCAAACGCTCATAAGACCTAGCGGATTTGCTTGTTCAGACATATCCACGCTTGCATTGCTCATTATCCGCGCGTAGCCGTCAGCTCGGGTTTGGGATGGAGCTTTCTTCATAGTTATGCCACTTAACCCGGCCTCCCCTCGTCTCAGCTACTGGCTCCCTAACGGCGTCAACATGGAATCCGGAACGAGGCTCTTTACGGCTCGCCTAGGCCTGCGGATATCGCAAAGGAGTGGTAACTTAGTCTGTCGTGGGCAACCTCGGCGATGGACAAGCATGTACCAGGGGTTCTCAACATCTCGGCATCCGCTGTCAACCTCACCAACACCACATCACTCTTCTCAACGACCAAACGTCTCAACGCCACAACAGGCCCGAGCCTTTTCGCCTTTTGTCCTTCTCGGCCTCCTCCTCGTGGGAGGCGCGGGCTGCTATCTCTCCGCCGCGCCCTCACGCCCTGACACCCTCAACGACCGCTTCTTCGTGCCTTACACCGTCACGGCCCGCGAGGCCATCTCGCCGACCTCGTTCGTCATGACCGTCGTCCCTCACACGCCCAACCCGTCCCATCCCTACCTCATCCCCCCCTCCTCCTCCTCCTCCTCCCCTCGCACCCCCGCCCGCTGGCGCCATCCCCTCTGGTCCCTCGAGTTCAAGCAGCCCGAGGTCCAGATCTCGCGGCACTACACGCCGCTGCCGCCGCTGTACGCCGAGGACCCCGCCGACGGCGCCCTGCGCTTCTATATCCGCACCGTCGGCGACGGCGAGATGTCGCACTACCTCGCCCGCCGCCGCGTCGGCCAGGACGTCCACCTAAGAGGCCCCCACGTCGGCTTCGAGCTCGCCGAGCGGCTGGGTAGCCAGGCCCGCGTGGTGTTCCTCGCCGGCGGCACCGGCGTCGTCCCGGGCATGCAAGCCGCGAAGGCGGTACTGGAAGCGAGCCGCGACGCCCGCGTCCATCTGCTCTGGGCCGTGCGGAATCGGGAGGAAGTACAGCACGCCGCGACCGCGCCCGCGTCGTCGTGGCGGTTCTGGCAGGAGAAGCGACCGACAGAGCTGGGGCTTGAGATACAGAACCCCAGCCCAGTTGCGCGCCACCTCGGCGACCTGAAGGCCACGTACGGCGACCGTCTGAAGATCCAAGTCGTCGTCGACGCGGAGGGAACCAAGTTTCGGGACAAGGACATCGAGAGCGCTCTCGTCGCTGCCCCGGCTGCCGCCCCCTCCAAGCCCGGATGCAGGCTCCACGACCAGACGATGCACATTGGCGCAACCGAGTTCGGCACCCCCCAAGCCACCGGATGCCTCTGCGAGAGCAGCGCGCCGGGCAAAAACCTCGTCATCGTCTCGGGCCCGGACGGCTTCATCGAGCACTACGCTGGCCAGAAGATATGGCTAGACGGCCACCAGACGCAGGGCCCCGTGGGCGGAGTGATTGGTAGGTTGCAGCGCCAGGAGCCTCAGCTGGCGCAAGACTGGCTGGTACTCAAGATGTAGGCGGCTTCACACGTGCATATCGTCCACACATATTTGCAGCATTACACACACATAGCAGAGCAGCGATTGACTTCATGGACGAACAAAAAAAACCCGTAGTTTACTAGTGGTAACACTAGAATCCTGTACACCGAACAATGCACATACATATACGTAATCCAACGCCAAAACCCCCAGCTCCCATCATTACAAAAGCGCGCTCATGTGCTCTGAACCTTCCTGTACGAGGGAGGCTTCATCGTTCTCCTAATCAGCTTGCCCGCGTATGGCGGGACCAGCGAGATGGCCCCAATAGCTAGGACGCGCCAGACGAAGCCCCTGAACATCGTTGTCAGTTGACTGCATAGTGGGGGGCAGAAGGGCAAGGATGCTCACCAAGTAATCAGGAATTCGAGGTCAAAGTAGCCGCCGAGGAAAGGGATGGAGCCCACGAACATGACAAAGGTTCCCACTATGCTAATAATCATGATGGGATGCCAGGTGGTAATCTCGATCGCCACCATGAGCAGCTCGTTGAGGACGAGGACCGTGTAGCTAACGGTCACCATCTTGGGGCCGTCAACCTCGGTGAGGATCTGCGACAGGCCTTGGATCATGCCGCCTTGGTAGATAGACACAAGGACCCATACGAAGAAGGTCCGGTAAGAGAGAGACCGGCCCGTCGTGAGCTCCTTGTAGAGCTCCGGGTACAGGTTGGCCAGGTTTTCGTCCACGTCCTTGTCGAGAACCAGCGACAGGACGGGGGCGGCGGTATAAACGGTGGCGTAGCCAACAAGCAGCCAATCCTGTAACGCACGAGTCAGTTCATGTAGTGACCATTGTTTCTGAGAGACACCGACGAACCTTGTACAAGCCTTCAGGCTCAAACTTGATGGCGATGCTGTACATGGTCTGGCAGACGGCGATGATGAGGCCACGATGGATGACAAACTGCGCGAGCTTAGCGCTGCGCTTGTAGCTGTTCCGGCCGTGCCAGACGAGCAGCTTGACGAGGTGGCAGAAGTGCTCGATGGAGAAGTCGGCCGCCAAGCTGGCCTGGCGACCCTCCTTGCCAACGATTCCAACACCGACGTCGGCGGCCTGGATCATGGACACGTCGTTGCCTCCGTCGCCAATGCAGCACACGCGCTTCTTGGTGTACTCGCGGATGAGCAGGGCGACCTCGGCCTTCTGGTTCGGCGAGCAGCGGCAGGCGACCACGGTCGGCAGCAAGACGGCGACGGAGATGAACTCGAGGCGGAAGTGCGTCAGGAAGAGCGCAAGGCTCTCGCCGTCGATGAGCAGGCAGGCGTCCGTCTTGCTGCGGAGGAAGTCGAGATGATCCTGGGCGTTGTCCTTCTTCGTGAGCTTGGCGACCGTGTAGATGTACTGTCCGCGGGCCACGAGCTTGGAACTGATGGCCACGCATCGCGCCGTCTCCACCTTGTCGCCCGTCAACATCCAGATCTTGATGCCGGCGTTGCGGAGGAGCTCCAGCGAGGGCTTGACGTCCTTCTGCAGCTTGTCCTCCACGCCCGTCACGCCGAGAAGCTCTAGGTCGTTCTCGAGGTAGTGCGACACGACGCGCTGCATGCCGGCGTCGCGGCCAGCGATTGCCATGGCCGCCTCCTGGTGCCGGGCTGAGAACTCCTGGTACTGCTGGTACGAGAGTTTCTTGCGGCCAACGACCAGCGTGCGCAAGCCCTCGCGTGCCATGTTCGCCGTCTCCTCGTCCAGCCAGTCATTGGCGGCCACGATGGAGCCCATGACAGTGTCGGCGCCCTTTTGGAAGAACCAGATGTCTCCGCTCGACAGGTCCGGGTTCTTGACGTTGACGTTTTCGTGGAAGTGGACGATGATGCCCATACGCTTGCCTTCCGAGGTAAAGGGGAACACGTCGAGGATCCTGACGCGGACTACCGGTCTTCCGCTATCAGCGAATTCCAAAATCATGCTGTTTCGGTCACGGTGAACCAGCCTTAGACCGACGGATTCTGTCCATCTAACAATGGCGATCTCATCAGGAGACGAGGCCTGGTACGAAGTGACCTCCTTGCCATCCTCCGTGTCGATGGTCGGCGTCACGTTGTGGCAGAGAGCGAGGGCTAGCACCACATCGCGGACTCGGGTTCCGATCTCTCTCCTCGTGCGTGTGGCGCCCACGTTTGCAGTACTGGAGTATGTTGACGACGGGGTAATGAGCATGCTGCGCGACGCCGGATCTGTTGTCGTAGGTTGGACATGAAACCCTTGTCGAACATACGACGACACCTCGTCCATAGCCTCGTTGGCGTAGGAGACGGTGCCCACATGAATCTTCTTCATTTCCATTTCGTTCTGAGTCAAAGTACCGGTTTTGTCGCTTAGTAGATATTCGATCCGCCCCAGATCCTCTGGAATTGTGCTCGTTCTCACGACGGCCCCAGGCATCCCGGGATCCCGCTGAATGAACCACGAGTACGCGCTCTTCCCCATGTCAAGATTGACACGCAGACTGATAGGGACGATGGTCGAGAAGAGGACCAGGAACCGCATAATCTTGACGTACCATATGTTTCCCTCGGTGTTCTCGAAGCCCTCGAGAGCAACGAGAATCACCGAGATGGCCAAGGTCAGCGCGCAAAGAATCTTGGTCAACGAGTTGATTTCATACTCGAGCAGACCCGTTTTGGAGCGCGAGGGAGCTGTGGACAAGGCAGACCGTGTTTGAGGGCCAGTGTACATTATGACGGCCAGGGTGGTTGCTTGAGAGGCGATGACCGTGTTAGCCCAAGCGGTGTTGTCAATGGAGAGGGCAGCAGACTTGGAGGCATCGGGATTCTGCTGCAAAGATGAATGGTGTGCTAGAGCGTCCTTTCGAGATTCCACGAGTTCGATAGTGCCCAGGAACTCATTCACCTTTTTATCAGGCTTACCGCCATTGACACGGAGGCGAACAAACTCCTCGGTCGGGAGGTTCTGTGTAAGAGGAGATGCCAGCCTGAGCTTCCAATCCGTCTCACCGTCGAGCTGGTCGGTCCTGATGAATGTCTCTCCGCCTGATTCACTTTCGCTTCCGCCTTCCGACGCGTCTACTGCAGGCTGTTTCCCCTTTGCCGCAGGATCCGCCTCGCCGTCTCCGAACGCTAACAGAGCCTCCTCTTCGACAGGCTCCGGCTCTGCAGTCGGCGCAGGCTTGGTGCTTTCCGAGGAGTAGCATTTCAGGATGACGACATCTGCCGGCACGCGCTGGCCCTTGCTGAGTTTGAGGACATCGCCAACCTTCAAGTCCTTGGACTTGCGGTTAACCTCCTGGATAACGGAAGATGACTGTACTTCCTCAACGTCGTCGTCTTCTTCCACGATATCCGAGAGACTATCTCGGGTGCCTTTGGACCTCTTGGGCCCATTCCGCATCGTCGCCGACTTGAGCGACTTGCGTTGTCGCATGTGGCTGTAGGATTGATCAGGATCGCAGAACACAAGAATCCTGTACTCCTCCGAGTTTGCCTCCGTATCTCTCCGTCTCCGGGCAATATCGTCAAACGCCTCCTTTCCCATAGTGATACATAGCACAAACGCCAAGGGAGCAATGTAGGTCAACAGATAGCCGATTCGGAGGGCAGGTATTGCCTGCGACAGGGCCACGAGGAGGAAGTACATGTTGAAGAAGAAGGAGAATTCGTTGTAGAGCGTGATTGGAAGAAAGGTCAGGGCCGTGTACTTGGCATTGGAGATGATGTTGTTAGGGAATCGGACCGGTTGGCTCGAGCCTACAGCGACATGGCGGGATGCAGACGGATCATCTTCCTCCTGATCGTCCACATTATTGACAGCTGGTTTCTTGGACCCGAACATGAAGCTGGGGAGTCGCAGGCGAGATTGCTTGCGATCTGGGCCAAGGGAGCGCTGGCTCTGCGCGGCCTGATCCCCCAACAGCAGCCGGTCGTCCTCATGAGAGCCCTCAGACCAGCGCGGGCCGGAGGCATCGGCATCGCCGCCTAGCAGCGCCTGCGAATGCTCATCGGCACCATCACGGTCCTGGCCCAGGTCACCATAGCCCCGGCCTCGCTTGTTGGCGCGTCTCAGCCCGCCCATACGCAAGTTCCGCAGCGCTATCCGCGATGTCTGCTGCTCGCCGGGAGGCCCGGAGCCACGGGCTGGTTCAGTCGAGATGGGGTCGAGCTCTTGAAGGTCGAGGTCGAGGTCGGAGTCGGAGTCATGCGTGGGGGAGTCGGGTGGCTCGGCAGATCGGTGGGAGGAGGGTGAGGGAGGCATCCCGCGTTGGAAGCTCAAGACGCTGGAAAGGCGAGGGGAATGGATATCGAGTGAAGTCGAGCGAGGTCAAGGATCGGAGGAGATGAGTGAGCAATGCTTCTCAGACATGCTGCGCTAGGCGACTCAAAGGGCGTGATGTCTCGTACACTGGATCTCGCTTGCGTGGGTTCGATGGGGAACGGTGCTTTCAAAGGCGTTCGCCGTGATGATCTACCTTTGGTCCAAGTCGCATAACCAAACAAACGTCGCAATGTCGTCCCGTGTCCGCGCGTCTGGTGTCCGGCCGGCGAACTAGGGAGTAGCGAGGGGAGAAAAAATGGTTGGGATTGCGGGAGGTATGATCGTGGTGTTGAGTTGGCTTAGTTGCGAGGTATTCAGGTGACAGGACAGATCATAGATGTATCATGTCGCAGCCCGTCCATTCATTATCTGCCAGCCTACTAGCTTGCCCGACCTCACAGAGCACACAGGGGGACGGTGACGCGGAGCCTCCTTTAGTGCAGTGGCGTCCCGCGGTCGCCGCAGGCAGATAAGTACCTAGCTGTACAAGCAGGCCCAGGGTTGTGTCGGCTTAATCCAAGCGCTAATCACCACGTGGTGGTACCTGCAAGTACCCTCGTGGTACAGAGGCTCGACTTTCAGTGGAGGGTAGCCTAGAGATTACGTAGCCCGTGGAGGTGCGCAGTGCGGACGCTGCGTATACCCTGTACCATACCAACATACCATCCGATCTTTTGGTCTGAATTATTACAACCTGGAACAAAGCCGTGTAAATCTACCCACTGCCGTACTAAATTAGAGAGGGTTTTATTAGTGTGACTATAGGAATTCATTTGGTGCTGCCGGATGTTTCTTGGAGTTTTCATTCTTAGCTCCTTAAAAATCTGCTGTTTCTCAGGCGTCTATTCGTAGTCCAGGCCTGGGTACTCATTCATAATTACGCCGCTTCTCAAACGATACATGTTTCAGCTTTCGACCTGGCTACCTAGGTACCTACCTACTAGATACTAGTAGTAGGCAAGCAAATAAGTAGGCCATTAGTAAGTATTAGTAGACAAACGTTGTACTATGGTGTACGCCAGCAGCTTATTTATATCTGATTTAGTGGTTTCCAAAACATCCACATGTTCTACAAAATTGCTTTACCGGCCCATCAAATATATTTCACCATGATCCCTTCCTTTATACAGTCTTCTTCAGCAGGTCAATCCGGCCTCCTCAATCAACTCCTTTAGCTGCATTTGAGGGTCTTGACTTATTACCCTTAGTATCCGTCTCTTTTCCCGGTCTCCTAGGGCACGCGGCCGGCCGCACTTAGGTTGTTCTCGGCCACTTTGTTGATCGCGATACCGCCGTACGACGCCGTAAATCGCATGTCGACTTAGGCCCTCATCGCGCGCGATTGAGGCAGCGGAAACACCCGAATTGTACCTTCAAACAATCCCCGTCCTCGTATGAGGAGAATGATGTACTTGCGGTGCCATTCTGACCTGATTTGGTTGCGCAATAAGTCGATGAAGTTGAATGTTGAATTTGGTGAAGGTAGAGGGAAAACGGGTATCGATAAATGTGTCGGTACTTTTGGACCCCTATTGTAGGTAGGTACACGGCAAACAAGAACCCACGCTGACTTCGCTCGTCTGTTTTCTGATCTCCTCTAGGTCCTTTGCGATAGCTGCAACCTGAGCATCCCGAACATGGTAGGGTTGAGTGACAGAGTCTGGATTGTATAGTTTCTCATAGATCTTTCCCTGACACCGGGCGGCTTTAACCCACATGGAAAAGAAGGCCGAAAGACGGGTGATGTTGATGTCTTCCATCGACGGTATGGGAACGGATGTGTCCCAGTCTTGAATTGTCGAGGCCTGCCCTGAGCGGAGAGAGAGGCCTTTGTCCATGTAGTAGACGGACCAAAAGAGGAACTGCTTTCGGCCTCTTTGGGTCAACTCACGCCCAAGATAAGCGCCGCAATCATATCCGGATTGGCGGGCAGATGTAAAGGCGAGTTGTTCAGAGCCGTCTCAACGCTGGTACGGCACATTTCGAAATATAACATTGTCTCTTCTTTTCCCTCGGGTTCGGAATTTGATTGCTCAAGAAAGAGATAGACTACATCATGCCGGTGTTGGAATGATTAAGTCTGCTTGAGAATAGTCTTCAGAAAAGTAAAGGCCGAGATAAATGTCTGAAAATTTATCTAGCGGGCAGACGTCAAAGATACAGCTCACGTTGTCTGAGTGATCGCCTGGGGGTCCCGGGGATCGATTCGCCCAAAGTGGTCAAGGGACGGGAAACCAGATTGACGAGTTGTGTTTACCACGGGGGAAGTAACCCACTTGTAGCTACGGACGAGCGCCACTGTTTTCTAAACAGGCGGTAGCTTCATCCCTGGAAGTGTAGGACGGGGACCTTGATTCGCCATGGTGTACGTCATTTCGGTTGCCAGGGCTTGTTGCTTCAGAGAATCGACAATGTGGTGTAGCGAGTCTAGGGTCTTACACTTTTCCAGGCCTGCGCCTTGTAAGGAGTCGGTCCCAACGGTATTCTGAAGAAACTCATTGGCAAGGACGGATAGAGCTGTTAGTGAGGACTCGGCCTCGATGACGGGGCTATCCAAAGCGGGTTGCACTGCGTGACCGACGGGGACGGAGGATGGAGGGGAGGAACCACGGAAAACGTGTAGGTCGGGCCCCGAGGAAAAAGGTACGTTTAGACTTGTGAGCATGAGCCATGAGGACAAAATCCAAGCATTTTTGTTGCTGGTGGACAGGACGGCACGCGCGGGGTCCGTTATCTGTGGCCTGGACGAAGCTAATACATAGGTAAGGCGATGGGTGGTTTGGCGATGCGGATGCCGAGGAGGCCGTGCTCCCGAAGCAGCAAATCATAGAACTGGAAACAGTTAACTAAGTAATTAGCTGCTCCGTAGACTACGATACCATGAAAGTAATTGTCAATGACGGATCTATCTACTAGACTCGTCAGGCGATCAGGATCGTTCAAGCCCCACAACCTTTAAATCGACGGGTTTGGGTTGGACCTGTCGTAACTGCAGCGCTTCAGCAGCTTCTCGATCCGACCTTGCTCGCGTTTGCCTGTGCGGATACGCCGTGTTACCCATCCTATAGAAAAGAGAGGAGCCTCTCATGATCCCATGATCCTCGCCTATCTCCAATCTGGGGTATGGCTACTCTAGCCTTTAATAGACGCGGGGGTCGATCTTTTTCTCCCCTCCATCCTGACTGAATTTCTTGGATAAGCAATTTCGGAGCCGGAGCTCAAGAGATCCATCCGTCCTCCGTCCTCTGCTCCGGGCTCTGTCTCGCTTCATCCCGCCTCATCCCACCATCCAATCTACTCGGCAGCGTACTACGCCGTAGTTAGCTGCTTGTTCTCGTCCTCGAATGGCCAGGTTTCCAGGTTCCGCCTCATTTCAACCTTTGTAAATTGACCAGGTACTTCTATTCATAAAACGCCTGCCGCCTTCTTTTGGTTGATTCCTACCCCTCGTCACCACCGCTCCAATGCGTATATCCTGCAACGTTGCTCCCGTCATCGCTATATCAGACCCAGCTTGAGCACAACAAAACAACGTCCCGAATCGCTATCAACTGCGGCATTCACGCCGTTTGGTAGCCGGCGGCAAACCTCAGAGACGATGGGTGTTGACTCGTCTGCCAAGGAGATGAGCGGCGAGGTCATTCCGTCGCCCAATCCCATTCCCACTCCTGATGAGCCTGAAGAAGAGGGCGGCTGGGGCGCTTACAAGGTAAATAAGACTCCCGGAGCTAAATAATAGGCCATCAGTATGATTGACACTTGTGACTTCGTACAGAGAATCCTTAAACATGGCGGACCTCTGGAACATACGCTTCAGGCTATCGCTATCTTTGCGGCCGTTGCATCTGGCGCCGGAATCGCCCTCCAGAATCTCATCTTCGGCAACTTCGTCACCGTTATTGCTGACTTCACTTCTGGCGCGTCGCCTCCCAGCAAGTTCCGTAGTGACGTTGCTGAGCTAGCGTCAGTCCTCCCTTACCATGCATCACCTGAGAGCGGGAACTCTCTCGAGGTAATGCAGGCCGTTGCAAAATCATGTCGCTAACAACGAATAAAGGCTCTACTTCGTCTACCTGGGCATTGCGCGTTTCCTCCTTGCCTACATCTACAACACCCTCCTGACTTACTCCGCGTACCGCATCGTGCGTAACATCCGCCACGAGTATCTTCGCGCTGCGCTCCGTCAGGAGGTGGCCTACTTCGACTTCGGCACCGGCGGTTCTATTGCCACTCAGGCCACCTCAAACGGTCGCTTGATCCAGGGCGGCATCGCCGAGAAGCTCGGCCTCACTTTCCAGGGCCTCTCTGCTTTTGTAACGGCTTTCATCATCGCCTTCATCGTCCAGTGGAAGCTCACCCTCATCTGCCTGTGCATTGCTCCAGCTACCATCATCGTCATGGGCGTGGTGGCCGGTATTGAAGCCGGCCACGAGTCTAGGATTCTCGAAATCTATGCCCAGGCCAACTCGTTTGCTGAGGGCGTCATAGGCAGTGCGCGCACCGTTCACGCCTTTGAGATGCGCGCCAGGCTTGTCGACAAGTTCGACAAGTACCTCAACGATGCCCATGAAGTCGGGAAAAAGATATCCCACTTGTTCGGCATCATGTTCTCAGCCGAGTACACCATCATCTACCTTGGGTTTGGGCTTGCCTTTTGGCAGGGCATCAAGATGCTATCTACCGGAGAGATCGACAACCCCGGCGACATCTTCGCGTGAGTTTGCTCTCGCCATTTGTGACATGTTTACTGATATTGCACATGAAGGGTTTTGATGTCTGTTGTCATTGCCGCCATCAGTTTGACCACTCTGGCCCCGTACTCGATCGACTTCAGCCGTGCCATCTCAGCCGCCGCCAAGCTCTTCCAGCTCATGGACCGCAAATCCGCGATTGACCCGCTCGACAAGTCGGGAGAAATTCCTTCTGACACCGTTGGCGTGGTCGAACTTGCGAATATCACATTTGCCTATCCTACTCGGCCTAGTATCACAGTTCTAGACAACTTCTCCCTACGGGTCCCAGCAGGCAAAGTCACCGCGCTTGTGGTGAGAACCTTGCCCTTGAAACTTCCTTTGAATCTACAACTAACTTGCGTCCAGGGTCAAAGCGGTTCGGGTAAGAGTACAATTGTCGGCTTGATTGAAAGGTGGTATAATCCTAGGTCTGGAGCCATCAAGCTAGACGGCCGTCCTATTGAGAAGCTGAATCTCAACTGGCTCCGAAAAAATGTCCGCCTTGTTCAACAGGTAAGAGCCTTGGTCTGCTTATAATTCCAAATTTGCTAACACGCTCTCAGGAGCCGGTTCTGTTCGAGGGAACAGTTTTCGACAACATCAAGCATGGTTTAATTGGAACGGATTTGGAAAATGCGCCAGTAGAGCAGCAAATAGAGCGAATTCAGGACGCAGCTAAGATGGCATTCGCCCACGACTTCATTGCACAGCTCCCGGACGGTTATAACACTCAAATCGGCCAGCGCGGTGGACTACTATCAGGTGGCCAGAAGCAGCGTGTCGCCATTGCTCGCAGCGTCGTGTCTCGTCCCAAGGTGCTTCTGCTCGATGAGGCAACCAGCGCTCTTGATCCACACGCGGAGGGTATCGTCCAGCAAGCGCTCGACAAGGCGTCTGAGGGTCGAACTACCATTGTAATTGCTCACAAGCTCGCCACTATTCGCAAGGCAGATAACATCGTTGTCATGTCGAAGGGGCGTATTATCGAACAAGGGACCCACGAGTCCCTCCTCAATGATGATGGCGCCTATGCCCGGCTGGTGAAAATCCAGAATCTGACCGTCTCTTCCGATTCATCGACCTCTGAGACCGAGGTAGACGATGCTGCTACCGAGGTTGTGGACTTGGTTGTCACGAAAACCATTACCCGCTACGCAACCGAGATCCAGGAGCACATGGAGGTCCAGAAGGAACGCGACAACTATGAGAATTACAAACAGGCTGGTTTTGTTTCAGTAGTATGTCGCCTTCTCCGAGAGACTCCTGAACTGGGCTGGTCGTACTTTTTTGTCTTGTTAGGATGCCTTGGAGGAACAGGCCTGTTTCCTGGACAGGCTATTCTGATCGCCAACGTCATGGACGTCTTCAACATGACTGGTGATGCCATGAGGAACAAGGGAAACTTTTATGCCAGCATGTTCATTGTAATGGCCGCTGGCGCCCTAGTCTCCTACTACATCCTTGGCTATGGTACCAACACTATCGCTCAGCACCTAAGCCACAAGCTGCGAAGGCAGAGTCTCTTGGATATGCTCCGCCAGGATCTACAGTTCTTTGACCGGACCGAGAACAACACAGGCGCCTTGGTCAGCCGCGTTGATTCCAACCCCCAGGCCATCTTGGAGCTGATGGGCTTCAACATTGCTCTCATTATTGTCGCTGTCCTGAATGTGACAGCTTGCAGTATCTTGGCGATCGCTCATGACTGGAACCTCGGCCTGGTTGTTGTGTGTGCTGGTCTTCCCCCACTGGTTGGTTCTGGATACCTCAAAATCCGCTCTGACGCCAAGCTTGATCACAAAACCTGCAAGCGATACTCGACTAGCGCCTCTATTGCCTCCGAGGCCGTGAATGCTATACGAACTGTCTCGTCTTTGGCTATTGAGGAGGCAGTCTTGACAAAGTACGTCAACGAGCTCGAGCATGCTGTTTCTGGCTCGACGAAAGATCTTTTGAGTGTTATGGTCTGGTTTGCCTTTACGCAGTCCATTGAGTACTGGTTTATGGCCCTGGGCTTTTGGTATGGTTGTCGCCTCCTCTCATTCGGTGACATCACCATGTACAACTTCTTCGTTGCCTTCCTGGGCGTTTTCTTTTCTGGACAGGCTTCCGCTCAACTCTTCCAGTTTTCAACAAGTATGACCAAGGGCATTAACGCCGCCAACTATATCTTCTGGCTCAGCGAGCTTCACCCGACTGTCCAGGAAACGCCTCAAAACCGAGACAACGGGCCCAAGTCGGGAGGACCGATTGTCCTCGATGACGTCCGATTTTCTTACCCGCTTCGGCCTCATGCCCAGATTCTCCGAGGCATCGAGTTAGACGTGAGTATCACCTGATCCGTAGTCTCATCATCTTTTCGAAAATGCTGATCTTCCTGCCCTTCCAGGTCAAACCGGGTCAGTTCGTTGCTTTGGTTGGAGCCTCTGGCTGCGGCAAGTCGACCATGATCGCTATGCTAGAACGCTTCTACGACCCTACTAGTGGTAGTATCAACATTGACTCCTCCGCCCTACCCAGCCTGAGTCCCCGCCTCTACCGCGCCATGGTAGGCCTCGTCCAGCAAGAACCGACTCTGTTCCAGGGTAGCATCCGGGAGAACATTGCCCTCGGTATCGGCAATCCTTCGGCCACAGAACAGACAACTGCCCCCGATGCTCAAGTAGAAACTGCACTCCGCGCCGCGAACGCCTGGGACTTTGTCTCGTCACTGCCTGAAGGCCTTGCTACACCAGCTGGTTCTAACGGTGCACAATTATCGGGAGGTCAACGGCAACGAATCGCCATCGCACGAGCGCTCATCCGCAACCCGAAAGTTCTACTCCTCGACGAGGCGACCAGCGCCCTCGATACCGAGAGTGAGAAGATAGTCCAGAGCGCCCTGGAAGAAGCCGCCAAGGAAGGGGACCGAATTACCATCGCAGTCGCTCACCGTCTCAGCACTATCAAGGACGCAGATGTAATTTGCGTCTTCCATGGCGGCAAGATTACGGAGGCGGGAACACACCAGGAGCTGATCGCTCAGGGCGGAATGTACCGCAAGATGTGTGAGGCTCAGGCTTTGGAGTGATGAAGTCGAATTTGGCGATAAAAGCCTGTACACTCTGGATATACGCGTATACGAAATAGTGTTTCTCGGTTGTGTACGGATACTGAGGAAGGTTGTATGATGTTGTAATATAGAAACCACTCCGGCGCACAGTGTCTAGCTGAATGAGAATGGTTCCATGATTTTCACTTAAAATACCTTTATTCCAGTAACTGGTTGAGCAGTTGGTGAGGGGATGGTGAGAGGGAGTTTAGTTTAGGGGTGTGAGACATTGTCTCTCTTAGGTCTTTTACGGAAGGATAAGTAGCGATGTTTTGAGCGAATCCTGCGCTGACTGCTACTGGAATAAAAGACTGGGATTAGCACTTAGCTGAGCGATAACGAACTCTAAAAGAATAGCTCTCCCCGGGAAATCGTATGCAAAAAAGCTTCCAAACGATCCCTGTCTAATCGTGGTTGAGTGCATCTATTGCCATGTTAAATTAATTGGGGACAAAAAAGGAAATTCCGGTCGTCGAGGAGAGCTTGCATTACCCGGCTAATAGTCGGGATGACGGAAACCGGGCCCGCTCTGTCCGCCACGCGCCACAAGCGGGCCTGGCCGGTCCAAGGTAGGGAAGGAACGAAAACAGCAGTCGACTACTAGTCGGAACGCCTAAATCTGGGTACATGCCAACTTGCATTTGCGATCTGTACTGTACATTACCTTCCGGACTCCTTTTCCTTCATCCCGCAAACTCCCCGACTCTCGACTCGACTATGGCGAAGGCCGACTTTTCTTGACACGACAGCATTCGATTCTTTGTATAATAGGTGCGCCAATTCTCCCACTAGCTTTATCGGTGCGCTGCTTGCCACTGAGGCCGCCAAGTCACTGCCTCGCAGCTTACCCCTTGGAAACCTGCGTCCAGCTGCTGACGCCATCGCGAAGTATTGTGCTTGCATTCAGTCTTGTCTTCAACCACCATCGCTCGTCCTGCTTGACTCGGCCTCGAAATGGCTGCTGAGTCGTCAGACTCGCCATGGCATCCGGCTATGATGCCCAATAACGCGGCTGTTGATGCTGTTCCGACCGAGGCACCCGCCGACGCGACCCAGCCGACGTCATCACCACCAGGCCAACCTGTCCAGTTCGAGAAGCTCACAACGCAAGAATCGCCGTTACACATCGATATGAATGGCTCCAACGACGAAGACGCGACTGGTGCTTGGGCTCCACAGGATGATGGCGATGACCTAGCAGCTTCCAACGAGGTAGTAGCTGAACAACCGCCCTCCGAGCAGCTTCCCACCGAGCAACCCGCAGAGATCCCTGAGGCAAACGCAATCTCCAAGCCCAAGTCCTCGACCTCGCTACATACTAGTTCTATGTCGTTTGCTCGAACCGTATCCCACGATATCAGCTACGACGATGACGATGATGGCGACTGGAACCTCTCCCGTACGGACACGGATCCTTTCAAGTTCATGCCTCCCACGGATCGATCAAACTCCTTCCCGGCCGTGCCACCGGTGAACTCGAGTCCAGACTCCCACGAACAACAGCCATTGCCTTCGAACCAGGCCTCGGATCTTCTGGAAGAGACTGAACGAGATGTTGACGCCGAGGAACAGGAATATCAACGAGGGAATGCACCGGAAGCTGCTAATGACCTCAACGCTCCTCACAGGCAACATGCACGATCCATCTCGATTGGCGGAGACCTTCAAAGAGCCGATGAACAGGCCTCCGAGGCGCGATACGAGGAGGGCATCCCGTTGATCTCTCAAACCGGAAAGGAGCAAACATCCGATGGGAACCAGGACGCGACACCCGCTGTAGCTAGCTCTTTCGACGACGACACCGGGGCTGGTGACGACTTCTTTAGCCAGGTTCAAGGTTCAAGCATGAGTATTGATTTGAACGGACTGCCAGCGCCAGCTCTGGAGCGCAAATCTACCATGCAAGTTTTGGATTCGGTAAACCCTGGCACCCTCTCGCGCCAGTCTACCCTCGAAGAGGCAGAGGAGGAAGAAGAGCTAAACAATGCTGCTGAGAAGGTGGATGTCATTTCTACTTCCGAGGTCAAGACTGTCGACGGCCAACCTAAGGATCTGGCTGCCAAATGGGAGGCGGCTTTCGAGGAGGACGATGACGAGGACGATTTCCTCCTTGACGACAACTCGCCAGAAAACAAGGAGGTTGATCCGGCTGCCTTTTTGGGCAGTGACGACGAAGGATTCCTGGAGGATGATGAGGTTGCTCCAGCTCCGGCGCAAGCGGCTTCCGAGGGCTCGGGATCAAACCCGTACGCTCCCCAAAAGCCACCTACTCAACGAGCAGCAACCTATACTCCCACAACGACGCAACCCACTCCTATTGGTATATACGGTGCCCCCACGCCGATTCTGACACCATATGGAGCGGCACCTCAATACAACACTCCTGCCACCGCGAGGCCTGAGCCGCCGAGAGCTCAAAGTTATGCCGACAAATCTAGAGGAGGATATTCGTCACCCTATGACTTGCCTACGGATCTCGTCACACCTGTGGTGAAGCCCCGAAAGCGAGCTAGCATGCAGCAGCTCCCCAAAGCCAACGTCCCCCCTCCCCAAGGACCGTCATTGCATCGAAGCGCCAGCATGTTCATGCCTGGCCCACCTTCCAATTCACTTTCTCCCCCCAGCTCGAGCCACGGTAGCCAAGGGCCACCACTGCACCAGGGACCTCCTATACACCAGAAGCCTCCAACTCCTGTCTTACAGCACAAGGACAGCTTCTTTGAGGAATTGCCTATAGCACCTAAGCCTCACCTAAGCTCAAGAACGAGCCATCGGGCTCCTTCTCCAGCCCAACAGGCCCATAGTGCTCCCCCGATGCATTCAGCTGTGAACCAGATGCCACCTCCACCTGTACCTGCGAACACACTTGCTCCAACCCATTCCCCAGCCGCTCAGCTGGCTGGGGTTGCAGGCCTGGTTGCCCCTGAACGGGCGAGCCCCTTCGCTACTCTGTCAACTCCCGTCAACCACATGCCTCCGCCCTCCACAATTGTATCTAGATACTCGCCAGCTCCTGGAGCCACAGGGAGCCATACAGCCCCCCCGGTGCCTGCAAATAGCCGCTATTCCCCAGCGCCTCCTGCCCTGAAACAACACAACTCATATGGGCCTGTTGCGGCGTCGGCAGTTCCCCCGCCCATCCTGCCGCACCAAATACCACACCAAATGCCACACCAACTGCCTCACCAACCTAGGACGTCGAGTCCCTTGACTCATTGTGAGACAAACCGTGGTCTTAATGGGGAAATGACTCTGGCGGAGCGTCGAAGGAACTCATCTCACGAGCCCCGGCTAAATCGTGTCTCGTCCCTCCCTCCAACTCGTGAGGTTGATGAAGAAGAGGAGCAAACTACTCCTAATAGGTCTCTGAGTGCTACTCATGCTCCTCTTTCTCATGTCGAATCCCGGTATAGCCCTGGAAACTCACCAAAAGCAACTCGCCGCACCCCGCCGCCTCCCAGTTACGCTGGGCAACTGACGCTATCCCCCCCTAAGCAATCTGGCCCGAGCTATGTGCCATATGCGCCACACGCTCCTCCAACAGCACACGCTGGATTTGTTCCACCTCCTCGTGCTCAAACTGGGTCTCCAGGCGCCGCATATGGTCACAAGCAAGCTACGAAATCCGCCGACTCTACTCGTCGTCCTTCTTCTGCCCACTCGGCAACGCCTCCAAACTTGTCGAGGTCGACAACTGTTCCATACGCTCCTGTTACCCGAGTTCGAGGCCAGTCCATAACAATGAACATGGTTGCGCCTACTGACGGACGGGAGAAGGATCCTCTTCAACGGTGGAAGGGTGTTCCGGTCTTCTCTTGGGGCCTTGGTGGCACTATGGTTACCTCGTTCCCCAACAGTGTTCCTCGTTATGGCATGGGCCAGGCTTTGCCTACTATCATTCGCTCACCTGGTGAAGTCAAGGTCCGCAATGTTAAGGATATTGAGCCGCTCCAGGACCGCCTTGCCAGGTTTCCGGGTCCTCTTAAGGGCAAATCCAAGAAGAAGGAGACCGTTGCCTGGTTGACTGCTGGCATTGAGGTGTTGGAGAAGGACTTGCCTGAGGTCTCGTTCAATTCCCATCTGTCCCTAGAGGCCAAACGGGCAATTGAGCGGTTGCTGTTGTGGAGAATTCTGCGCATATTCATCGAGTTTGATGGCACCCTCGAGGGTACTCCGGAAGTAGAGAAGGCCGTGCGAGATGTTCTTTCACCTGGCACCATCACGCCAACTGCAGATGACGATGCGCTGTTCCCTGGTATCGGTGGCTTGGGTGTTGGGTCCGCGGTCACTGCCATGCAAGCCGACGGAGCTGACGTTTCGACCATGGACCAAATTCGGCATCACCTATTGAGGGGTGATAGTGAGAAGGCTGTCTGGGCCTTGGTTGACAAACGATTGTGGGGCCACGCCATGTTGATCTCACACACCGTGTCGGGCGATCTCTACAAGCGGGTTGCTCAAGAGTTCGTCCGAAATGAGGTCAATTATCCTGGTCACAACAATGAGTCAATGGCGGCGTTGTACAAAGTTCTGTCCGGGAACTTCGATGACTGTGTTGACGAGCTTGTTCCTATTCACACTCGAACCGGTCTGCAACTCATGTCAACCCAGTCTGGTCCAGGCCCTGCAAAGGCTACTCTGGACGGGCTGGACAAGTGGCGGGAGACGTTGTGTCTAGTCCTCAGCAACCGTAGTGTCGATGACATTCGTGGGCTGAACGCGCTTGGAAACCTGCTGTCTAGCTACGGAAGAGCCGAAGCAGCCCACATCTGCTTCCTCTTTGGCCGAAATGCAGCTGTCTTTGGTGGTCTCGACGACCCGAACGCTAGCTTTGTGCTCCTGGGCTCGGATCATCACCAGCAGTCTGATCAGTTTGCTAAGGAGACAGAGGCCCTCCAGCTCAGCGAAGTCTACGAGTACGGCCTTTCACTCGCCGGAGGACCGGCAGCCGCAGCCGGTACCCCTCACCTTGCCGCCTACAAACTCCAGCATGCCATGACTCTTGCTGAGTATGGTCACCGGGACAAGGCTTTGCAGTACTGCGAAGCAATTGCAACTGCGATGAGTTCGCAGACGAAGAGGTCGCCTTACCACCACCTCATCTTGGAAACTGCTGTTGATGACTTCATGACAAGACTTAAGCAGGCCCCTAAGGAAGAAAGCAATTCTTGGATCTCGAAGCCAAGCATGAACAAGGTTTCGGATAGTATGTGGAACAGGTTCAACAAGTTTGTCGCTGGAGACGAGAACGAGAAGAATGGAGCTGGAGTCGGCGGCGAGGGCGAGTCTGGGCCATTTGGTCGCATCGCTACGACGCCCACAATGAGCCGATCTCCCTCTGTCTCCAACTTTGAGGTGTATGGTGGTGGACAGTCGCCTGGATACCCCATGGGTGCCGGTCATCCCCCAGCCACTGTTACAGCATCCAAGTATGCCCCAGCAGCGGTGACGGCTACTCCCTCGTCCAACCCCTACGATCCTACATCCCAATACACGCCGGGCCCGAGGAGCTCGATGGAGCGAAGCTCAAACGAGTATTCCAGGAACTCTTACGAGCCTTCGTACCTAGGAATCACCCCAGCGTCGGCGCCACCTAGCAGCTATGTTCCCGCAGCTCCTTCAGCGTCCGAGCCAAACCTTTCACACACGGTTTCTAGTACCGCCGGATTCCCAGGACTAGCACCCCCGGCTCAGATCACACAGGCACCTTCTCCATCCGACGGATACCAGCCCTTCGGCATTCCAACGTCCTCAAGTATGCCTGCACTCCCTAGGGGTGGCGAGGACAAGACCACCGAGTCGACTCAGCATGGTTACCAGCCTCTTGGGTACGGATATGAGCCGCCTGTAATGACGCCTAGTCCCCTTGCGCCCGAGGCGAATGCAATTGAGAGCGGTAGTGGTGGATATGAGCCACCGTCATTCCAGCCGTACAGCTACGAGCCGCCCGCTTATGAGCCTGACACGCAAGCAGATGCCGAGGATGGAGAGGAGTCGCAAAAGCCTAAGAAGAAGAGCTTCATGGATGATGATGACGATGATATCCCTGCCTCAAGAAACAAGGACCAATCGAAGACTGAGAAGGACCGGGAAAATGATGAGATGTTCCGTAAAGCGGCTGAGGAGGATGGTAAGTTTATATCCCCGGAAAGGAGAAACTCAGCTAACTTGAGACCAGCGAAACGTGCTGCCGCTCAACAATCGGCCAAGAAGGGCTGGGGGTTCTCTGGGTGGTTCGGTGGTGGCAAGAAGGCGGAATCGCCCTCTCCAGCTGGCGACCAATCACCTGGCAAGCCTATCCGAGCCAAGCTGGGAGAAGCCAGCAGCTTTGTGTACGATCCTGATCTGAAGCGATGGGTCAACAAGAAGTCAGGCGCCGAGAACACAGCGGCGAAAACGGCGACGCCGCCTCCACCAAGGGCCATTCCTCGATCTGTCTCTGGGACTCCTCCACCAACGAGTGGAACACCTCCGCCACCAATGGCTATTAGTAGTAGCGCACCGTCGTCTGCCTTTCCTCTTCACATGCGCTCAGCGACCCCGGAGCTAAGGAGGGCCCCCTCGATGGATAACCTGGGCCTGCCCGCACCACCTCCCCTCATGGCCCGATCCGTGTCCAGCGGTAGTTTCGGAGGGCCCGGAAGTGCTCCTCCGAGCAGACCTACTACGAGCATGAGCAACGCCAGCAGCATCGACGACCTCCTCGGTGCCGCTCAGCCCCGCAAGCCGGGCGAGAAGAAGAAGCCGCGCAAGGGCGGCCGCTACATTGACGTCATGGCGAAGTAAGAAGTATTGAACACGTGGGAGCAATGGTGCTTTTGTGCCACTTTGGGCATCAACCTGTTCATCTGGCGTTTCCCGGGGGTCTGTCTCGGACCAAACTATTCTGTATAATAGACCATTGATTTCGTGTACTTTTGCGTACATCAGCACGGAGGGAAGGATCCCTGTCGCGGAGGCCGCTTTAATTCGCTGAGCTGTATGCTTTGGAGAAGAGGATACTCCGTTTTAATCAGTTTCTTTTGGATCACCGCGAACAATAAGACATGGTGGCGTATTGTCGAGACCTTATTCGGTTTGCGAGTATATGGAATACGAAATAGTAATGCAGTCAAAGATCTCTTTTCATATGATCGTGCTTGTATTTGTAGAATATCGTCTTGGGACTAATGAATAGCATTGCATATCCTACCAACTCCTCGACAACCCGTTAGACCGCCATCTATTTCGATCCGAACCTGAACGCCATAAATTCGCCCCGTTTTAGTTGGCTATGCTGATTAAACACTATATGATTGGACATAATACTACTCGTTGTTAGCTGAACATATTCAGGTAGTTGGCAGGAAGGGCCGTACCGTGACGACAGAGTCATCGGCCGTGGCATCGTCGTACTGTGGCACGTAGACGTAGAGGATCAAGGCATGGTCGTCAGAGAAGCAGGCAATCACTCTGCCCTCGAGCCGACCAACACTTAGCACTCTACTCCAGTCCTTGCCGTCGACCCGAACGGTGGCCCACCTATCTGGGCCATCTTCGCGGAACTTGGTGCTGGGGTGGTCTTCA
Organism: Corinectria fuckeliana; assembly: GCA_019137255.1. Lineage (NCBI taxonomy): Eukaryota > Fungi > Ascomycota > Sordariomycetes > Hypocreales > Nectriaceae > Corinectria > Corinectria fuckeliana. Next base: position 222,975 of record WPDH01000052.1, on the reverse strand, counting down.
ACGGGGCCGTCGAGCTGGGTTGGGTCCAGCTCCGGATTATCGAGGTTGGACCACACGCTGCAGATATCGGTAGTTTCGGTGGCAATGCGTAGGCGCAGGCCGCCATGCATGTTCGCGCTGAGGTCAAGCTTGGGGGCTTTGGCGGCAGCACCGGTAGACGAGCTGGACGCGAGAGCTAGCTTGGTGAAGCGATCCGAAATGGCCTTAAGCTGGAGTAGGGGCGGCAACTGGATGTGAACATCTGGCTCACGAACCTTGGGCTGCATGATGGTCTCGACAGTCTCTGGATGGAGAACGCGGACGGGGATATCCTGGGTGATGATCTTCTCATGCTCGCGCCGGAGAGAAGTCTCGAGGTGCTCAGCATGAAACATGTCGTCATCGTCAAAAGGGTCGTCACTGGTAGTGGCAGAAGGCTTCGACATGCCAGGGGCGTTGGGAGGATTGGCGCTGGTGTTGGTGGTGATGGTCATGGAGAGGACTGGCATGCCGTCCTTCTTGGTTAGGCGGAGGGAGGCGGAGATGCTGTTGAGGGCGGATTTCAGGGCGCGTTGGAGGGGCTGTAGTGGCAGCTCGAGGTTGATCGTGTTGGAGGCCTCGGCAGATTGAATGTGGTACTTGTCGAAGATGAAGTCCATGGCGAGGGAGCTATTCAGTCAGCGAGGGGTCCGCTCTGAGAGGTTGGCTATGCTCATGAGGGTGCTGGCGACGCGGATTCACAGGGCACTGGCGATAGATGGACGCAGCGATATGGAGAGACATACGCCCAAACCTGAGATCCCATGTCTGGGATGACAGTGAAACGAGCGGTGTCATCGCTCAGGCGCAACCAGGCAATCTTTTCTAGGGAGGAGAGGGCGGCGGTGAGCTCTGGCCATGGTTAGCAACGAACTCGGAGCGATCGTGACCGAGCATTCAGCATTCGGGTCTGGCAAGTGAAGGGCAGTTTCCTACTCGCGAAGGTGCGGATGTTTTTCAGTTCTGTCCGAAACCGCATGTTTAAGAGAAGGGGCGGAGGGCAGCCGCTCCGGGTTCAAATGCGTCGGGTTGGGTGCAAATTAAAGAAGCGACGACGACGACAGCGTTGTGACGTTGATGATTTGGTGTTGATCAGTGAGAGAGCCTAAGACTTTGGTGGGGCAGGTTGGAGTACCTAATTAGACTGTACCTTGTATCTACCTCCCACCTTTATAATCAACATTTTGCTTGCATTTAACACGCAGATCGGTAGCAGCCACGAAGCTACATGAAATATTATTGCGATGAGCAAAGAAAGATGTGAACTATTTAGCTACAGTTTTGCTTGCTCACTGGTGGTGCTGTACTATTCGCGATGCGAACAAGTGCGACTGTTGGGTACTGTAGGTAGTTTGAGGATCTTGGGTACTAAGAGCTGAGCGGCAACTTACTGTGACTGGCAACTTGGGCAGGAGCATCTCGACTGACGACGCAAGATCCTGCTTCATCTACTCTGACCAACGCCTTTCTTCTTTCATCGTCTCCCTTTGCCTCAAGGAAAGAGACGCCCGTTCAAGAAAAGAAGGGCGAATAAAACCCCCCCCGTCCGACTCTCCTGATTCCGACTTCTCTCTCCCACCATCCAACACCAACGCAACTCGCAATCCATCACTACATTGCTACAACATCCATTGCTCTAGCAGCCATTTTTGGTTCTCCATTTCGTTGCCGCTCCCCATTGCTTTCATTGTTCATCATTGAACCATCACCTCCGTGTGTTGTGTTTCGGTGCAAGCTCCCACAATTCGCCTCGGCCTAGCAGGAGATCATTCAGACGACCTGACTCACCCGCCATGCCTTTCTACACGAACATCTCTTCCACTCTGATGGATGGCTTTCGTTCTGTTTCCCCTTCCAGTCGAAGGATGCGCCGCTTGGAGAGGGCTGAGAGCCGGACCCGGAGCCATGCCCCTCCTGTCGTTCAAGTCCCCCCTCAGCTGGACCATGATCCAGGCGTCAGACTTGAAGACATCATGGAGGTTCCCTCTGATGCACCACCTGGCATTGAGCTGGGGAGGGTCCTACACAACCATGACCCTGTGATTCCCCTCTCACAGAACGACAACATCCCCTCTCACAGAGGTATGACCACAGACCAGCCATGCCCTTTTCCAATGAGCACCCTCTAATTCCGGATCTTATAGAGAATCCACATTTAGATGAGTCTGACCCAAGTCTCCGAGAGCGAACTACTTGTTCGATGTGCAACAATCCGATCGGGAACCGAAGAAGCTACCGTTTCTTGCCGGAGCACAAGGCCTACCTTCCCTGTGGTCATGTCTTCGGGCATCAATGCCTCTTCTGGTGGTTGAACTTCCATCAAGGCCGCAGAAATCGATGCCCGCACGGTGACTGCATTTCCCTTCGGCATGAGTGCGAACACCATGCCATTCCCACGACGCAACCAAACCAACGACCGTTCACTGACACCACGAGAGATTTAATCCCTTGGCAGTGTGAGTATTGCGAGACACATGAGGGCGAGAAGATGAACAAGTCCGTCGAAGAGTCCGTGCAAAAGCATAGAGATGCGCGGAAGCACGAGGAATTTAACGATGGGAGAACTTCGAGATTGAGAACGTTCTTTCACAGCTACCGCTTGGCCTCGAAGGAAAACAAGCTGGACAAGAAGGCGGAGAAATGGTTCCTCAAGAAATGGGCAAAGTTCGACAAGCTGTGCGAGCGACAGGTGCCCAAAGGAACACGGAAGAAGATGAGGGAACGACAGATGAGAGCTCCCAACCAAGGCATGTTCGTTCCCGAGGATGATGCCGGGGACGAAATAGCACCAGTTCATCACCAACAGGACCAAGTAATTAGCCAAAACTTCCAGGGGAACCATGAGAACCATGGGCATCACGAGGACGTTGGGGACACTGGTGGTGATGGCGGTGGCGATGGCGGCGGCGGCGGTGGAGGGGAGTAAGTCGATGACATGGAAATGGACGCGTATTGATGGACATGTTGGAGTTTTGGGGTTTGCAGCGAAATGTTTTCAGCGGTATGGTTAGAAGGAGAAGTCAAGTAGTCGATAGAGAGTAGCCACATGTGAATGAAACTGGAACCGTTCAGCGGTATTTGATCTTGCTTCATTATTGTGATGATATGTTGGTAGTTTCGAAGAATGCAAAAACGCTTGGCCGTGGGCTTGGGCCGGAGAAACGGATATAATGGAACACGCTATACTCTAACGTTGGCATTTTGCATGGGCCGGTCTGGCTCGTCGTCACTGTCGTCCCTGAACCCTTCCTCAAGACTAGGGATTGGTGTCAGCAACACGACACACCTAAGCAAGAGACGGTGTAATTTGGCGGCATCTCCAAACACTTACTCTCTACTCAACCGCCTATTATGGTCCGGCTGATCCGTCTGCGCATCCCTCCCCATAACACGCCAAGTCTCGTCGTCGACATCACCGAGCTCCTCGCCATCGTCGTCTCCAAGACCGTCGTCGGAGCTAGCCCTACTAGCAAAGACGGGGTTTCTTTCGGGCCTCCAGCTTCCGGGGAGGGAGATGGAAGCGATGCGGGAGGTAATGCGCTGGCGGAGGGACGATGTTTGGGAGGAGAGGGTATCGAGGGGGAGGTACTGGCTGTATCGGCTTCGGTAGCGTCGCCAGGCGGGGACGAGGACGTAGGTGAGGACGACGAAGAGGATGAGAGAGATGATGGCGGGGACTATGAGCGTCTGCGATTTCGTGTTAGTTGACTCGGGTCTTCGAGAGAGAGGGTTGCGCACGGCGGCTTTGCTGGGCTTACCTTGATGACAGAGATGGTGGCGCCCATGATGCCTTCGCACAACCCAACTCGGGCCAGTGCGCGTGTGTGCGTGTGTGTAGAGGAACGGCGACTTGGAGCAAAATCTCGTCGATGCCGGTGCGAGCCTCTTTCATGTGGTAGACCCCCCTTTGCGAGCCACGAAGGGATCGTGATATTTTGCTGGAGGGTTGAGGCAGCGATAAGATACGGCTTGGACAAGGGACGGATTAGCTTAAGTTACTTACGTAGGCCGGGCCTCCCGTGCTGAGTGAAGTCGCACGAGCCATGTACGGCCTGTTATACGACGCGCAACGCCATTCCGCGAGCGGGCCCTTTAGCGGCCCATTAATTAATTATGGATGCGTCCACCGGGCCGGTGCTAGAAATGACCCTTATTAGGATGGCCCAAGTTTACCGCAAAGCGCAAACATTTATCTATAATGTTATACAGGTACTGGCACTTGCCAAGTGTAAGCTGGCCGCCGAGGTATTCGTAGTTTCTGCTAGGCTCCTCCTCCGGACATTTGGAAGTTAAAGGAGGCCGCCTGTCAGATTGCAACTCGAGAGGTAGATGCCCCTAGGCCGGGTTTGGTGTAAGCGGGCAGCCTAGAAGGTCTGGGGAAGACGATGGAACCCGTGGCCTTGGAGAAGATTGAGATGAGACCAACCCGACTTCGCTGGGGATGGGACAAGGGGGTCGGAACGGCGGAAGGACGTCTTTACGGCACGGCAGATGCGGATATGAAGTCTACGGTAAGTCGGGAAGATGTATGAAAGTACGAAGTACCTGGGAACACGGACAAACAGGGCAATTAGCTTATAATTGCGAGCCTACTCGGTACAGTTTGTCTTGCTAGCAGTTGCACAATTTGGTAATCACGAGTACCTCCTTGCCTCCCTACGTGCAAATGCATCGAAAGACTCTCATCGGTCCAACATGAGGGATAGGGGCCAGTTGAGGTGCATTACTACGTACTACCTATCGTCTGCACCAGCACCACCAGCTACGGGCGCCCAATCCAAGGTTACGAAACCCACTCTCCACCAATACGGCCAGCCCATGGCTGACAGCTCCTAAAGTAGGCAGGTCGGTTGACTTGGACGTGGCCCAGTCCCATGCTCTGCTGGATAAGCTGCGTGTAAAGTAGGGGCAGGTTAAACGAGTAGAAGAAATGTGTGTTTTGTTTGTGTTAATCCTTACATAGGTACTCAGCGTCCTTGGAATATCCCGGAGGTTGGAGTAAGAGTAGTTGATTTCCTGTATGAAGCACTTCCTCTCCTCAGGGGGCCGTTTTCATTCCGCCCTTTTCCTCATGTTTAGCTGACAATGGGAGGTCAGATTGACTGCACCAGTTCACGAAACTGTAAGAAACTTGTCATCGTTTACTCAGTCCACACTTCGTAGAGGCCATCTGTTGTGCTGCTTGATGATAATAGGAGACGGCCCGTTTCTCTTCGCTCGTAATCGGTCGTCACCCTTCCAGCCTGGGCGCCAACAATGGATGGATCCATCCCCTGGGCCCGTAGCGTAAGTAGGTAATTATGGAGCCTACCTTAGACCCCACAGCGCTCCAGATGGCCTAGCGCTCAGCGCCTCTTCAGTACATGGCTGCATAGTACAGCGATGGAGGCCCTCAAGCCAAGGAGCGGCGGCGGCTACCACCTCAATTACCCATTCATCCCCATAACCCGCAAGCCAATCCCCATCCTTGCTAGGGCCTCGCCTTCGGTACCCTTGCTCGACTTGGTCCTTTACATCCCCCGAACTCGAATTTGGGGCCAAAGCCAGAGCCAGAACCAAGTCCCGACCAGATCGAACCCCTGGACGCCTTTACTCCTTCAACTGTTGCAGCTCAGTATTACTTGACCCCGAACGCCGTCCTGCAAAAGAAAAAGACAGCAGTCACCGCCTCCATCTAGGGGCCGTCTGTCTGTCCCTCGCGCGTTCCTCTCTCGCTCTCTCGCTCCTACGTGACCTCCCACACCTTTTCCTTCGGCTCTCCGAAAGCCATCCTCCGCCTCTGCACGCGCCCGCGGGAGTGCTTGTGCGTTTGCGTTTGCGTCTGCGTTTGCTTGCGAAACCAACTTCGACTCCGTCATCGCATGCACCTACGCTCCATCTAGGTTTCAACCCCCAAAACCACGGGCCAAATCGACCCGGGCCCCTCCCCGGATCGCCACTCAAGCCCCTTCCTGTTGCGTTTCGGCAGAGAAGCGTCCTTCGGTCCCATCATGCGACCGGCCCCGGGCCACCAAACCGCCGCCTTCTCGTGTTTCACCTAGTCGTCCCCTCGCTTCTCCGCCTATTCCTCCTCACCAACCCCCCGTCTGCGACCCCGAACTCGATCCTGCCGAACATCACCACCGCGGCCTCCACTCCTGCGGCCACCACCGCACCGGCGTCTCCTTCGCCATGTCTTCAGACAAGTCGAGGCAGTCCTCGGGCGGCCGCTCCATCTTCTCCCGCAGCAAACACAAAGAGAAAGATAAGCGCCTGGCAGAGGACGCCAAATACCCGCCCGATGATGCCGCCAGCTTCCGCTCATCGCGCCATCACAGGGACTCGTCCATTGTTTCTGTTGAGCGCTCGGGCTCTCCTGATGGCGGCATCAATATGATGGCCGGAGTTATAACATCAATCCCCTACGACACTCTCTCCAGCGGCTCCCGATCACCCATCCCCGTCGAATATCTACCCAAAGGCGAGCAGGTGCCAGTGCGCCGCGAACCCCAACCTCACCACCTCAACAAAGGGATGGACTTCCACCAGTATCCCAGCTTCGACGCACCCACCACACCGTCTGGCTCTCACTCTCCCGGCAGGTCACCGGCTCCTAATAACGTTACCATGGCCTCGACGGGCCGCCAGGCTCAATACCAGCAATGGGGACTAGGCCGAGGCCCTGCAAACGGTGGCCGATACGACTCCTATATGACCTCCAACGGACGAGGCTCTGCCGATAACCTCAGCGTCTACTCAACTAACCAACCTCCGCCCGAACGGCTCTCCCGCGCATCAAACCTAGCACTGGCTAGTCCTTCCTCCCAGGCTTCCTACGGCTCCCCCTACCAAACGTCCCACCGCCTTACCAAGTTCCCCGGACCCGGACCCGGATCTAGCGGCCACGATGGCTTTTACTTCCCGAAACCAGACGACGACAACGTGGTCGAGCAGATGTTTCTTCAACTAATGCAAAAGCGAGGCTGGCACAACCTGCCCGAGCAGGCCAGGAGGCAGATGATGGCATACCCTTCCCAGAAGAAATGGACGTTGCTGCACCAGGACCGACTCACCGAATGGCAAGGCGAACAGAAACGCCGACAGAGTGCCCGTCCGAATCAATATTCGACCCCCGACATTACCACCTACTCGGACGAGGAGGGGACCCCCGAATGGTACGTCCGACGCGTCATGGAGGACAGGCTCGATGCGAAGGGTATGGGGAGCTTGGAAGTCAACTTGAGAACCCAACAGATTGGCTGGGTCAAGAGATTTGTCGAATGTCAGGGCCAGGTCGCCCTGATGACCTTGCTGCTTAAGATCAACCGCAAGACAGCGCAGGGTCCCGCCATACCGGAGAACAACAGGTCTGATAAGAACCTCGACCGCGAGTATGATATTATCAAGTGTGTCAAGGCCCTCATGAACAACAAATTTGGCGCCGACGATGCCCTCGTTCACCAGAAGGTCATGGTCGCTCTGGCCACCTCCCTGGTGTCCCCGCGCCTAACTACGAGGAAACTTGTCAGCGAGATCCTCACCTTCTTGTGTACGTGGGGTGAAAACGGTGAAGGCCATCTCAAGGTCATACAGGCCATGGATGAGGTCAAGTCGCAGGGAGGCGAGAATGGCCGGTTCGACTCTTGGATGCGCTTGGTGGAGGTTACAGTCGATGGCCGTGGAAAGATGGGCAGTCTGGTGGGCGCCAGTGAAGAGTTGAGGACCGGCGGTATTGGCATGGAGAACCTGCTCATGGAATACGCTGTCGCTACGCTCTTCCTCATCAACATGATGGTCGACTTCCCCGAGAAGGATTTGCAGTTGCGGGTGCATATCCGTGCTCAGTTCACAGCATGCGGCATCAGGCGCGTGCTGCACAAGATGGAGGGTTTCCAATATGAGCTCCTGGACAAACAAATTGAGCGGTTCCGCACCAACGAGGCCATTGACTACGAGGATATGCTCGAGAGGGAAAACAGCAGCATCAAGGACAACGTTGAGGCAGAGGTAAAGGATCTCAACGACCCGGTACAGATTGTCGATGCTATCCAGCAGCGCCTTGTCGGAACTAAGACACAGGACTACTTTGTATCCGCTCTCCAGCACCTCATGCTTATCCGTTCCAACGATGGCGAGGAGCGCCTCCGCATGTTCCAGCTAGTAGACTCAATGCTGAGCTACGTTGCCATGGATCGCCGTCTGCCAAACATGGACCTCAAGCAGAGCCTCAATTTTACGGTGCAGAGTCTGCTCGACAAGCTGCACACAGACTCGGAGGCTCGACAAGCTCAAGACGAGTCTCTTGAGTCGCGGCAGATAGCTGAGGCCGCGATGGCAGAGCGTGATGAGATGCGAGCAAGGCTTGAACTGGGCGCGGATGGACTTGTTGCCAAACTTCAACGGCAGCTGGACGAGCAATCTCGATTCATCGAAGCCCAGAGACGACAGGCAGACGGCCTCAAGGCGGAATTGGAAAGCATTCAAACTGTGCGAGCCAAGGAGGCCCAACGAAACGAACTGGAGACGCGAGAGCTATATCTCATGCTCCGAGACGCCCAAGACGTCGCCGCTTCCAAGGCCGCTAAGAGCAATAGCAACAGCAACAGCAACAGCAATAGCAAGACTGCGCCCATCGAAGACCCAACTCGGATGCAGGGCATCCTGGATCGCGAGCGTCTCATGGAGCGCCTCCAGATGCAGATTGAGCGACAGAAGACCCAGTTCAAGCTGGAGGGTCGCGTGTGGGGTGATGCCGTTGGCCCCTCGGATCGCCTTCGGGCTCTGCGAGAGGAAATGGAAGGGGAGATTCCGGGCACGCCCCCTGGCGGGGGAACGCCACCGCATGACTTCACGAACAGCGTTTTGGGCAGCATCAGCCGGCACACCAAGATTTCTCGCAAGCCTATCAGACAAAGAACAGAAGATGGCGAGCTGGTCGAGGAGGGAGAAGAAATCGAAGGCGAGGACGGCGTTGTCTTCGAGAAGCCCAGGATTGTCGAAATGAAGCGACCCGTCATGGATCCCAGGCAGCAGGCTGGCTTGCTTGGGGAGATCGGATCCAGGGTCAAGAGATACGATGCTAGCGATTCGGAAGACGGCGAAACCACTACTGGTCCCTCGCACCCGAGCATCGAGTCACCCATTACCCCCCCGGGCGACGGCGAAACTCCCAAGATCCAAATTACCGGAGCCTCTGGACCGCCACCGCCCCCACCTCCGCCTCCGCCTCCGTTGCCTGGGCATCTGCCCGGTGCACCCCCACCTCCGCCGCCTCCGCCACCGCCACCTCTGCCGGGGCACCTTCCCGGCGCTCCACCACCGCCGCCGCCTCTACCAGGCATGCTATCTCCAGGTGGCGGCCCTGCTCCTCCTCCGCCGCCGCCGCCTCTCCCCGGCGCCGGGGGAATGCCGCCACCGCCACCGCCCCCGATGCCTGGCGCAAGGTCTGGCCACTTCTTAGCACAGCCGGCCGCCTTTGCCGCTCCGGGCATTGGCTTGCCTGTCGTGCGGCCGAAGAAGAAACTCAAGGCTCTGCACTGGGACAAGGTCGATACCCCTGAGACCAGTCACTGGGCAGCTCACACACCCTCCGCTGAGGAGCGCGAGGAGAAGTATCAAGAACTCAGTCGCAAGGGAATTTTGGATGAAGTTGAGAAGCTTTTCCTGGCTAAGGAGATCAAGAGGCTTGGCGTCGGAACCTCTAAGAAGGACGACAAGAAGCAGCTCATTTCTTCCGATCTGCGGAAGGCTTATGGTGAGTATCCTTCGAACCTGGCTTGGTTATGGTTGCTGACGAATATTAGAAATTGCTTTTTCCAAGTTCTCCCAACACTCTGTTGAGAAGATTGTGCAGATGATCATTCACTGCGACACGGACGTCCTAGACAACCCCGTCGTGATGGACTTCCTGCAGAAGGACGACCTGTGTAACATTCCGGACAACACAGCCAAGCAGATGGCACCATACAGCAAGGACTGGACCGGACCTGAGGCCACGAAGCAGAACCGGGAGCAAGATCCTAGCGAACTGACTCGCCAAGATCAAATATACCTGTACACTGCGTTTGAGTTGCATCATTATTGGAAGAGCCGAATGAGGGCGTTGTCGCTCACCCGCAGCTTCGAACCCGACTATGAGGAGATTAACGAGAAGGTTCGCCAGGTCGTTGCCGTGTCCGAGTCTCTTAGAGATTCTGTGTCTCTTATGAATGTTCTTGGCCTTATTTTGGATATTGGAAACTACATGAACGACGCGAACAAGCAAGCGCGCGGTTTCAAGCTCAGCTCTCTAGCTAGACTGGGCATGGTAAAGGACGACAAGAACGAGTCAACGCTGGCGGATCTTGTGGAGCGAATTGTTCGAAACCAGTATCCTGAGTGGGAAGGCTTTGCCGACGATATCAACGGTGTCATGATGGTGCAGAAGATCAACATTGAGCAGCTCCAAGCCGATGCGAAGAGGTACATCGACAACATCAAGAACGTTCAGATGTCACTGGACTCCGGAAACCTAAGCGACACCAAAAAGTTTCATCCCGAAGATCGAGTCAGCCAGATTGTCCAGCGATGTATGAAAGACGCGAGGAGAAAGGCGGAGCAGATGGAGCTCTATTTGGATGAGATGATGAAGACATACAAGGATATCATGGTTTTCTATGGCGAAGACCCTGGGGACGAAAATGCCCGGAGAGACTTCTTTGCTAAGCTTGCCCTGTTTTTGGGCGAGTGGAAGAAGTCGCGGGACAAGAACGTCCAGGTGGAGGCGACGAGGAAGCGGAACGAGGCGTCGATGAAGCGGAAGCACGCCCAGTTGAAGATCAACAACCCGATCGGAGAAGCTGGCCCGATATCTCCATCCAGCACTGGCGCCATGGACTCGTTGCTGGAAAAGCTACGCGCTGCTGCGCCGCAGGTTCGGGACCAGAGAGACCGACGCCGTCGTGCGCGGCTCAAGGACCGACATCAGGTCCGCGTAGCGTCAGGACAGAAGATTCCAGACATAGACGAGATACCCGAGGCCGAGGTCAGCCTGAAGGACAAGCAGCCGCCCATCGACGACGATGGAAACCTACTCAGCCCGGCCCTGTCATCGCCTCGGGAAGGCACAGATGACGTTGCGGACCGAGCCGCTGCGCTCCTACAAGGCATGCGTGGAGGTGACGGTGCCGATGACAACGATCCCGAGAAGCGGGAAAGCCTGCGAAAGGCGAGGAGGCAGACAGCCGAGGAGGAGAGGAGGCTACGCAGGAGGAGACGAGAGAAGGCCAGCGCAAGCCAGTCCGAGGACACTAAGGAGGAGTCCAAGGAGGAGTCCAAGGAGGAGCCAAAGGAGGAGTCAAAGGAAGATTCAAAGAGCGAAGCGAACCAGGAGGCCAAGGCCGAGGACGCTCCGGCGGGAGACGATGTATCAACACCAACGGCATCCACGAACGGCGCACCTGCAGAGGAGGAGGATAAGGCATGAGGACAAGAAGGGTTTGACCGGGAAATGCATAGCACGGTGTCGGACGCCAGCATAGGAGCGAGCAGCGTTGGTAGATACCACACGTGCGCCGTACGTAATGTCTACATTAGCACATAGAGCCGGGGGGCACAAGAGAAGAGACGAGCGTTTTTGAACGGAGACAAGGTCGGAATCTTTCCAAGAACTAGAGTAGCAATAGCTATGGGCGGATCGGAAGTCCTGGATGGGTTTACTACGCTATGCTTACGATGAATACAACATCATACTTGGTACTCCTCACTGAAAGATGATGAAGTTTTTTGTATGTAAGTGGTCACTGCCTATGTTTAAGATATGAGTGACTATGATGAGTAATGAGTTTGTTTTTATAGTGCCCTTCTTAACGCCTGCTGGATCATTCTTCTGTCTCCATTAATGTCTCCAGTCCAGTCCAGTCCAGTCCAGTCCAGTCTTTTTTCCCCTTCTTTTGACGGATATCGAATCATTATGTCATACGTGCTTTGAACCATCTTGCCTTGCCTAGCCTATCTCGAAGGGCTCAGGGGGCGGTTGAATCCACCCTGCCGGTTCATGTACTGGCGGTACTCCAGCTTCTTCTCCTTCTTGACGGCCCCGACATTGTTGCCCGCAATCTTCTTGCCCTTGGTCGTCCCGAAGCCGCCGAAACCCATCATGGCCTGCATCGCCGCCACGTCGTCGTCCACCTCGGGCTCCTCACCTTCCGACACCTCGCCAGCATCCATGGCGTCGTCGTCGTCATCGGCGAGGGGGCCGTCGCCGTCGCCGTCGGTAGTAGCGTGCTTTCCGTCGCGCCGCGGAGATCGGCTGCCGCGCGCGGAGACGTTGAAGGACATGTGCGGCGCGGGCTTCTTGGCCTCGGGCTTGGAGCGCGTGGGCAGCGCTGAGTCGAGCAGGGGGCTGTGTGTGCGGCTGCGGGGGGAGGCAGAGCGCCGGTGCTTGCCTAGGGGAAGAGTTAGTCTTGTCTTGCTGGAACGCGGGTGCGCAATAGCCGAACCTCGTCTGTCCGTGTCGTCATCGCGACGGTGCCGAGCCGCATCGTCCTCGCCGTCCTCTCCGTGCCTGTCCCTGCGGTCTCTGTCGTCCAAGTGTCGCGGCCCATCCCTACGCCCGCGCGGCCTGTTCCTGTCGCCGCCGCGGCCTGCGATTCTCCTGTCCGGCGAGCGCGAGCGATCTCGGTGTCCGCCTCGGCGGTCGCGTGAGCGGGAGCGATACCCGCGTCTGTCGGCGTCCCGATCGCGGCCGCCGGTGCGGCGATCTCGGCGGTCGGACTCGTCCCACATCTGGCGGCTGTCTGGCCGGTGGCGGCGGCGGGGGTCGGCCATGGTTACGGTGATGGAGAGCGTGTGAAGTCGAAGGAGGGCTTGAGGTGATGTCAAGGTCCGGCGCAGGCGTCGACTTTCGGGGAGGCTGAAGAAACGGCGAGCTAGATGTGGCACTATGGGTGGGTCTCAGTTAAGTGGCGGCGGCCTGTGGGGAAGTCACATTACTATTGGCCGGAGCTTGTACCTGCCAAGACCTCCGTCTCTAGGGGCTTCAGCCTTGCATCCTTCGGAGCATCGTAATCCGCCATTGACCAACGTGTTCACTCTCCTCGGTCGCGCAGAAGCACGCCGATGTCCCAGCACCTTTTGCTTCAAGGCGTCCTCGTTGATCTCTTCTTAAGCATCCTGCAAGCCTTGAGGAAACACAATCGACCTTGCCAACATGGCGAAGCTGGCGCAATGGGTCGCTGCAGCCGTCCTCGCGCTGGGCGCCTCAGCTGCAGACGATGCCGACGCTCCCTCGGTGCTCACCGCCGAAATTGGACGCCAGAACAACGAGAGCCTATTCTGGGGGCCCTACAAGCCGAACCTGTACTTTGGCGTGCGCCCGCGGACGCCTGATGCTTTGTGGACGGGACTGATGTGGGGGAGGGTCGACGCTTTCGACGACATCCAGCGCGGTATGTGCAGGCGGGTCGTCCCTCGCGTATGTGTGCAAGCTAACCTTCGCCTGCGTGTTAGGCTTCCGTTATACTTGCGAGCAGGGCGAGGACATCCACGGGTACGGGTGGGACGAGTACGATGCGCGCACTGGCGGGACCCAGACGATCCACGACGAGGGGAACCGCATCGATCTTACGACTTCGTTTGTGAAAGTCCCTGGTGGGAACCACGGCGGCAGCTGGGCTGCCAGGATTAAGGGCCAACTACGAGACGGTGTCCCGCCAGACACGAAGACGATGTTGTTTTACTATATCGCACAGGAGGGGGGCGGCGAGTTGGCCGTGGAGAGCGAGGGCGGCAACGAGTTTGGCTTCGAAGGAGACGTAAGCCTCAAGGGAAACTCCAAGACTCTGGGCGACTACAAGCTCCTTGTAACAGAGGGCGCCGGAAAGCACCCATCGAGCAACCACCCGCTTTTGCCTGAACGACATGGGGACACGACAGTCGTTGTGAGTGCTGACGTCCCTCCAGAGATGGTGTGGCAGGGCAAGCCGGTCGTGTACAAGCACCTCCAGGACGCCGTCAAGTACGTGCAAGAAAACGCCGACATGACAAACCCACCGCCGCCGTGGCAGGTGTACCGCATGGGACACCAGCCCGGCAAGGGCAACGTGCATATTGTGCAGAAGACGTTTGAAGGGTCCTTCGAGTTTGATGTCATCTTCTCGTCCGCGTCTGCTGGCAGGGAGCTCAAGTCTGAGGAGGTGACGGAGGAGATCAAGCAGACGTCCGAGTCGTTCGCCGAGCAGTTCTCTAGCATCTTCGACCTCAAGGCGCCCTACACCGCCGACAAGTATAAGAAGTTCGGCAAAAGCATGTTCTCCAACCTCTTGGGCGGCGTGGGGTACTTCTACGGCCATCAGATCATCGACCGGTCGTATGCGCCCGAGTATGATGAGGAGGACGAAGGCTTCTGGCAGGACGCTGCAGAGGCGAGGGCTCGGAGACAGCAAACGCCTGAGGGTCCGTACGAGCTGTTTACAAGTGTTCCGTCGCGGCCCTTCTTCCCTCGAGGCTTCCTGTGGGATGAGGGATTCCACCTCGTGCCCATCGCGGATTGGGACATCGATTTGACCCTGGAGATTGTTAGCAGCTGGTACAACACCATGGATGACGATGGCTGGATTGCCCGGGAGCAGATTCTCGGTGCAGAGGCGCGCGACAAGGTGCCCGCGGAATTCCAGGTCCAGTACCCGCACTACGCCAACCCGCCTACCCTCTTCCTCATTCTCGAGGGATTCATGGAGCGCCTCCGCGCCGCCAACGGAACCCAGCCTGCCGTGAAGGAGCAGCTTGTGGCTGGCAACCCTCTGCAGACGGCCCACCTCGACAACGTCGAGCTCGGAGAGTCGTATTTGCGCAAGATGTACCCCCTCTTGCGCCGCCAGTATGATTGGTTCCGCAAGACTCAGCGCGGCGATATCAAGTCTTACGACCGTGAAGCCTTCTCCAGCAAGGAGGCGTACCGATGGAAAGGCCGAACGGAGACGCACATCTTGACCAGTGGCCTGGACGACTACCCCCGAGCGCAGCCGCCGCACCCCGGCGAGCTGCACGTTGATCTCATGTCGTGGGTGGGCCTCATGACCAAGTCGCTGCTGAACATTGCGGACGCGCTGGGCATCGAGGAGGACGTGGCTGAATACGAGAAGGCCCTCACAGCCATTGAGCGCAACCTGGACGACCTCCACTGGTCGGAGAAGGAGGGCTGCTACTGCGACGCAACCATCGACGAGTTCGAGGAGCATGCGCTAGTGTGCCACAAGGGGTATATCTCCCTGTTCCCCTTTCTGGTTGGTTTGATGAAGCCCGAAGACCCTAAGCTAGGCAAGATCTTGGACCTCATTGGCGACGAGGACCATCTATTCAGTCCCCACGGACTGCGTAGTCTGAGCAAACAAGACGAGTTTTACGGCACTGGCGAGAACTACTGGCGCAGCCCTGTTTGGATGCCCATCAACTATTTGGCTGTGTCTCAGCTAAGAGTAAGCCCCCCTTCCCCTATTTTTCAACCTGCCCCTGAATTATGGTCCGATGTGACTGACGCTGGGTATAGAACGTCGCTTCTAAGGAGGGCCCCTACAGGGAAAAGGCGCGGGATCTGTTCACCCGGCTACGCAGGAACCTGGTCGATACGATCTACAAGAGCTGGGAGGAGACGGGCTTCGCGTGGGAGCAGTACAATCCCGACACGGGTGCCGGGCAGCGAACGCAGCACTTCACCGGGTGGACGAGCTTGGTAGTCAAGGTCATGGCTATGGAAGAGCCAAGCGATGGGGGCCGATCAAAGGACGAGCTGTGAGCCAGTCGACCACGATGCCGCGAGTAGGGGCGGCGTCAGAATCGTGTGTATAGATGCTGGAATCCACATGACGGACATTGACGGGCATGTCAGTCGGTCCGTTGCCAACAACGAGGCATACAAATTCCCGGATGCCTCTAAGCCATGTGAGACGTGGGAGGTGATGACCCAAGTGCAAGCGTTGAAGCCTCGTTGCGGCTTTTAACAGGCCCGGTGCAAAGTCGAGGGTGGAATGCACCTCGTGTAGATCGCACCTACTTGCAGCGAGCTCGAATCGTGATACCCCTTCTGTCTGAGAACGGCCCGCGTCTCAGTCACTGATCGCCGGCCCAAGCCAAGTACGAACATGACGGCTAGGGGATGACATTGCGAGGCGAGTGAGTAAGGCTTCGGTGTAAGCGGCGGGTCCACCGCAGGTGAGTCGCAGGGCTGATGACTCAGAATCGATGTCACGATGATGCGCATCGTGTCGATTATGGCTCGGAAGGTCAACGGGCTGGAACGTTGCATATGGCTGGGCTGGTGGCTTGGGACAAACAGCGACGATGACGAATAAACAGAAAAGTGCTGAGGCACACTGCAAGAGCCGCACTCAGGTCGTTCGCACAGGGCTGAGGGCTAGTGGTGTGCTATTCTCGACTTCCAGCGAAGCTCCTGGCCGTGATTGGCGCAGCTGGTCGACCTCGGTTCCTTTGCAACAGGGTCGTTCCTGTGAGACGGGCATGGATCAGGTCCTCATCGCGAGAGACCCCTTTCTAATCGAAACGAACGGCCCATGCGTCAAGCGAGCGATCGGGATCTGAGACCCGGGGGTGGACCGAGAGGCAGCCGGTCTGACGGGACAGTGGACCGCCGGGGGGGGGGGGGGGGGGGGGGAAGGCTGACTCTGGGATGCCGCTGCCATGTGGTAGCTCGTGGGGGCCGTGTGTGTGCCTGGGGAGAATGCGAGAAACAGTAGCATGTTGCGAGCAAGACGGGCTGACGAGCTCTGCGTCCTGGTTGGAGGATGGGGTTTCGATCGAGGCGAGGCGGTGCAAGCGGCTGGGGGAGCCGGACGGGATGTGGACCAGCGGGGGCCGTCAGCCAGACGCGCGCTAATAGAGTTAAGGGCGACCGTTGTGCTATTTTTAAGGCGCTTAACTATGGGGCATTGACTGCCCGGGGTGGACGGGGCTGGTTCCTGAGGTGTACATGTACCTGGGTAGATGAGGAGCGTGTCTGGGGCAGTAGGGCCTGGATGACATGATGCTACCGTTGTTGGAATCATAGGGGTCCGATGCAGACACGAGGCAGAGCCCTTACTCATCCGTCATCGGGCACATGGGCATCCAGGACATGCACCCGAGTGCTCCGTCTCTCGGCCGGGGGGCCACCCGCGCTTCGCCCTGCAAGGCAAGTCGGCCTGGCCAATGGGCGCGCGTCCCAATGATCTCGGTCAGGGCTGCTTCACCCGCGGCCAGTGCCCGATGCGACGGCCGAAGACTCACAAAGGCGGGCCCCCCCGGGAGATCCGGGGAGGCTTGGCGGGCCACCTCTGCGACGGGGGGCCGCGTCCGGCATGCGAGACTCCCGGCCCAATCGCACGGCGAGCGGCCGACTTCTCGTCTTGCTTACAGCATACTGTACGCACGTGGGCCGTGGGGGGTTTGGAAGCAACCCTCTTTGGGATGTCCGCGATTACCTCTTTGGGGCAGTGGGTTGCTACGTTCCATCGATTCCGGGGGACTGGGCGAACTCATCCCCGGAGGGAGAGGGTAGCGAGCAGCACCGGTCCGCTTACGCAGAATGAGTCACTCTCGAAGAGACGCGACGGCGGCGAAGGCGCGGGGAGGGCCGTGGTGAGAGAGCGAGAACCTCGGAGGTAAGTGAGTTCGGCGATCGTTGAAGTCCGGGGCGGGAAGCGGTTAGGAAAAGCGATTGTGAGCATCGAAAGCGGTGAGATCTAAGACCACTACATAGTATGTAAGGCAAGCTTGTGGGTGGATCTCACGGGGTTGGCCGATGCAGGTTGACGCCATCATGGGCTTTTGATAGGCACCTACTTACACCTAGGCAGCAGTGCAATCGAATCCCGGGTGCTCAGTACGAGCAGTACGAAGTATACTACACGCCATTTCCTCGGAGTGTGAGCTCTGCGTTTTAGCTGTGGACACGGTTACGAGAAGCCGTAAAAGAACAAAGATAAGGGATTTTACGAGAACCGTCCTATCTAAACCTCCGAACGAACCCAACCCAGTTAGGTTGTTCAAGTACGAGGCATTAGGGGGGAAGGGGCTCGGAAACGCTGGAAGAATACGACAAAAACACGGGAGAATTCGCTTGGGAATGCCATCACATGCTCTGGACAGTTGACCAGAGTCGTCATCCAATGACGTCGACAGGATCAGCACCGGGAAACGCATTGGAGGGTTATCGGATACCGGGAACCCGGGACGACGAAGGGATGGGATGGGATGGAAGGGAACGGGGCTTAATAGCACACGCGCACTGTAATCTGGGTCATTGTGCCTTGCATCGGTGTGCGGGCGAGTGTGTGTGTGTGTGTGTGTGTGGCTGTTGATCTTGTCTCACGTACGAAGTGGTTGTTCAGTGTAAAATAATGTATTCGCGATAGTGCAGCAGCCATCTCATCCATCATCCACCGTCTTATTCGCAGCCCGCCGGGATAGCGCCGACAATCGAAAGGCGCACCGTAACGAGACTAGTGCCCCCAGCGCGTTTCCCGTCGTCTCGGATTTTACAAGTTTCTACATACATACGTACATATTGTAGCTTACTTACATATCCATCTACGTAGTATTACTTCCTTACTCTACAAGGGTCAGGGGGGGGGGGGACCAGGACCAGGGGTACGGACAGTTTAGTTCTGCTCGCTCTCCTGGGCGAGCGTGGCTGTGGTTTGATGGCTACGCTACGACGTAGCTTGGGTAGTTCAACTGCGTTTGTTCCCCCGTAAGCAGAGAATGGACCGGGGTGGGGTGGTAGAGGAAAAAACGCCCCCAAGATGGAACCGGCGAAAAAGGGTCCATGTGAGTATGTCCGAAGTGATTAGTTACTGTATCAAAGGCTGTAAGAGAGGGTGGCGCCGACCGGGCTGAAGGGCTGACAGCCACTTTGGCCATGACTCTTCCTCCACTGTATCCGTCGACTACCTACCACGCCTACTTACTTACCAACCTAGGCACCCAGGCAGGTATTGGTAAGTCGTAATTAGTAATTAGGTAGTCTCCCTCAGCCTTACAGACAGACCCCGTCGCCCGTTATAACCGCCCAGTCACGGCTCACCAGCCACCCCTGCTGTTCGCCGACATGGCGCAGTCAAGCCCGCCGCCTGGTGTCCCGGCGTCCAGTGTCCCGCCCTTTTGTCGGCCCCTTCTCTTCGATTTCTTTCTTTGGAAGCTTCCGGTGCTCTCGGTACGTATCTTGGAAATGCAAATCGAAGCAGTGGAATGCGTTTGTGAAGTGGGTGGATGCGAAGGAAGGAAGGGGGGGGGGGGGTGCATCATCACCATCATCCTCCTCATCACACGCCATCCACCTCGACGCCTTGTAGACAGACGTGATGTCTTGGGCTGTAGATTCAATATTGTATATAAGGCTCCAGTATCTCCAGAGTCGAGACAATAGTTCATCATCACACCACCATCCAACAGCATCACCCAAGCACTCCAACACTCTTACACTCAAGCAACCCTCACTTACACCCATCGTCACTACCAACACACAACTCTGCAACCTCCATCACAACCACCACAACCGCCAATCTTCCATAATAACCCACTCAACTCCCCTCTTAGACAGCTACAGAAAAAAACACTCATCATTCACAATGGCTGCTTTTACTCTCACCTTCGCCCCTACCTCCGCCTCCTTCGGCCGCAGCGGCTACAACAAGGACGGCGACGACACCTCCGACTCCAAGCCCAAGCCCGCCTCCAACAGCTACGGCCGCTCCGGCTACAACGGGCCCGAAGCCGACTACGGTCGCTCCGGCTACAACAAGGACGGCGACGACGACGAGGGCAACAAGGGCCGCTCCGGCTACAACAAGTCCGACGACGACGAGTAAATTTCATCTCGAAGAAAATCACAAAGATTGCATCAAAACTTCCAGGGCTATTTCGCATCTGGAGGCCAGCGTGGATGGGGCGTTTGGAAATCTCTCTTGAGATGGGCATCGGGACGGAGTCGGTTTTGTCTTCTGCTTGCATCTAACATCTACAACTTCATTTTCATTTTCATCTGCGTCTTCGCCTTCACCTTCATCTCGCATCAGCAGCATCATCACAACAGCATCTACGATTTTTGTTCGCATCGGCATCGGCATTGGCACCAGCGTTGGAATTCGCATCGCATTGCATGGAGTTGAATAGGCACGTCCGCTTTCAACCAAAGCATGGCGCGGCACGGCATGAACGGAACGGCAAGCGACGAGCAAGAAGCCACCGGTGGCACGCTCTCGCATCTCCTTTGTTCTCGTTAATCCTCGGCTTCTCATCACTTACATCCCGAAACCCTGGCGGTGGACGGCTCGCTATTCATAGAAATCTCCTTTCATTCGCATTCGGCGGCGTTTAGATTTTAGACATCATAGACATTCACATTAGATACAGCATCCTAGACTTAGACCGACCACGCAGGTTTGCGAAAACCTCTAAAGACAATATACTGTGGTCTTTTTTTTTTTATAACCTCAACTCTGCTCTTTAGTTCCTCGTTATTTACCGACACAGAACCTAGTAAACACTCAGTCAGCAATCGCAATCCCCATCTCGCCGAGGCGCAGAGGCACAGAAGCCACAGTCAGAACTTACTTCTCGAAGATGACCCCCAGCACCTCTTCCACGTCGCCGAACTCGCCACGCCCGGTTATCCGCGCGAGGCAATCGGCCGCGTACCGGAGATATTCGGCTGCTAGGACCGCATCCGCGTCGCGTTCGCCCTCCTCCGCCTGCGCCTGCGCCTCCGCCATGAAGACCTCCAGGTGATGGCGGCACTTGACCAGCAGCTGCCGCTGCCTCTCTGTCACGCCGAGGAGGTCCTGGAGCTCGGCAGGCATCGATGTCATACTCGTGAACGAGCCGACAAGGCTGTTCATGACCGTCTGGATGCCACCGGGATCCTTCGTGTCCGCAGCTGCCGTCTGCGCCTCCTTGCACGAGATCGACACCAGCTCAGCCGCCGCTAACTTGGCATCTCGCGCTTGCAATGTCGCCCTGAAGCCTTGGACGAGCTTCGTAAATTCGCCGGGGTCGACCGAGTCTCGTTTGTTGATCACAATTAGACACGATTCGGCCCGTATTGCAAGATCCAGAGTCTCCCGATCGTATTGGATGAACGAGCCGCCAGATCCCTGCTCCACAGCCGCCAGTACCACGACAATGTCTGAATCCAAAGCCTTTTGCTTCGCCCTCCGGATTCCTTCTCCCTCGACGGGCCCAATAGCGGCGGCTTTGGCCCCCTCCATCGGCCCGGACTCTTCTGACCGGAATCCGGCTGTGTCGGCGAATGAGCAGAGATAGCCGCGTATGTCAAGACTAGCCTCAACTATATCTCGGGTGGTGCCAGCCTCGCCAGAAACAATGGATGCCTCGCGCCCGACGATCAGGTTCATCAGTGAGCTCTTTCCGACATTCGGCGGGCCTAGGAGCGCAATTCGGATTCCGTTCTTCAACAGCTCGTTCCGTTGGCTGCCTTGCTCATGCAGCCCGATGCTGTGCAGCATCTTGGCCACCTGGTCCTTCACGTTGCCCAGCAGGTCCGATTCGGATTCGTCAAAATGTTGGTCTTCGGAGAAATCAATCAGCGCCTCTATTTCTGCGCGGGCCAGCAACAGCTGCTCTCTCCAGGCCTCGTATGCGCGCCCGAGGGCCCCCGAGTTACCGCGTACGGCGGCGCGGCGCTGCTGCTCCGTCTCAGCCGCGAGGGTGTCGCTCAGTGATTCGATTTGGGCCAAATCGAGACGGTTGTTGAAGAAGGCTCGCTTCGTAAACTCCCCGGGCTCGGCATACCGGATGCGCGAGGTCGTGGAGCACCGCGGGATTGCAGAAAGGACGGCCTTGACAGTGGCAGGTCCGCCATGGACGTGCAGTTCCAAGACATCTTCTCCCGTCACGGTCCTTGGGTTAGGAAAGTAGAGAACAAGGGCTTCCGAGTCCAAAACGATGGATTCCTCGGATTCCTCTGGAGATTGAGGGTCATAGAGGGGTCGCACAGTGGCATATCTCGGCTTGGGCAGTGCCTTAGATGGACACAACGCCTTGTATACCTTGACCTCATCGTTAGTCCGGTATTTCTGACTGATAATTGGGATGCCTACTTCTAAACATGACGGGCCCGATATCCGAATAACGGCAATGCCAGCCCGACCTTGGGCAGTCGACAGGGCATAAACCGTGTCACCAATAGCAGGAAATCGAGCATGATCGTAAGAGTTGCCCGAGGGCCTTGAATGTAACGAGAGAGGCCTAGACGGCGCTCTGCCCCGGGTTGGGCCGGTCAGTGACAAGGGAGCTGTTGCGTACGCCGGGCATTTGGCGAATGCCCCGAGTCGTGAGGAATTCGGAGTGCTGATGAGTCTCCACGGGCGCAGACTGCTCTTCAGCATTGGTGGAGGAAAGGAACGAGACGATAACAAGATTACAGTTAATGAGAATGAGCGTGGTGGTTGTGCTGGTGAGACGTCTGGATTTTCCTATCCGCGCTACCGTAGGGAGAGAATTAGGGATTGACTTGACAGGCTTGGTCAGGCCCAAGGTTAAACAGCTACAGCGGACCGCTGACGGCACTCTTCATTCGCGGCCAAAACCAAGCATGATTGTTGACTCTGCATCCGCCGCCGTAAAATAGCGGTATGAGACGTCGGTCACGCATTAGATGTTTAATTTCAGGAAGGCCTCTTCAAGACGGAGTGTGCTTTCCACGGGTGCTGGACGTTGGAGAGTAAGTACGCCGTAAAAGCACAAATTATTCAAGTATCTAAGCGCGGGGCAGCGAACTGGTCTTTTTATCGTAGTTCCTCTCCAGTGTTGGCTACCAAAATAATAAGCAAATTCATTTGTCCATCATCCGTATCCAATTTTGCTGAGTTCAATGAATCAGAGATGGCAATTTGCAGTACATCAAATATCTACTATATCCGACTGTACGAATACTGGCCGTCAAACAAATCCATCACGAAAGCTCCCCAACCGGGAAGGCGGTGCGGCGGAGTATCCTCGGCAATAACCGAGGCTGCCACAGTCAAGCGTAGCAAGGCGACGAAGCTTGAGCTGCCTGGCGGCTGGGCTGCGTGGACCTTGACCTCAACTCCAAACACCAACACCAACATCATCGCCAAACCAAAGCTCACCGACCATCTCCATCCACGCCGCCGTTCGCCCCCAAACCCGATCGCAATCTCCGTCTCGATCCCATAGCGACCGCTGCTAGAGCAGCCCGCCTTTCACCATGTTCAGAAACAACTACGACAACGATTCCGTCACATTGTACGCCGCCCGCTAGCCGGTCCCGCAAGCTCTCCTGGTGCCCCAGCACGCTAACACCTGCCACAGCTCGCCTCAGGGCCGAATATTCCAGATCGAGTATGCCGCCGAGGCAGTGAAGCAGGGTTCGGTCGTCGTCGGAATCGCCAGCAAGACCCATGCCGTCCTGTGCGCCATCAAGGTGCGACTGCTTGCCTCCCTGCATGCTCCCGTGGGTGTGCGGAGCCATCTGTTTCTAACCTAGCTTGCAGCGCAACGCCGAGGAGCTCTCATCCTACCAGAAGAAGCTCTTCTCCATCGACGAACACGCCGGCATCGCCATCGCCGGCCTCACCTCAGACGCCCGCGTCCTCTCCAACTTCATGAAGCAGCAGTGCCTCGGCCACCGACTCACCTACGGCCGCTCCATCCCTCTCCGCTCCCTCGTCGACATGATCGGCGAGAAGGCTCAGATCAACACCCAGGTCTACGGCAAGCGGCCATACGGCGTCGGCCTGCTCGTCGCCGGCGTTGACGAGCGCGGCCCCCACCTGTTCGAGTTCCAGCCCTCGGGCATGACGGAGGAGATGCTCGCCTTTGCCATTGGCGCGCGAAGCCAGATGGCGCGGACGTACCTGGAGCGGAATATCGACGCCTTCGCCGACTGCTCGAGAGAGGAGCTCATCCAGCACGGCCTCAAGGCCCTCAAGGAGAGTCTGGTGCAAGACAAGGAGCTGACGGTGGAGAACACGTCGGTTGGCGTCGTGGGCGTCGTGACTGAGGGCACCAAGAAGACGGTCGAGCCCTTCAAGCTCTACGACGGGTTTGAGGTGCAGGAGTGGATCGAGAGCGTCGCCGAGGGCCAGGGTGGCGGAGATGATGAGGAGATGGAGGTGGATAGCTAGAGCGCCAACAGAAGAGGATAAATCGCGGGCGTCGGCGGGTGCTAGCTAGTTAGATCATGTACAATTACAAGCTGCAAAGGCAGCATTCATGGGTCTCAAGTCAAGTCGGTTGAGAGAAATGGCTTTGATCATTACTTCATCTATCCAAGTGCTACCGTATGACTACACCGTCTAAGTTATGTCCCATCGGTGCGTGGTATCGAGCGGAGAACCAAAATACAGTCATCGTCCATGCATAAACCCAACGCCAGACTTGCTATCCGTAGAAAGGACCCAGACCCCAGCATTTCTCTATTCAAATAGCAGTCCGTCTACTGGCTTCCCCACGTCAGCTGAAAGATGGCGTCCGAAACCTTGTAGTCGCGGAGTGCCTTGATGGCGCCCTCGGCCGTTTCGGCGGTGACGAGGATGCCCTTGTTGGCGGGCTTCACAAAGCCCTCCTCGGCGGCGCGGTCCAGCCACTGGATGATGCCGTCCCAGTAGCCGGCGATGTTGAGGAGCACAATTCCTCGGCTGTGGATGCCCAGCTGGTTCCAGGTGGTGGTCTCGAAGATCTCCTCGACGGTGCCGTAGCCGCCGCTCAGGCCGATGAAGCCGCTTCCGGGGCCGCCATTGAAGACGTCTTCCGCCATGAGCTTCTTGCGGGTGTGCATGTCCTTGACGACCGTGGTCCGGCCGTACACCGCCTCTTCGGGGACGACTTGGTTCTTGCCGTTGACGGTCTGGTAGGTGCCATCACGCTCATACTTGACCAGGGCCTCGGGGATGATGCCGTGGACAGAGCCAGGGCCGTTGATGGAGACGATGGTCTTTGCCACCTCGCCCATCAGCCCTACGGTTCCGCCTCCGTACACTGTTTGTGGAACGTCAGTTTCACCATCGGAGGGGGATGTCCCGGCGGAGGCCGTCACGGGGACGAGGCCGGAGGGCGGCTCCACCCGGCTTGGCCGGCTGTGACTCACCTAGGTCGATGTTGCTCGCGGCCATGGCTCTTCCAAGAGCGCGGGCGGCTTCCATGTGAGCGGGACTGGCCCCCGCGCTGGCGCCGCAGTAGACACAGATCCGGGTGGGAGGTTGGCCGTTGGCAGACGAGCCATTGGCACCGGCGCCGTTTTCGGATTGAGGCCCGTGGTTGTCGGCAGTCATGATGACGGATGGTGCTGAGCGAGAGAAAGATGACAAGTATCAAGGAGAGTAGGTGGCTTGAACACCGAGAGTAGAGTGTGCCTTGAGAGAAGTTGTCGGTGTAGAAAGAGGCGACTGCAGCGGGAGGATGACGGTGGGAAAGACGACAATGTTCTCAGTGCGGGTTGTAGCAAAGAGACAACTGCAGCAAGAGTTGTAGTTTGCGATTGAGTTTAGTGATGTCAGACGGAGAAGTCGGCTGAGAGATTGATCATGAGCAAGATAGAAGGAACAAAGAAAAAGAAAAGAAAAGAGAGAAAAGGGAGAAGAGAAGACCAAGTTGAGAAGCTATTGAAGACGGGGTTGTCGTAGAAGGGAGAGAGGCGGACAATGGTCATCGGTCATCCGCGTCGCCCCCCCGCGGTCTACTGCTACTTACGGCGGCCCACTTACAGTACGGATACAATCCCAACTGTCCAAGTGGCCATGCAGTGCCACGCCGGAATGCTCGCGACTGGCTCGGGGAATTAAGGTCAGCAGGACGGGGAGCGTGTCCTAGCATAGGCCGAGTCTAGCCCGAAACCGGCATCTACTATGTATGTACAATGTGCTGGTGAAGTGGCGGCCTGGTCGTGGGTTGAGCTTAATAGATCTAAGTGGTTGGCGGGGCCTGGAGTTGTCCAGCCACTATGCTTGTGCTCCGTTAGGTCGACAACACTGGATGCATGCTCGCTGTAGCCACCGGTGCAGTTCCAGGCTGTGCGGCCGGTTGTCGGCCATCTGGGCCGCTTGCTACAGTGGGGGCAGCCTAGCACGTCACCTAAGCTCCGGTGGACTCTTGTCCCGATTAGGTAGGCCAATGGAAGAAGCTAGATAGATACTCCTCAAGACACATGCGCAGAGGGGAATTTCGACCTGCGACCAACCTCCACCGACGGCCACGACCCAACAGCCGCAACAGCTCGGCCCGCGAATTCGGCTCCAGAACAGATACCCCCATCTGTCTTCAAGCCCATTCAACGTCTACTGGTCTTCTCCCCCCGACTAGAGGCGTCAGACACCATGGCCGAAGCAGCCGTCTTACCTCGCCAGCCAGCTGCTCAAGGCGAGCAGCAGCAGGGGATTTTCGGTGTAAGTCGTCGCGACGGCAGAGAGCCAACGTCCATAGCCATTGGGAACCCACATCTAACAACTTCCTTGCGTTTAGGGATTCAGCTTCAACAAGCTTCTCATCGGCGGCGCTGTCTACTTCGGCATCAACTTTGCCGCCAACTACGCCATGAGAAAGGACCAGTCGGCCGTCACCGTCACCCACCCCGAGACAGGCCAGATCATCAAAGTTCCCGGCAACATCGACGACATCCCTCCGTTCGAGCTTCGACCCAAGGAGCTTGACGAGGGCGCCACGTATCGCGGAGTCCCGCGCAAGATTGCGCCCATCTGGCCGCAAGACAGCCACCTCGACATCATCGTCACGCTCTCGCCCTCGTTCAACCCGACCCCCATCTCCGAGGTTCCCGGGGAGTACGTCATTCTCCAGGAGAAGGACTTCCACATGAACAACTACACGGACAAGCGCTCAGTAGAAAAGACGTTCCCGGTTCCCAAATCGGTTCAGAACAATGGCACCCTTTGGGGCCACTTCTACGTCGGTCTGCCCGGCAGCAACCTTGACCCCAAGCAGCCCGAATTTGATCCCGCCAAGGCCTATCATTTCGCCTGGCCCTTGACCCAGTACCTGCCCCAGAAAAAGGTCGCAAAGACGCGAAACCTGCTCGACAAGGCTCCCGAGCCCGAGACTGAGACGCCTGAGCATGCCCCCGCTGGACCCATCATTACCAACCACTACCACCCAAACGCAAGCTTGTCGTTCGTCCCCGACTTGGGCGTCAAGGAACTGTCATCTCTTACACCTCCCATTCGTCAGTATTTCCGTCTCGAGGCCACCGGCGCCCGCGACGGTTCTGGCCAGAATGGCTGGTACTGTATGTTTACCCTGCCTTACCTCTCATAGACATGATGGAGCTAACTATGACAGACCCTGTTCTGTTTGTCAACACCTTCTGGCAGTTGACGAACCAGATGAGCCCGTTGAACGATACCGTCAAGGAGTTGCCCATTCGCATTGATCTTGGAAACCTTGTCAGCTGGCAGTACCAAATCATGGCCACCATGGAGGCCAGTTCCAAGGAGGCTGCCCGTCAGCACGCAAACGGCAATTCGCTTCCTGGCGGCGGCGACGGCTCGGAGATGGAAATGATCAAGGAAATCTTGATTGACACCAACCCCATCCTCCTCAGCATCACCGTCGTGGTCAGCATTGCTCACATGTTCCTGGAGACGCTCGCGTTTGGTTCCGATATTGCCCACTACCGCAAGAAGAAGGACAATGTTGGTATCTCGGTGCGGTCCATTTTGGCCAATGTCTTCATGCAGACAGTCATCTTCCTCTATCTCTTGGACAACTCTCAAAACACAAGCTGGATGATTCTGGGTACTCAGGTCGTGGGCATTCTCATCGAGTTCTGGAAGATTACCACCGTGGTCAACGTGCGAGTGGGACCTAGCGCCCCCGGATCATGGCTCCCCTTCGCCATTGTCTTTGAGGACAAGCAAAAGTTGACTGAGACGGAGGAGAAGACCAAGGAGTACGACGAAATCGCGTTCAAGTACGTTTACATAGCCGCGGTGCCCCTCCTTATCGCCTACGGCATCTACTCGCTCATCTACGACACCCACAAGTCATGGTACTCGTACGTCATCACCACCCTAGTAGGATCGGTGTATGCGTACGGGTTCCTCATGATGGTCCCGTCGCTGTACATCAACTACCGTCTCAAGAGCGTGGCGCACATGCCCGGCAAGGCCATGATGTACAAGTTCTTCAACACCTTCATCGACGACCTGTTCGCCTTCACCATCAAGATGCCGTTTTTGCACCGTCTGTCGACGTTCCGCGACGACATCATCTTCTTCATCTACATCTACCAGCGCTGGGCGTACCGCATCGACTACAGTCGTGTCAACGAGTTCGGCCAGGGCGGCGACGATGAGGGCGAAGAGAAGAAGGAGGCCGAGGGCAAAGAGGCGGCTGTCGAAAAGATCAAGGAGATCGAGGCGAAGGCGACGGGTGTTGATGCCGGTAAGGCCAAGACCAAGAAGAGAAAGTAAAGCAAAGATTCCTGCCAGGCTCTACCTTTTACGTCTCTTGTTTCATCGTCCGCAGGCACCTGTTCGGCGGAAGACACGGCATCATCAAACGTCTTGGAAAACATAGAAGAGATGGCTGCATGATGCCTTTTGGTTCTCACTTATAGATCCAATTGAGTCGAAGGCAAGTGTTTGGATAGCTATGAGAGCTTGTAGCTCATACTACTTCACCCTCCACCAATAGTCCACGTTTGGCTAGGTACCTACGGAGAAAACAACGACTCATGTTATTCAGACTGCCACCCCATAAGCTCATTCGGCACGTTCCATCCATTTCCATTAGACTTCTGCCATTGCGGTGGGTGATTCCATTTCGTTAAGCCCAAACCAGCCTTAGATACACAGCACAGCCGTAGCTGTGTTCACGTTAGGTCCATGGATGGAATGATCCGACCGCTGTCCAAACAACTGGAACGTACATAGATAGTAGAAGTGTCCAGTGCCCCCTGGAACACACCCGCGTCATAGCGGTCCCCGTTCTGTGCGGTGGCTGAGGACTGTGACCTACAGGGCCCCGGGGCTCCGAGCCAAGGGAGCGTTCCAGGGCATCTTCAGTCGGCCGTGACCTAACGCTTTAGGGGCTCAAGCTCGCTCCAGAACATGAGTTAGGTTTGAAACCAAGCCACACTGGCGCCCGTTTCCCGTTCCGTCATTCCCGTCTGCCCCCGTACGAAGTATATGTAGAAGCTAAAACCTACAACGTTGCAGAGAAAAGGTCAAAACAGAGCAACACGCTGATGACGGAGAGCCTCGGATGAAATACTCTCTTCCTTCATCTGTTGCTGCTTCTCATCTTCGTATTCTCGTTCTCTTCATCCATATCTGCTCCGGGATCTCGCATAGGACGGGTGCAGCAGGGGTTTAGCCTCACACACAGCCTCACTTGGGCCGACGCCATCTCACAATAGCTTGCTTTCCCCGTTCAACAACACCCTTACCCCAGTCTCAACTCTCTTCCGGCGTTCCTATCCCCCAGCGCACTGCAGGCCTCCCGCACGCAGCAGCCAGGTGCTCAGCCTCATGCCCATACCCATGCCCATGCCAACGCCTGCGCCTACGCCCATCGTCACCCTCCACAGGCCCAGCTACTTATAATAAACACCGTCCCGCCTCGGTCCCTTGGCTCTCGTGCTCTTGTTCGAGCCGGTTCCCGGTTCGAGCCGACCATACGCCCATGCGCTCTCTTCGGTCGCTGTTCTTCGCCCCGCGACGACGACGGTGAATGAGGTGTCCTCCTCGACGCTGACTCGACCTTCGACTTGTCCCCCACCTCGAACCCTTCCCCTTCCCCAGACTTGGAGTCTCCCCTTCTGCGACTCGACAACAACACACCGCAATTGCTTGCGCTCCGCCCTGCTGGGACGCCTCGACGGGCCTCGACGCCCCCCAGGGACGACTCGACTCTTCCCTCCCCCCCCAAATCATGAGCAGCTTCGACTCGGTCGGGACGTTGCTGGCGGCCATCGCGAACCTGATCGCCGAAGGACTGCGCATCCTCAGCTTGGCCGACAAGCGTCAGTGGGGGCCCGACGAGCACGAGCAGGTGCGAGCCCTCACCCAGGTGCTCGACGAGGCCAAGAGGGACTTCCAGGACCTAGCGCCCCTCGTCAATGGACAGATCTACTACGAAACCGATCGCAAACGTACGTTGTCGCCGAGGCGTTGGTGGGCATTCGCACCTCTACTCAGACACTGACTCGGGTCCGCAGATGAATCGATAGAAGAATTGAAGGCTTTGAAAGCCCGCTTCAACACTCACATCCAAAACCTAAGAGACTGGGGCCGCTCAGGCGGTGCCGTCAACCCCGTCTGGGTGCGCGAGACGCACGACCTCCAGCGACAGCTCCACCGCGCGCAATGTCGAGCCGCGCGTCGCATCTTCACTTCCGAGAAGGAGGCCTCTTCGCGCTGCCTCGGGGCCTTCCTGGTCTACCGGAAACAGCGGGAGTGGACCAGGAACCGCGCCGTCCCCGACGAGGCGGAGTACCACCGAAGGTACCGGGAGGAGCTTCAAGTCTGCAACAGCATCGGGGCGTTCCAGCGCTTCAGCGACCGCGACATTGCCTTTGTGTGCGACTTTTGCGACGGGCACATCATCTGGGAAGACCTGGAGGCCATGCCCTCGATCCGGACCTTTCAAGAGGCCGCGGCATCGCCCATCTTGACCCTGTCCCCGACGACGGACAACCTTCACTGGCAAGCGACTGGTTTCGCCGTGTCCGACCGCCAGGAGAAGCAGGTCGTGTTTGCGCCCGTCGCCATTGCAAACCATGTAGCGCCGCACCATCGCGACTGGCTGGCCGGTCTGCTGTGTCCGTACTGCGAAGACGAGTCGGCCGAGCCCCAGGAAGAGTACGATGACGACGACGCCTACCACCCCGATCTCGGCTACGAGGACCTGGCGGACTTCCAAGAACATCTCGAATGGCAACATACGACTACTGCGCCGACATCCTCACAGCCAGCACAAACGGACAGTTGCCAGGTGATGTAGGCGGTGCAGGCAGTATGTCACCTCGCACTACGTCGCCTTTGGTTATTCTGGTCTTTTTTTCTTCTTTTCAGCATACGTGCCGATTTGACACGCTTGGGGTGAGGTTTTGAGTAAGGAGTTTGGCGTCTTGTGAGAGAATCCTCCCATGGACAGGAAGGGCGACATAAAATAGGCAGCATGGACGGACGGAGCGATCACAGCATAAAGTTACGGTTTGACGAGCTCACTAGACACCAATAAAATGAGACTGGACATGATGAAGCCAACGTAAATAGTCACATAATGTACATAGCCTTTTTGCAAGAGGTTCCCCCGGTCGTCACCCGATGCCACGGGATATCTTCCAAACCCCTTGCTTCAATGCTCCTTTCGTCCATGGACTCTGAAAATCCCAAAGAGAAACATGCGGGTGCGCCTCGCTGAATGGTAGTGGTGGACATGTATGGGTGGTACTGATATATATATTTGGTGTCCTCAGAAAAACCGCCAGTAGATGAAGACAAGTACGATGAGCCCCAGGCCCGCAAAGGGCGCGTACTGCTTGATGAGCAGCTCCCAGTTGATGCGGACGGCGGCGCGGCGGTACTTCTTGCTGTCGTCGCGCAGGCGCGAGCTGAGCTCGCCCATGCGCTCGAGGCTGTCGCCGCGGTACAGCAGGTCCTCGATGTTCTTGGTCATGACCTTTGTGACGTCGCGCAGCTCGTCGTTGAGCTTGTCGAGGTTCTGGGCGGCGCGGGCGTCGGAGTAGGTGGTCTTGCTCTTGGCGATGAAGTTGTCGAACTCCATGAAGGCGTAGGGCCGCAGCTGGGGGGAGTGGACCTGGGCGCTGGGGTAGGTGGTGGTGAACTCGCAGGCGAGGTCGGCGAGGTAGGTGAAGGCCAGCTTGCGCGGGTACGAGGCGGCGCACACGGCGAGGAAGACGATGTCCTGGTCGATCACGTAGTGCAGCGTGTGGCGCGCGCCCGTCTCGATGCTGGCCTGCGCCTCCGAGTTGCGGGTGAGCTTGCGCAGGACTTGGCGGACGTTTTGCTTGGTTTCTGCGAGGGTGGCTTCGGCCTGGAGGGGAGGGGGAGAGGGAGAAGGAGCGTCAATGCCAGGTCGGAACAGCAATGGGGGGGGGGATGGATGGCGATTGCTTACCTGCTCGTCGTCGACGGAGGCGCAGAGCATGAGGCCTGGGAAAGCTGGGTTAGCCGCGTTGCGCCGTGACGGCCCGGGGCCGGAGGCGCATACCGTCCAGCCTGGATATTTGCGTTGAGTAGATCATGGCGGCGGCGGCGGCGGCGGCGGCGGGAGGCTGTGAAAAGGAGGGCGGAGGGAGCGGTGATGAGGCTTCAAAGGGGTGGGTTATCAAGATGCCCCCTTGGCGGCTCTAGAACCAAACGTGTCAAGAAGGCCACGCGATGGGGAGGGGATTGACGGGGCAGGCAGGACGAAAGCAGAGAGGCCACGAGGTTGCTGCAAGCTGGCTTTGGTAATAGCGTACGGCAGCGGTCGAGGTGGAAGAGCCCTGAAGCCTAGGTAGCTAGAGCAGTCGTTGGAAGAAGTAGTGGCTTTTGTGGTGGTGTCGTCTTAAAAGAGGTCGTTTTGTAATGCTGCTTTGAGCTTCCCTCCAACTGGTCCCGGGATGCTGGGGCGGGAAGCAAGGGGGGTCGTGCTGATTAGATAACGGGCTTGGCATCCCACCTGGTTCATGGAGCTTATCGTCGCGAGCTCAGGACTCTTTTGTTAGCGACTTTCTAGGTTAGATTTATGGTATAATAACCCAACTGCCTAAGCTCTTCAGTCACCAGTAACAA
This sequence comes from Corinectria fuckeliana, assembly GCA_019137255.1. Classification (NCBI taxonomy): domain Eukaryota; kingdom Fungi; phylum Ascomycota; class Sordariomycetes; order Hypocreales; family Nectriaceae; genus Corinectria; species Corinectria fuckeliana. The sequence goes on along the minus strand of WPDH01000052.1, from coordinate 190,210 downwards.
CAGCAACAGCTGGCCTCCGTCCTTTCAGCAATTCTTGACTTTATTGTGACCCGGATCTCGAGCCTTCTGAACTGAGGACAAAAATATTCCTTTCTTTAAATACCATCTGCTGATTTCCCCATTACCGAAAATGGAGTATGCCAAACAGGCGATCCTCGTAAACCCTGGAGCCCACCCCCCGGATCTACGATGCCCTATACTACTCTTTTCAAGATGGAGATTTCGGGTTTGCTGGTGATGGTACATGGCTTGCAGATAAACATTACAATTGTCAAGCTGCTGTGTATGGGGATCTCATAAAAGCTTGAGTCGATGGCCAGCTTGCCCCCAAGTACGTTTGATGCGCCTCTTCTTGGTTCTCCAGCTACGATCCGGTCAGTACGTCTGATCCTGATGCAATGGATTCAGCAACGAATTTTCACAATGGATACCTCAGCCGCACCGTTCACTCCAGCGGCCTTCATGAGAATTGGTAGAGGTTGTGTCGGCATGGATGGGTTCTTAGGCTGAGGTATCCTTGGGCTTGAATTGTTAAACGCGGAAGTGGGAGGACTATTCGTGCAGTTGTGTAGCGGCACCTTTCAATTTTTGTTTCCGGCGATTTGTTCCTGTCTATTAGATATACAATTACCACACAGGTATCGCTCTGGTGGTATTCACATTAGCCTTCCTCCTTTCCTCCTTTTCGTATTCTTCTTTTTTTACCGTCAATACGCTATATCTCATCCTCATCCTCATCAAAGTCATCCTCCCTCCCCATCTCGTACAATATCCTACCTCCCTCTCCCGCCCCGATATCTGTCTGCGCGTCAAAGTAAGGCAACACAATCCCCTCTCGGTCTTTTCTCTGCTTCTCCGTCAGCCCGAGGTTGAAGGTGCTCTCGGGCTCTTCGTCGCCCTCGCCCGGTGCGTCGTCATCTGCGGGCGCCCCGAACATGGGGTGGTCCTTCAGCAGGCAGACCTTGCCAGGGAGTAGAGATGCAGAGGCGTCTTTCCGCCTGACGATAAACTTCTCAGATACAGTTCTGCCACTGCGCCGGCGCAGCTCCATGTGCATCACGACGCCCTCGCTGTCGTCGCTCCGGTCCTTTTCCCGTCCCTTCAGCCCTACGAGCACGCCCTCGCGGTCCTCGCCAAGGCCCCATTCTGGCTCCTGGATGCTTCTGTTCCGTGCTTTTTGTCGCTCAATCTCCTGGTACAGGCTGGAGAGCCGCAGGATAGCCGTCGCCAGGTGGCACAATATGGTGAACGGATGGGGCTCGTACTCGCTGAAGGACTTTGGCAGCACGACGGGAACGTCGTCGTGATATGTGCCCACGACGGAGACGGCGGGCGTAATGATGCCGGAGAGAAAGCTTGCAAGCGACTCAGGGGCGGTCGATGCCAGGGCATTGAGAGAGTCGACGATAACAACCGCTCCTAGCAGAAATCATGAATTATAATTCTCACGGGAGGCCCCATTCAAGACTCACTTTGCGTGGGCTTCTCTTTGGAAGCCAACGGGTTGAATGCGGGATAATGAGCAACTAAATCCCGTCGCACGGAATTCAAGTCCTTGCCTGCGGCTTTGACGAAGACGTCGACATCTCGGGGTTTCTTGAGCGTCACGAACGAGAGGAATATCACAGACGTCTTTGCGATCTGGCCATGCATCTTTAGTTCGGAAAACGACAGCAAGGCAAAGAGGAAGAAGTCACCTTTGCCCTTGAGACGAACTCGCTCAGTGCGGGCTGGGCAGGCTGCTCGAGGCTGTCGACGACGAGGGTGAGCGGGCTTGCGCCGTCGCGGAGATTCAAGAGTTTTTGCAGCAGCAGGATGCTGTGGGAGCGAGTGTGGGCGTTGGAGGTGGGCGCCATTGCGTGTAAGGCTTCTTGAAAGGCTACAGGTTCGTGCGCTAAAAGGCGCTATCGCCAGGTCTCTCAGCTTGGTAAGGTTCTTTGATGAGGTCGGTCGAGATGGCTGAAGTGAGGTGAGTCAAGATGGGATTTCTTGCCGTCGTCGGCTTGACTTTGAAGTTGAGCCTAAGCTGCCCGTGGTCACTGAAAACCAGCGGGTCGTCCACTAAACTAGACCGAACCCCTCCTGTGCCCCGCCATCAACTCCAGGACGAAACAGAAGTAAATAGGTGCACTGGAAGACGACAAATAATGAATGTGACGTGAACTTCACCGTTAATAGTGTCTAGGCGGGTAGATATCTAGTCTAATTAATGGCTTTTGCATCTTCCCCAGGGTATCCTTCTCAAAATTACTCGCAATCACTCAAGCTAATTCGTCCTCGCTCTTGTCTCTCCCGCTGACCATTCTCATGCTCCTGCGCGGCCGAGACACAGCCCTGGCCTTGAGCTCGACCTTGCGTTCAGCCTCACGCTCGCTGTGATCCACGTCGACCTGCAGTTCGTCTGCGACTTCAGCCTCTGTTTTCCGCGCATCGCCTTGCTCGGGCTCTAGATCCTCCATCGTAACGTCGCCGTCGCCTGGGGCTGCATTGCCGCCACTGTTCGGGGACTTGAGCTCCGGCGGCAGCTCGACCTCCCAGTCGTCCTTGAACTTGCTCTCCAGGTGCTCGTCAAAGTCGCCGGCCTTGCGCCTCTCGTGCGCGGCCCAAGCTTGCGCAAGCCACTCGGGGTCGTGCCGGCCTTGCGCAATGTTCGCGATGTACGCGGCGCAGTCGTGGCGGAAGCTGTCGTCGTTCATGAGCGACGCAAAGTCCGGGCAGGCGTCGTCGGTGCCAGCGCCCAGGACGTGCTGGTCGTCCGGGAACAGAGCGAGGATCTCGGCCTTTTCCTCCCTGTCGAGGACGTCCCAGGCCATGGGGTTGGACAATATGGTCTGCGGGGAGCGAGAGTCAGCGTCTCGTCAACTCGATCGCGCGTTCGTCTGGCGCGACTCACTCTCAGATCGGCACACGCTAGGGGTGACTTGGGGTCGGCGAGGATGCTCTCGGCGTCCCATTTCGGTTTCCTGCCGGCCCGTCTGACGACGACCCTCTTCTTCCTGCCGGCCTTGGGCTTCGTGGGTGTCGAGGAGCGCTTGTCTCCCGGAGGCGACGACTGCTTGGTGTCGTCTCCTTGTACTGGCGGCAATTCGGCGGGAGATAGTTTGGTTGGTGTCCCAAGAGAGATGTCCACATCTCCGATGGATGAAAGAGGAGATGAGGACCGTGGGTCCTGGCTGTCTTCGTTTCCAACTTCTGGGCCGGGCATTGTTGATGGAGTTGTCGTGGCTAAAGAGTTGACCGAAGCGCGGCTCTCAGGACGACGCAGAGAGCCGCTTCATCTGTCAGCGTTCGAGCTTGTAACCACCTAATAACTTATCAACGCTAAGGTAAGCATGCTCTAGCTGTCGGATACCATATCTAGGATAAAGAGACAGATTTGCGAGGCTTAAACCATCGAGTGTCAATGGTTGTAGTTTCCCGAGTCTTTTGTCCGTTTGTTTGTTTGTTTTGTGCTGGATTTCGGAGAAATGATATCGCTCTCTAGGGTAGATAGTCTGCTTGCTGCTGATACATCTTGAGCACCGCTGACAAAGCTCGTACAAACATGTCTATGACACCTCAAGCTTAAAGAAACCAACACCATTATTTGTATAAAGTAGTTACTTTACCATAACCTATACCCTACGAGCAAATTAAAACACTTATATACCCACCAGCACTACGAGTAATGACTGGCATGCTGCATCGCGGGTGCTTTTCCGTCTCATGTTCCATTTATCCGTCTCCCCGCCTACTGTACCAAGTAGCTTGCACCCTCCATCAAACGAGGTGCATTATGCACGACCGAGCAGTGGATCAACTAAACCCGTCAGCGGATGCGTGGTAGCATTTTCTTGGGCATGATTTCGGGTCAAGACATTCCGAAACAGCAGCGAGCTTCATCCGTCATGTGTCTCTTCCTTTCTCCCTCCTACCAAATTTCTGGTTGACTTGCTCGTTCAAATCTAGAATTAACCCGATTTATCACTTCCATCTCAGTATGAATACAACCAAAGGATTTTGCCTGAAGTACAATGAAAGGCATCCTTTTTCCAAGGTCAAGGTCGATGACCGGGCCTCTGTCCAAGAACTTCTCCGCACGCTCCTTGACCCTCTCGAGCCATTCTTCTCCCCAGAGAAAGCCCGCGTCAGATGCCCTGGAGCTACGGCGGTTCGGTTTGACCAAGTCGCCTCCGAGGTCGAGGGAATCTGCCGGCCGCTCTGGGGCCTTGCTGCCCTGCTTGCAGGCGGTGGTGAGTATCACGGGGAAGAATGGTGGATTCAAGGCATCAGGACGGGCACGGATCCTGAGAGCCCCGAGTACTGGGGGTACCCTCAAGACAACGATCAGAGAATGGTTGAAATGTGTCCTTTAGGTGAGTCGGGATGCCGAGGGAACATTCCATAACGTCCTCCGTGGCCTAGGCCGATGAATAGAGGCTGGGATCCCAAGTAGTGGCGCTGATCCTTCAACAGGATTCGCTCTTGCAGTCATACCGAACATTTGGGATCGCTTTTCTGAAAAGGAGAGAGGAAACATCGAGACGTGGCTAGGAAACTCGATTAACGAGAAGAAGTTCGACACTGTCTCTCGATTGCATTCGCCAAGTCGCTAACTCGGCATAGCATGCCAAACACGAATTGGCTATGGTTCCGTGTATTCGCGAACCTGGGATTGAAGAAGAACGGCGGTAAATTCTCTCAAGAGCGGCTCGACAGTGACATCAGGCACCTCGACACCTTCTACCGTGGGGATGGCTGGTCCAACGACGGACCAGAGGGTATCCATCGTTAGTTGACCTGTCCCAAAATGGAGTACAGATGCTGACAGACTCAGAAATGGACTATTACTCATCCAGCTTCGCCATACACTTCCTGCAGCTCCTGTACGCAAAGCTAGCAGGGGAAGAGGACCCTAAGCGCGCAGAAGAGTTCAAGAAGCGAGCTCAGACATTCGCTCTGGATATGGCCCACTACTTTGACGACGAAGGAAGGGCGATCCCGTTCGGCCGCAGTGTCATCTATCGTTTTGCCATGGTTTCTTTCTGGGGATCAATGGCGTATGCTGGAGTTGAGCTGCCTGAACCTCTGACTTGGGGGATGGTCAAGGGCATTGTGCTCCGCAACTTGCGCTGGTGGCAGACTCAGAATGATATCTGGACCTCCAGCGGAACATTGTCGATTGGGTATTCGTACCCAAACATGTATGTAAGTGTCGGCCACTTCCAAGCCTCGACAACTTCCACTGACTAGACGTAGATGGCAGAGAACTACAACAGTCCTGGGAGCCCAGTAAGATCCACGCTGATTGTAATGGCATCGTAGCGTCTAACGAGATGATAGTACTGGGCATGCTTGGCGTTTATCTGCTTAGCTGTACCAGAAGATCATCCATTCTGGACATCTAAAGAAGAGCACGCGAGTAGTGTCATTCCGAAGGTCAAATCCCTCAAGCACCCAGGGCATATAACGAGGTGAGTATCACTATTCTCGATACGTGGCTCAAGGCTGAGTGTTTCTTAGCTATCTTGGAGGACACTGTATGCTTCTTTCTTCGGGGCAGGCCTGCAGCTATCCGATGAAGGGAACCCACGCCAAATACGGAGGATTTGCGTACAGCAGTGCCTTTGGATATTCGGTGCCCCCAGGACTGTTCTCACTGGAACAATACGCCTTGGCTTCCCAGCTCGGGTTTTCGGATGACGGGGGTGAGTATTGGAAGACAAGGAGGCTTTCGGAACATGCTGGGATCGAGTATCCTGATGGCAAGCCTGTTCTTGTATCTGAGTGGAAGCCGTTCCCGGACGTAAAAGTTGCCACCACGCTCATTCCGCCAGAAGAGGAGACACCAAACTGGCATCTTCGGGTTCACCGGATCGAGAGCGGCCGAGACGTCATGACTGCAGACGGCTCCTTCGCCATCAGCAACGTAGACTCGGCTACCGGGCGAATGCTGGGCCCGTATAGCGAGGAGACACATGAAGGAACACGTCCCAAGATAATTGGCAACTACGATATCAAATCCGCCGCTGGTTGGGCAACCGGGAAGTCTGGGGCCTATGCAGTATCGGAGGGCGCGGTCGGCATCAAGGCGTTGGAAGCCACGGATGGCCGCGAGGCCATGCTGGTGAACGCGGATCCGAACTCGAATCTGGTCGCGAGTCGAAGCACAATCCCGACGCTTCAACACACGATCCGCGCAGGCCAGAAGGCGTGGTACGTCTCCGCCATCTATGCCAGGCCCGCTGCGGTCGGCGTCGCCAGGGAGAGATATCTCGAGGGTTGGGGAAGGCCTCCTGCGCTGCCAGGTTGGCTGATGGAGCAGATGCAGCGATCTCCAACTGAGGACGATTAACAGCTTCGCATGGGTCTGCACTGCATAGGAATACGAGTTTGGAATTGGCGGCCTTTTTTCTCGCTCCCAAGTTTCCATCAATGAGATCCCCGCTTGCTCACCCAGATTCTCCAGCTTCCCTGCCAGCCATGCCTTGTGCGGAGACGTGTCTTATATCATATTCATAAGTACCAGCGTGGGCTTCGCGGGATCCCCATGTCTCGGCTGAATGCTCGTCTCGGCTGCTACCGGGATGATCATCTCACGTTATACAAACACGCCAACCCCCAAAGAGACGCGCTGCAACCCAAGAGTCGGCACCCCTGTCCGGAAGTACGAATGTCCACGTATCACCGTCGGCCGCTGACGATCCGAGATAGACTTGAAGCGGCCCGTGAGAAGGAGAAGCTTTTCTGGTGGAGTAACCTCCGCATTCCCGCGCCGGCAGTGAGTTACGAGTTCCCCGCATACCAGCCCCGAGCGACGGGCTTGGCTTTGGGCATGATGGTTCAGGTCCAAGGTTGAAACTTGCAGTCCGTGTAACCCGACCCCCAAGATTTATTACCCCCAAAGGTCTGGGGGCTTGGAAGAGGATCCAGCGCCTCGCGGCCGCGATGTATCGTATACCTCGAACTTATTTGTGGGGGGCGTTTATCCGCTCCTGGCACTCATGGGGGGTGAAGGGGAAGCTCTCGCGAGCATGAGGGCGGGCTCAACAAGGTTGACGCAGTCATGGTGACGTTTGCCGCTCGGCGAGAGCAGGATTCAGCGGCCCATCACCTCCTCATCCGCATGCGCCCGTGACTTGCTCGACACGGCGCGAGCCAATCCTCCCCGGCGTCGACTTTGGCATGGACAAGGGAGTTTCTGTGATACACCAATTAAGCCGGTGCTTGGGGGCGCGAGCCTGTCCGGTAATGTAACCTCAGATTCGCCATCACTGGCTCCAGGGCTGATGCGGTTGGGCAACGTTGCAACCGTTGTGAGCAAAGATCCGAGATGGCTTGTTCTATTTATTAACCCCCTGATCTCCGCCCTCGGAATGAGAACGAGATCCGATAGGCATTGTTGCTTTCTCTACCTCCGCATCTGGCATCTCCTCATCTCGTCCACGCACTCTCATCTGAGATTCTTTGGCACAATCTAGGGGAACACGCTCATCATATACCCCCCCCCCAAGCCACAATGGGTCTCTCCAGCGTGCTCCATCGCGTTGTGCGCAACAAGGCGATGCGAGATGACCCGCCGGAGATCTACAACTGGCGCGTCCTCGCCCTCGTGTGCGCGTCGTGCTTCGGCGGCATGCTCTTCGGCTGGGACACGGGTGCCATCGGCGGCGTGCTGGCCATGGAGGCCACGCAGGAGCGCTTCGGATACGCGCATCTCTCCGACGACGCCAAGACGAACCAGGACCAGAACATCGTGTCCACGCTGCAGGCCGGCTGCTTCCTCTCGTGCTTCTTCACGTCGTGGCTGACGGAGAAGTTCGGCCGGCGGTCGTGTCTGATGGCGACAGGCTCCATCACCGTTGTTGGCATCGTCTTCCAGGCAGCCTCGGCCGCCAAGGGGACGTTGGCTGTCATGTACGTCGGGCGCTTCATTTCTGGGCTCGGAGTAGGCGCCGCGTCGACTCTCGTTCCGCTGTACGTCTCCGAGTGCGCCCCTCGAGCCATTCGCGGTGGCCTGACCGGTAAGCTTGTGAAGTGAGTTGACTTATACTTAGGCTTGCTGACCCATGGCAGCTTTCTACCAGCTGTTCAACGTCACCGGGATTATGCTCTCTTTCTGGTGTGTATTCTTCGCGACCTTGACAAAAACGTTGCGAGAGCTATTCGACTAAAACAAAGCAACCAGGGTCAACTACGGATGTCTTCTTCATGTCACTGGCCCGGCTGTTTACGTCGTACCGCTTTCCCTTCAGGCTCTCCCCGCTATGTACGCTTTCGTGGCCACGCAGACTATAGTATATTCGATGCTAACAAGTCCCAGTCTTTTGATCCTTGGCATGTTTCTTGCGCCTGAGAGGTAAGCTAATTGGTCGTCGTCACCGAACGTTCAGTCTGACCGTTGCTAACAAATGGCAGCCCTCGGTGGTGTGCTAGAAAGGACGACTGGGAGAAAGCAACCAGGCTTCTCACTGCGTTTCGAATGTATGTAGCCACTCCGAGGTAAAGCAAATATTGGTTTGCCAACTCATCTTTGTCACAGGCTGCCGGAGAGCTCCGAGTATATTCAGACCGAGATCCAGGAGATGGCCAACCAGCTCGAGGCGGAGAGGCGACTCACCGGCGACGCGTCGGCCACGACCCTGTTCAAGGAGATGTTCCAGATCCCAGGCAACCGGAAGCGAGCAATCCTCTCGGTCTTGCTGATGATTTGCCAACAGATGACCGGAGTTAACGCCGTTAATTACTACGCTCCTCAGATCTTCAAGAACCTCGGGATGACCGGTACACAGTCCTCGCTGTTCGCGACTGGCGTGTATGGAATCGTCAAAGTGGCGGGCTGTGCAATTTTCCTCGTCTTTGTTGCGGATTCTCTGGGTCGACGACGAAGTCTGCTGTGGACCAGTGCGGCGATGGGCATCACCATGTACATCATTGGCATCTACGGCCGAGTTCAGCCTCCGGTCGAGGGCAGACCGGTGAGTTATAGATCCGTACTAGGGCAGTCGGGCAAAGAGACTAATCTGGCATCGTCTAGGTCACGCCGTTTGGCTACGTCGCTATCACTTGCATCTATCTTTGGGCAGCGTGAGTGATGGGCCGGAGTATGCAAGGATTACAAGGGACAAAGCTAATGGATGTAACAGGTTCTTTCAATTTGGATGGGGTCCTTGCTGCTGGATCCTGGTGAGCGAGATCCCTACCGCGCGGTTGCGAGCCACGAACGTGGCACTTGGCGCGGCGACCCAGTGGTTGTTCAATTTTATCATTGCACGAAGTGAGTCTTCCAAGTCCAAAAGAAAAGTAACGGAAAGACCCGAGAGCTAAATATGCGGCTAGCTGTGCTCACGATGCAATCAACAATGGGAAAGGCCGGCTACGTAAGTAACCCCACATCATGCCCCTGTCCTAGTGGACATATCGAGGGACAATTTGCTGACTTGTGTAAACAACAGGGCATGTTCTTCATGTTTGGAAGCTTCTGCGCCATCATGGGCACCTTTGTGTGGTTCTTCGTGCCCGAGACCAAGGGCCTCAGTCTCGAGGCCATGGACGAGCTGTTTGGCGTGACGGAGTCGGTCAAACAGTTGGACCAAGAGCTGGAGACGGCCAGGAGGTCGGCCGAGGCCACCAGTATCCGGGAGGAACGGATGAGCACCAAGAATTGAGAAGTTTTGTGAGTGCAGACGAGGTTCAAGTGTTTTGCACAGGCCTCTGTGCAGGGGGGACGCGGATATGTTGGTGCGTGAATAAGTTGGGGTGTTAATGGTATTTAGCGGTGGCCGCTCTTGCACGCTTCCTAAAGTAATTAGAACATCCCAGACATAGACGTCTCCTCGAACCATCTTTAGTTGGGGCTAGAGATGGTTTCCTGGGAATTCAACCTTGTTTAAGTTGCAACACGTCCTTGGTCCATGTTACGGGGGACGGGCAACAAAGAGCTCCACGAAGGCATATGAGGTGTCGAAGAATAGGACCTGTTGCCATTCAGTAGCGAGACAATAGTCTCGATGGTCTCTTCTTAGAAATACTATGAGAAGACCCTTTGGAAAAACAGGGAGGCTTCCTGTGACGTCTTAGTTCTGGTCTTCGCCTTTGCACAACTTTGTCTTGTCTACTGAAACTTGGTAGTCAGAGCTAATTGGTTAGTATGAGAAAGGGTTCAATGCAGGGATTTAAGGTATGCTCCGTAGTGTAACCCGTGCTGTGGTACGGTGCATTTAGCTTGCATTCTATCCACTAGCGCGGTATCTAGTCAATTCAATTTATAAACTAGCCTTCATGGACGCTTATATGTCGACTCCAGGTGTAAGGGCCTCTGCTTGGCTACTGATTCGTGGCATTGTGCATCGGGTGCCCGGGTCTAATCACACATAAGTCAGTTCTTGATAGTCTTACACCTCACCATCGACCAACACAACCGTCCTCGTCTTCATCGTCAAGAATCATAGACTTCTATGGCTATACTATTACAGACCCTGGATGGCTCAGCGGGCGATTCGCATCGCAGGCATCGTGGTCATGTTGCTTTTCGGGTGTATGTGAAGATGGTGTTTTGAGATTGTGTCGAAAGAAGCTAGCTTGGCTTGTCAGCTTGACGAGAGATAGCCTTTATGTTGTGTTAGCTGGATAAGTTTTTAGAACCTATTAAGGTTAGAGAGGGAGGTCTATTGCAAAGTTATGCCTTGACATTTGAGATTGATGCTTTATAAATTAGGTTACTTACTAGGAAACGGGTGCTGTGTTTTATGGTGCTAGGTATAGTACTTTATTAGGTTTTTTTATTGTGTGCTCTTTACTGTATTGCTTTCTTTTATCTAACAAGATATCAAAGAAGGCTTATATAAAACCAAGCAATACTATTACAGACATGCCTCTAAACTGTATTGCTGGCAACAGTGAAAGCTACTTCACACTATGCTAATGCGTAGTGCAATGTTGGCTCGTATACTGAATGTGACATGTTAATTGTTGCTATAATGACTACAATCTGACGTGACTATTGCGTAGTGTGACCCTGTGTTGCCCCCTACCGTGGTTAGTAGTACCTGACTGCAAATTACCATCTTTAGTGTGTTATCGTTACTGCTCCTGTTCTTCCGCGTTATATGGTTGTTGGGATACGACCGGTGGGGCCCACTGGGAGGTCTAGGCTGCCTTTGTTATGGCTGTTGTAGTTATTGTTTGGTGCGAGTGTAGCTGGCGTGAAGTTCCGCTGTCTGCCGGTAATTAGATAACGGAGTTCTTGGTTTAGATGTTCTTCGTGAACCCGTCAAATGGCTGTGGATGCGCCGGTTTATCCGCCAGTTCTAGGACTGCCTCGTGGAATGTCTGCAACTGCCGAATTAGCCGAGGTCAAGATATAGCTATGTTCCACCAACACCAATATGAATCTGTAGACATTACGTTGATACATGTGGGATGCATGTTTCCCAACAGCAGCAAACAAGTATGTGATTCTACCGTGCAGGCGTAGACACATATGTATGCAGTCGTATTTGAGTCAGTACCTCGATCCCACCTTCACACTTATCGTCTTCGTCCTGGTCTTTAGTAAATTTCTCATTGAAGATATACCTGCGATAGTAGCTGCACTTAAAAAGTTCTAGGATGCCCTCCCTGCTAATCAATTAAGAGCACTTTAAGGGGATGGCGTCAATCAATCAACCCGAAAAAAAAGCTCACGCATGATCGCTACCGAATACGAAACGCACACAATGCTTCTACCCCTATAATAACGGTAACACTTTAGCTTTCCAGATTTATTAGGCTTATGATAGTGACTAAATTGAGCGAATTCGACGGAGGACTGTCTAGAGATGTCGTAAAAGGTACATCTGACAGTCTTTATAAGTCGTGCTCAAGGGCTTATTGAATCTCAGGGGTTCGCTACCCCAAAGGGAATAGAGCCCACAAAAGATTCATCTCTTGAACCCTCATCGCCCTCAGAAATCCCCTAACAGAGAGTGACATCCCAGGAGCAAGTCCCTTCCCGTGACGTAGCGCCCCGGTACAAAGCAATCGATTCAGCTGCCAACATGCCCTATAACGTTGCAGACGACTAACCCTCGAGGAGCCTGACCAGAAAGCCTTCTAATTGTCCATTATGTGTCGGATGTCGTAACGCATGACTGGGGATAGATGGGGGTATATACCAAGCAGATCAGAGGGGTCTCGAGTTACCGGCGGGTTCGAAGCCGTTCCGACAACTCAATCGAGGGCCTGATTCGCAGATATGGGCATATTGCAATAGCTCAGTTAGTAGCTCGATTGCTTGGGGAATTTCAGTGGGAGAGTGAAAGGATAAACGGCTCTGCACTAGGAGATTAGTAGCTGCAGAGTTGTGCCCCCAGATATACAAACAGGTGTGTTTGGATGTTGAAGAGGGCCATTATATAACAGTCATGCTACCCGGGCTGTAAGATACGTCTTTTTTTTAGCGGGAAGCTCGTTTTCGTCCACCAAATCTTTGAGGGTCTGTATTACGTGTTACTAGCTTCTCCAATTCCCTGTTGCCCTGACGCCCTGGTGCCCTGATAGTAGGATAGTCCTTGCCCATTATTGCTTGAGCATGATCAAGAGGGGACGTTAAGAAATGAAGAGCGAGGGACAGGCACGTGGTGTGCAGCACGTGCAGGCATTGTTACCCTCACAGCACGGCTATTATCATGTAGGAGTGTTACTTTCACCTAGTGACTGTACCGTAGTAGATCAATATCTACTTGATGGCCCGTGTATTGACACTAAATGGAGAAGGGTTGCGTTGTAGACCTGGGAATCAAGGAATCAAGGAATCAAGGAATCAGGGTGTCTGTGCGGGTGACTTGCGGATGACGAAGCCGGTGTCTATGCTTTCGACGGCGTGTTACAGATTGATTACGGCGAGGACGGTGCGGCTCGTGGGATTAGCTAGATACATAGGGTCTACATAGCAGGTGTATGGATCCGGGTTTAAGGGCTGTGTCGAGTCGATGATGGGAGAGATGCGCGTCAACTCGGAATGAAGATTTATTAGGGTGGATATCTAAGGTACCTAGGTAGTCACCATGTAAATAGAAGAGCTTGAAGTTCGTCACGGAAGGAAGGAAGAAGAAGCTAGAAGCTAGAGAGGGGACGTCCTGGACTCGCTAGGAACGCCCTGTGTGACGGATCTCGCGGAGCTGCTGGCTGAGGTGAGGTGAGGTTGTGTGACGAAGACAAAACAAGAAGAAAGCCCCACGGAAAGCCCCACGCCCACAAAGTACACTAGCGGACCCTAGAGACTGGTAGCTTATAATCTAGGCTTTCGAAGAGTCACTGCCGGCAGTAGTACATAGTGACCTAGCGTTGGGGGGGAGGGCCGCAGGACCATGTGGGAACCGAGCATGGGGAAACGCGGAGGCATGACTCGACTCCATGCCTTTTTCCATGTACGAAGACTGCACGTAGAAACCGGGTAACCAGGCAAGAGGTCATCGTCGTCATGCAACTTGAACCGGTGGGTATCGCAGGTGCATGGACATGGCACGACATGGCATAACGGGCCGGGGATATGCCGTGTTCGACACTGACGGACTGACTCGACACCACACGGGGATGGACGGGTATTGATCCCCGCTGATGAACGGATGTCTTTTGTTTTCTGCACTGACTCTACTAATAAATACGTAGGTAGGGTCTTGGTTTCATTCTCTCTAGTCCTTCCCCTTTCGGTCAACGGATGGGTGTTAGCGGAGCTTGTCCGCTCCCGTGCTCCCGTGTTCCCGTTTGCATATCCGCTCCGCTCATTCATTGTCCCGAGTAGGTGTATACTTCATCATGCATGCCTTTTCAATCTTGTCACGATGGTGTACTTCTATCGTCATTTCCAACTCACCTCTCCCATCTCGATCCACACCCGAAGCACTAGATGGACCGAACCCATGCAACCATGTACGGTAGCATTGGACCTGATCCTACCGCGGCCAGCAAACAGCCTCAGTTTCCCTCCCACAAATCGGACCCTGACCCTGCTCGTCTGCACCCGGTCCACCGCTCGTCCCCTTCTGCCCCGTTTTTCGTTTCTGGTTCCTCGTCGAAACTTTCTCTGCTCCGGAGGCATCGATCGCTAACGCACGCAATGTGTGAAGGATGTCATCTCTTCCCCTCCCCTCGTCGATGCCCAACAAGGACGTGCGACCAGCATACGTAGGAAACCTCGTACGGCGACACCAGGCCTACAGTAGGCCTCACCCACTGCCGCCAAGACTTTCCTTTCTCATGCCACCCAGGGATCCCATCCGCGTGGCACGACAAGGAGGCCCTTGCACCCAGCCAGCCACACAGAGCCAGACACTCAAAGTCGGGAGAGGAACTCTCGGTCTTGTCCGTGAGTGGCCTGGTGTGGTATGGTTCCCCTGTTTCTTGTTTCCTCTCTGTTCTCGCCTTGCCTGCAACTACATAGTATCCAGTCGTCCCGCCAGCCAGCTAGCCAGCCAGCCAACCAATTATCAATCCATCCGACCATCAACCCGCCCGTCCATCCTTCTATAATCCTCGACTTCCGCTTCCGCCTCCTCCACTCTTGTCCGAGCGTGCGAGCCATTGGGAGAAAACACACCGTTCCATATCCGTGCCCTTCTTAGCCACTGCTACACCACTTCCCTGCTCAGACTTCTCCATTTATTAGCATCGCTGGTAAGGCTTGTAGCTCAGCTGCCCCAGAGGGAGTCACATTTCTTGACCACTTAGGTACCTTGGGACGATATAAAGGCGCCCTAGAACTTTCTTGAAACCCGAACTCCCGAGTCTTCCTCCCTTCTCCTATGTTTCGATCCCTCGACCCTTTGTCTTCGCTTGCGCCTCGCCTCTCTCTGCCCCAAATCCCATCTTTAACCTGACTACCGCTCGTCTAGTACACGCCAGCTGCACACCAGCAACCGCCGCTAACCCGTATCACGACCTCACGACCGACCAGCTGACGGCCGACCAACCCAGGACCGGATCAATCCTTTTCTCCTCCTCGATCCCGACGTTTGCCGTAATGGTGTCGATCTAGCAGGCTACGGCGTATCCCACTTATCCGCAACTCCTCACCTGGGCGAATCCAACTCTTCGTCAACTGGGCGTCCGCCGCCAACCTCGGTCGCATTCCGCTCTCGCCAACCCATAAATTTCGTCCCCTACCTTCTGAGCAGCCAATGAACCGTCATCAAACGGCCCAGTTCGCCAAAGATCGATCTCGGAGAATTTCAGCTCTGGTAGGGGCTAGCCGGCAGGCACGTTGTACCCGCCAACGGTACTCAATTATACTATCCGCAGCTAGTTGACTCTATCGAACCAACTACGTACGACACAGCCAAATCGAGCCTCGGAGGGTATTGGGAGTTTGTTCTCCCGGACGATTCCAATTGCCCATTGGAGCGAATTCGATATTGAACGTCGATTGGGCGCCAGTGCGAGTGAGTCGCGCCGCTCACGATGGTGCCTCATGCAACCCCGAGCCCCTCTTTCCGTAGGTCACCGCTCCTCCCTCTCCCTCCTCCTCTACTTATTAGGCCCCCTCTCCTGGGTCCCCTCCCCCGGGTTTCGTCCTGGACCTACGGAGGGACCGCCTGTCAACGGCCCCTGGCCCTATTACATTCCGCCCCAGTTCAAAATTGGGTCGCTCTTACCCGTCCCCAGGCCCGCCCCAGATGTCAATTCGGGGTCGGACGCCGATGATGTAATTTCCAAAGCAATCAATCTTCCCCAACCTGCAACCTCCACCTCACCAGGCGTCGCATTCTCAGTCACCATTCCTCAATCATCCGCCATCCCCCGCCCATCCCCGTCCGATATCAAGACCTCCGCATCGCACAATTCTCAGTTATTCCCTCCAGCCCAAAGCACCCGAAATAGCGTGGACGCAAACCCGAGGAGGCTGTCAACAAGCAAACACAATCATGTGCTGCCCGCAAAATGGCTGACAGTGTTACATCCTCAGCCACCCACAACTCGCCGCGCGTCTGGTTGATTACCGCAGCGCTCTCGCCTCTCGCTGTCCGTCTCGCGCGTCAGCTGCTTACCCACGGAGACTACGTTGTCGCCTGCCTGCCCGCCAAAGAGATTGGCGATGCTGAACGCAGCATCGAGTTCCGAGAGCTCATCGCCGAGTGCAAGAGTGATCGCACAGACCGTGAGGGATGGAAGGATCGCATCCACGCCATCCGCGGTGATGGTATTCAAATTGGCGAGTGCAGCAATACCATCGCAGAGGCAATCCAGACCTTTGGTCGTATCGATATCTTGCTGTGCTGCAGATCTGAGGGTACGTAGGGATGTCCCGCATCACATCCCCGCCCAAGAAAATCCATAAGAATCCAGTGCTGATTTGACGACGTCGGAGCAGCCGTGATCGGCACTGTCGAGGAGTTGTCGACGACCACTTTCACTCAAAATCTCATCCGCGAACAGTTCGACGCCATCTTCTTCTCTCAAATCAACTACATCAGGGCTGCCCTGCCCCACCTCCGCGCCCAGCACACCGGCCACATCATCGTCGTTAGCAGCACCGGCGGCCACATTGGCACCCCCGGCATGTCCATGTACACTGCGGCCACTTGGGCACTAGAGGGGTTTTGTGACTCTCTTGCCTACGAAATCGCCCCCTTCAACATCAAGGTTACCATTGTGCAGCCTAGTAAAGAGATCCTATCTCTCACCAACCAACTGATCTTTGCCCCTCAGATGATGGTATACGAACAGAGTTTTGAATCAGTGCCAAGCGTCCGCGAGATGCTAACAAACGTTCTCAACACTCACCCGGACACCGCTCTCCCTCCTCCAGAAACACCCGAATCAACCGGCTCCACACCATTATCGCCTAGCAATACGGCTCTAGAGCCAGATGTCGTCCCTGGAGAGATACTGAAGCGGTTTCCAATACTCCCCCCCGGCGCTGCAGACCAGCTGGTAATGGAGACGGTACATGCGTTGACGGCGATTGGCGGACATGAGAACCCCCCAGCGCGACACATTGTCGGACATGAGGGAGCTGACGCTGTCAAGGAGAAGTTGAAGACCGTAACGGAGGAGCTCGAGGACTTTGTGGAAGCTAGCTTGTCGGTAGACATATTTGAAAGCGAGTTACAGGCTGAGGCTCGCGATGGCCGAACCCCTGAGCAGAGCCCGGGGGAACAAAACTCTTCCGTAGACTAAGGATCATTTTCATGACCGAGACGATGCTACGAGTTGAACGACATTCATGATATAATCGCTTGCGGGGAAGCATCTCCGGATCAAGAGGAGGGCATTGCATCTCAAAGACTTCGCATTACAGGATAGATGTAATGGTTGAAATGGCGTTTGGACTATTTGGGGTTGATTAGCTGAATTAAATACCTACTTGCTAGTAAATTAGTCGAATGATGGATGGGCAGAGTGTTTGTAACTTGTTTGCCCTGTTTGCCTCGATTGTCAAGTTTAGCTGCAATGCGATTGCTAAGTCTTCAGTGAACACTCGATTTAACCAAGTAGATAGATGCTCGAATCTCCTAGGCAGTCATTCGCTACTGGGTTTACGAATTGATGTACAAGACAAAGATAAACCGAAAGGGGATACAAGTTGACCTAATGTCTTTCGTTTGTTCATTGCTCGGCATATATTTATACGTTTCGTTCTACTATGTAGCTAGTACCTATTGTCAAATATTCAGGGTAGCCCCTGACGATGTGCCCCTGAAGCTTTTTCTTCGACACGGAATTGCTGTCTTTGGGTCTCGGCTCGCAAAAAGTTGGCTCCGGCGCGGTTGACTCCACCATCAACGGCATTGCCTACTGGGTCATCTAACTGCTAGGGCACCTCTAGGCTTAAGCTCCTAGCCACATGCGCCAGGTGTACTCGAGTCCAACATTCAAAGGCCAGACATCTCCAAACCTCACGAGCTCTACGACATCCCACCTACGAAGCGATTGCCCGAAGAACATGCGATTGTAGTTCACGGCAGCAGGCATCCATATCGATAACGAGGCTGACTACACCAGGGAATCTCCCTCAGCGAGCTTCAAGTACACCGACGCCGCGGATCATGTTGAGCAACACCATATGCTAGGATGAGCTTGGATCCTCTGCTCCCCGTCGCCCCCGCAAGGGTCAAGGCGCTGCTGCTGCCGCTGGGCCAGATCAAGGCCGACCGCTTCGCTGCGTTTGTCGAGCGACTACACCAGGAACATGTCGTCCACCTACGGGACATCAGTCCCGATGGCCGGCCGAACAGGAGTAAGACGTGCCGCCGCCAACGACCACGAGGACCCAACGCTGACCAAGACACTGCGCAGACATGTTCTCACCGCTGGCGTACCCCGACGGCGCCATCATCTACGACCTCGTAACCCACGTACCTCCGCCCTCCCACCTCACCCTTTCCCCTTTCGACTTATACCGAGAACCCCTCGCCGTCATTGCGCTGGCCGACGGCTCCGAGCTGAACCAGGCGACTTTCAGCAAACGGAACTCAGCGAACGGCCCCGGCCCGACGACGGTGGAGAAGAACATCCGGGCCTTGTACCAGGAGCTCGAGGACCTGCGCGATAACTACCCCAAGGCGCTGGTGCACCAGGTCTTGCTGTATGACTACGTAGCCCCCAAGGACGCCGAGATCCCCATGCCCGAAGGGCTGGTGGCAGTCCCCCCCGCCGAAGACTGCAAGCGAACGACTATGAAGACCGTCATGTGCGACGTCTCTTCTTTGCTCTTGGCCGAAATGACGACCCTCGCCAAGTCTTTCGAGGCCATGACTACCATCGACTCCCCAGGGCATTATTCGGGTGCCAGGCACACGAACGGCACATCGTGGAGTGGCGACGGAGGCGTCAATGGGCTCTCCAGAAGGAACTCACAGTTCGCTCTGCACCAGGGCCGATCAAACTCGGCGGGCGGCGTCATGGACAATCGCAACGCGCGCATGTCCATGCCACCGACCTCTCGACCTCCAATCCACTCCAGCAGCTCGACGCCAGGGCGACCGTCGACGCCAGTAAGGAGTGGCCTGTCAAACCCGCCCCTGAACTCTGATGTGCAGAGCCCGGAGAGCAACACATCGACCCCGGATCAAATGAACCCCCAACCGGACGCCCCAGAGAGACCACGCGACATGAGTCGTGACCGGGTCTCCGTGCAGGGCTTTGGCCCCGGAGGTGCGAACGAACGCTGGAGGCTGAAGGGCAAGGGCCGGGTGCTCATTGTCGTGGGCTCCATGTATCTGCAGGCCGGCCGATGGAGCGATGCTCTGAAGGAGCTCGTTGAGGGCGCGACCGTCGCGCGGTCGCTCAACGATCACGTATGGCATGGAAAGGCACTTGAGCTCATCCTGATGAACCTTCTTCTTCTGGGCTGGGCCAACCTGGAATTCCAAATACCGTCTGTGTGCTACGGTCCCCAGGATAGGCCGTCTAGCATCAGCTCGAAAGATGACCTAGAACCCGACCCCAGTCAACCCAAGCATCTCAAACACCTACAAGCGGTTCTACCAGATTTGATGGACCGCATTCTGGCTCTGTACTCTAGGATATCAGCAGAGAACCTCCCTCCTCTCCCTCTCGCCGAGACTCATATCCGGTTCGCAAAGATTCTATCGTCTCTGCACGTGGGCGAAGGCAAGCTTAGCAAACGTTCACTGGACTTTATGGTTTATGGAAAGGCCTCCCGCGAGACCTTGAGCTCTTCGCCTCGATATTTGGTCTCGCCAACAAGACAGCAAATCGTCACAATGTTGTTCAAGGCGTTTCCTTCAACCGCCTCGGAGCTCCTCACTACTGTAGACCGGGCGTCAATACTGAGCGGAATTGCGACCGTCCTAGGCCCGCTTGGGCTGCATCGAAAGAAGGCGATGGTTATACGAGAACTCGTCTCCGTGCTCATCGGTGGCCTGGTTGAGGCTCGTACTCGGGGAGCCGCGGATATGGGTATTCATCCCGCTGCGGGTTTGGTTTCGCTAGCAGTAGGTGGAGGTTCCGGCAACGGCGCCATGGCCTTGGACCTCGGCGACGCGGACATTGAGCATGGTATCGATGCACTCCTCGGCGTTCTTTGCCGGTCCTATGGCATTGTCGGCTTTGACATGGCGAGGAAAGCCACAGCCAGTACGACTAAAGACATTGACGACTCGGACGAGGCGGTGACTGCTAGGATCCTTGGCCAGTCCTCTGCTCGATTCTTCGGTTTCCCCGAAGTCAAGTTGAATATCCTTCGGGCCTGTATCAACTTCTCTGAAGCTCTGCCAGACTTCAATGGGGTCCTCAAGTTCTCGAGCGACCTTCTCCGTACTGCGGGCTCGGGAGTAGCTCCGGGACCGAGACGAGAGGACGCATCACCCACAATCCATCGAGACGAGCAGGTGCGGCTATCTACCAATATCTCGAGAACGTCGAACCTCGCAAAGCGGCTGGGGCTCTCTCTGTCAGCAGAGTATTGGGACGAGTTCCTTGTGAGGAGTATCACGCTCGAACCCCCTCCCAACACCAGGACGCCAATAGCGCATGCTAAAAGCGTCCTGCCTGGCGCGACTGCCAGCCGGGCGTCCCAGGATGTGGACCCGTTCATTTATAATCCTTTTCTCAAGAAGCCTGATGAGGCGGTGGAGAACCTTGTTGCTGGCGAGTTGGCAACGTTCAAGATTACCCTTCAAAACCCCTATGACATTGAAGTCGACATCGAGAAGATCCATGTGGCTACTGAAGGGGTGGATCTTGAGCCGATACCCGAGGTGACGGTTATCGGGCCTTACCGCACCCAAGTGCTACGGTTAAGAGGACGGCCCAAAGCGGCGGGAGAAATCAAAGTCATAGGAGCGGTGATCAAAGTCCGAGGCTGCAGGGAGCGGCGTTTCCCAGTGTTTTCCGCTCCTTGGACACCCTCTAGGGATATCAAGGTCAAAGCCAAGGGGATCGCGGCCCTCGAGGAGAGCGTCACGGCAGTGAAGCACTTTACTCGCGCTCTGGAAGCAGAGACACTCAGCCTCAAGGTGATTCAAGAGCAGCCGCTGGTGGTGGTTAAGTCCACAACTCTTGCGCAGACTTCGATCATGATCCTGGAAGGCGAGAGACAGGTCTTTTCGGTCACCCTGCAAAACCTCTCTACCACGCCTGTAGATTTTATGCTGTTCTCGTTCAAGGACTCGACGCAAGAACCACTTCAAGCTGCCCTCAACAACCGGGACGCAACACCGGCGGAGCTGTATGAGTATGAACTAATCTTAATGAAGAGACAGGCGCTGCGGTTGCCGAGGAGCCAGCGGGGTCGCAAAATTGCCCCAGGGGGAGAGGCGACATTCGAATTCGAGATATTTGGCAAGCCTGGTTTGAGGTCTGCAATGATCCAAGTCGACTACACCTACCTTGGCTGCTCCCAGGATGAGATTACGGAACAGTTCTACACTCGCCAGGTGTCGTTGAACCTGACAGTCACGGTTAATGCCAGTGTTGAGCTAGCTCGCATTGATGCGCTGCCTGTGTATGGGGACATTCCTAGTCCCATCTGGGACCGCATGGGAAGCGCCGTTGCAGCGAAGCCAAACGAATACTGCCTCGTCTCGATAGACCTGCGTAACGCATGGCCAAGCCAGATGGCAATCCGTCTAGAAGGCGACGACGGCGTGGCGGTGGAAGACGACATTCTTCCTGGGAACACAAGCCGCGTCATTCTCCCCGTCAAGAGAGTCTATCTGGAGGACCCGCACGCCACGATTCCAACGCTGAATCCATCGCGGAACCGACAGTTTGTGGTCAGCACTAGCAAGATTTCCCCAGACATGGAGCGGGCCAACCGGGAGGCATTCTGGTATCGAGAGAGGATCCTTGGCTGTATCAAGGCTACGTGGCGGACGTCGTTGTTGCCCAAGCGGAATGGGGTCATCGACCTGAGGAACATCCGCTTGACGTCGCGCATGATTGAGGCGATCAAAGTGGATGAGGTTGGCATTGAAATCTCGGTCGAGGGCAACGACTCGGAGAAGGACGTGGCTTACGTAGACGAGTTCACCAAGCTCAAGGTGCGTGTCACGAACCGGACCGCCAAACCGATGTTTCCGCTACTCAGAATCATGCCAGCGCTTTGTCACCGGCCAGCCAACGTGGCTCTGGAGTTTACGCGCAAGTTTGCGTGGAACGGCACGCTGCAGCAGGCCATGCCTGAGCTCAGGGGGCACGGCAGCGCCGAGGTCGTTTTAGGTATGACGGCGCTCTGTCGAGGCGAGTTCGAGATCACGGCCTCGGTGGAGGAGGTGCAGATATGGGAAGACGTCGCACCGGCGTCGAAGCCTCAGGGGCGGCCGCGGTCGGAGACGCAGTCGATGATGGACGCGGCTCTGGGTGTCAAGCAGAGGCGCATGTGGCACGCGAGACAGCCTTGCATGCTTATAGTGAAAGACCGCGACTGAAGAGAGCCATGATATGGAGGTCAGGAGAGAAGAGGGAAGCCATACCTCACCTGCGTGCTGATTATCGGGGACGAGGGAATCGGACATGGGGAGTGAGGGCTTCTCCTAAACCCCCGAGGAGATATGCGATCAGATGAAGATGCAGACGACGAACATTTACAGATAAAGCGCAGATATAGATGTACGAGTTTAAACTATATAATTCCGGATGAGTGTTGTGCGGGTGGTGTTCCATGCGGTTTCGTGGCATGTTTCAATCTAAGAGGTTGTTCACAATGAGCATTCAAAGAGCACAACCAGGTAAGTAAGCGATGCTAAAAGATTGGATTGATTGATTGATCGAGAACCTATAGGCCTGCCTACCTTTGTCTAGGAATCCGCCTTCACATGGCCTTTTTAGGGGCGTTTGTCCGATAATAAAACGGTGTTAAATGGGTCCGGCCCGATACGCCACCTAGAATGCAAATACGCCATAGGCCGTCATTGGACAGGTTTTTTGCATGCGACTGAAGTCACCGGACTGACTCACGGGGCAGATCAGGGACGATTTCTATCTACATGACGGCTTTATACGGGCGCTAGTCGGCCAACTGTTAACTTGGTACTTTTATAGCACCTGGAGAAGCGGCAGCGGCAGCGGCTTTTCGCGGCAAAAATAGGCTTTGAATGCCGGAGCAGGCCTTTTCGGGGCTTCTCTCTCACCTCGACTTTTCGCCTTCACATCGACTCGGCGCCTCTTTGCTCTTTGCTCTTGCGTACTCTTCCCTTGGCGACTAATCACCAGAGGGGAAAAAGGGGTAGCCGAGCGAAGAAATGGCGACGGGGTCCAAGGTTGATGAATCCGAGGCTGCGGCGTCGGCGTCGGCGTCGGCATCGACTTCGGCTTCGCGGCCGAGGAGGATCCTGTTCATCGACGCCTACGACTCCTTCACCAACAACATTGTGTCGCTACTGAGGACGATTCTCGGCGTCGAGGTGTTTGTCATTCGGATCGACTTGTCGACGGTGCACAAGGCCGGAGACGGATGCCGAGACGGCGGGGATGAGAGCGGCCCGGCGCGGTGGACGCAGGCCGAGTTTGTCGACAACCTCGCCCAGTTCGACGCCGTCGTGTGCGGACCCGGCCCCGGATCGCCGCTGAACCCGGACGACGTCGGCGCCTTCCGGCTGCTGTGGCATCTCCCGCCGGGCCTTCAGCTGCCGGTGCTGGGCATCTGCCTCGGGTTCCAGAGCCTCGTGGCCGCGCACGGCGGAGCGATCCGCCGCCTCCAGCGCGGGCTGCACGGCATGGTGCGCGAGATCGAGCACCGCGCCGACGTGCCCGGCGACGTGTTCCACGGCGTGCCCGGCTTCAAGGCCACGCTGTACCACAGCCTCTGCGCCGACATCGGCCAGGACGACGACCCGAGCGTGCCCTACGACGAGTGGCGGGCTCGCGCGCGCTGGGCTCCCACGGCCAGGGCGCCGCAGCTGCAGCCGCTGGCGTGGGCGACGGAGACGCGCGACGACGGCCGCCGCGAGCGCATCCTGATGGGCGTGCGGCACGTCGCCAAGCCGTTCTGGGGCCTGCAGTACCACCCGGAGTCGGTCTGCACCGAGCCCGCCGCCCACGCCGTGCTGGAGAACTGGTTCCGCGCCGCGCTGCGGTGGAACGAGAGCCGCGGCCGGAGGACCCGGCGCGGCTCGCTGGTGCAGATCCAGACGCTGTCGCCGCCGAGCCACCTCGAGGCCGCGGCCCGGAGGCGGGAGGGCGGCCGGTGGACACCGGGAGGAGGAGGAGGAGGAGGAGGAGGGCTGCTGGGCGACGTCGGACGGGACTGCGTGTACACGCACCGCGCGATCCCGCTGCCGCACGGGGCCGGAGTGCCCGAGGTCGTGGAGGCGCTCGGTCTCGCGGCCGGCGAGTCCATCATCCTCGACTCGTCCAGCTCGAAGAACGGGGATCCATTGGCGCTGAGCAGCATCGTGGCGCTCGACGTGGAGGCGGCGCTGCGGTGCGAGTTCCACGTCTCGGACGACTTCATCACGCTGCGTCTCCCGGGCGCGAGGGGCAACGCGGACCAAGTCGAGACGGTCGGCCTCGACGGCGGAGCGACCAACGTCTGGGAGATCATCTCGGAGTTCTGGCAGGCGCGGAGCCACCCGCCCGGCTCGACCAACACCGACGCGGCGTTCAAGGGCGGGTTCATGGGGTTCATGACGTATGAGATGGGACTGCAGGACCTTGACAAGGGGATGGTATCCGGCGAGAGAGGCCACAAGCGGCCGGACGTCTGCTTGGCCTGGGTGTCCAAGAGCGTCGTGCTGGATCACAAAGCTGGCGTTGTCCATGTCCAGCACCTGAAACCCCGCGGCTCAGGCGACGAGTGGCTGGACTCGGTGACGGAGAAGATCCAGACGGCTCGCAGCTGGCTGTGTTCGGGACACAACGGTGTCAACGGGCATGCTAACGGACATGCCAACGGCCGTGTAAACGGCCACACTGCTTCTCCACATCTCAACCACCGAGCCAAGATACGCACGCCACATCCAGACACTTACGAGGAGCAAGTGCGAGCGTGTCAGGATTTCATCGCCGCAGGAGAGTCTTACGAGCTGTGCCTCACATCTCAGACTACTATGACGAGGCCTCGTCCCAGTATCACCAGCGGCGCCGAGCAAGTCGACGGCGACACCCACCAGCCAAAACACGACGGGAGCCCATGGTCGATCTATCAGACTCTGCGGAGTCGACAACCAGCCCCCTTTGGATCTTTCATCCGTCTCGGCGGCGCCACGTTGCTGAGCAGCTCCCCCGAGCGGTTCCTGAGCCACGATGGCAACGGGCTCTGCTCGATGCGGCCGATGAAGGGCACTGTCCGCAAGTCGGAGGCTGTGTCTACGTTGGCCCAGGCGGAGAAGATCCTCCATATTCCGAAGGAGGAGGCCGAGAACCTGATGATTGTCGACTTGGTTCGGCACGACCTACATGGCGTGTGCGGCGTTGGCAACGTGACCGTTCCTGGCCTGATGAAGGTCGAGGAGTATGCCACCGTCTTCCAGATGATCACGGTCGTCAACGGGCAGCTCCCCAGCCGTCACGGGGACAAGACCGACGGGGCGCGGCGCGGCAGCCCGGACCCGCCATGTCCCTACACCGGCCTCGACGCGCTGGCAGCGGCGCTCCCACCGGGCAGCATGACGGGGGCGCCCAAAAAGCGCAGCTGCGAGATCCTGCAGGTCGTCGAGGGCCACCGGGAGCGCAGCCTGTACTCGGGCGTCGTGGGGTACATGGACGTCACGGGGGCCGGCGACTGGAGCGTCACGATCCGGGCCATGTTCCGGTGGGACGACGAGGAGGCCCCGGCGGACGAGGCCGCGGGCGAGGCGGAGCCTCGCGAAGTGTGGAGGATCGGGGCGGGCGGTGCGGTGACGATACTGAGCACGCCCGAGGGGGAGCGGGATGAGATGTTTACGAAACTTGCGGGTCCGATGGGAGTCTTTCGAGATACGGCTTAGATGGATAGGCACGTATACACATGGGAATATTGATATGGGATGGGGTTGGGAAGGGAAATCAGAGAGGGAGAGCCGACAATAGGATAGCGGCCTGGTTGGGTTCTTGAGCATGGGCGGCATTGGCATTGGCATTGACACGGGACATGATACCTCAACGTACACATCGTCGGAGTTTTTGGGGTTCAACAGCATTAGACGGAGAAGTCGCAAGCAAGCAGACAGGCGGTATTGGGAGCCTGGAATTACCACACCATGAATAACAACAGAAACTCGTTTCTCTCTTTGTCGTCGACACCAACTAAAATTTCCCTTGTCCAACACGACACAAGACGCAGATAGAGACCCCGACACGTACTGACATGACCCCGCTGAATGCCCATGCTTTAACTCCTCCTTTCTGAATCGTACATGCGTTGGGTCGGCCGTCATGGGTGTATCCCGCCGTCCGAACGCGAATTGCTCTCTCCCATTCTTCCTGGACGCCGCGTGATTTCCCTTCAAGAAGCCGCCGCGGCAGAAGCTGAGAGTGCAAGTGCTGGGGTGAGCGAGCGCGTGCGCAGGGCGACCAGGTTTAGAATTCTTGCTCCTCGTGGAAGAACATGCTGAAGCTGACGATGGTGCCGTAGATGAGCAGGCCGCCGATTATGGACATGATCATAGCCTGGATCTCAATGAGGCCGGAATGGGCGAGGACGACGGGGAGGGCTGGAGAGGGAATGGCGTTAGTAATGGATCAAGAGTTGGATGCGAATGTGCTCGTTGGGAAAAGAGGCAGAAGTCAAGAGAACTCGGAGTTTCCTCCTCCTGCTGCTGCCTGCGGATGTCCGCGATGAACCGGGGAGTAGAGAAAGACAGCGACATACCCATGCCCATGACGACAAAGAATCCCGTGAGGAAGCGGCCGAGGTCGAGGACGGCGGCGCCGGAGCTCTCGACGAAGTCATCGGGGTTGGCGCAGTGGCCGCAGATCCAGTTGGGCACCGGGGCGAGGACGTAGGTGGCGACGACGAGGAGCGGGTAGTAGACCTTCCAGAGGGCGCAGGAGAGGATGACGAGGAGGAAGCCGACGGCGAGGACGAAGGAGAGGGCGATGATGGTCTTGAGGCCGGCGGTCGGCATGGTGGGCGGTCTTTTCTTCGGTTCGGCAGAGGTGGAGGGGGGGGGGGAGGTTGCGCGATGATCGGAGGTGACGTCGGCGCGGATGAGGGCGGGAATAGCACGCGCGAGTGAGCGAGGCAGGAACAAGTTGAGTGCTTGCGAACCCCCGCGGGGGAAGAGAAGAGGGGGAGAAGAGAAAAAAGGTTGACGGGGGGATTGGAGAGATGCGCGCTGGTGTACGAGGCCGAGGAGGATTGCGCGCGCAGGTCGAGGAGCTGTGGGAGGGTGGAGGTTGCAGTAGTACGTAGTTGTCTCGAAGTTGCGCGGCTGAGGCTGAGGTTGATGCTATATCGCCTCGTCGTCACCTGTAAAGAGAAGAGGTACGTACCCTTCTTGCCGCTGCCCGGGCTGTCATGAGAGAGCTGGAGGCGCGCGGATAAACCAGGCCTCCGTCGCTCCGAGCAGCTTGGGACCTACGAAGGCGGTGAAGTGGGCATTTCTTGTCAGCAGCGACCGGGATTGGCGCGCTGCCCGGGAAGTGGTCCGAGCGTAGTCCTCCTCGAGCGAGGACCCAGAAAAAAAAAGTGAACTCGGGGAGAGGAAGAAGGAAGCTGAGGAAAAAAAACAGGGCCCCGCTGCCGTCTTTCGTTCTCTCTCTCTACATCAACTCTATCACTCGGGTATAGTTAGATGTTCCTCATACGGGCTTCTTCTCTTCTAAAGATCCTCACTCGCCAACACGAATCCTCCATCAATTGCTACTAACGGGGACTCTGTCTCTGCCGCCAGTTGCCCAGCATGTCCGACGAAATCATCTGGCAGATCATCAACCAGCAGTTTTGCTCCTTCAAGCTAAAGTGCGTCTTGCCTCTATTTCTTCCGCCGGTTAACATACCCGTGGAGAAACACCCCAGCTGGATACTGACCGTCTTCTCTCCAGAACCGAAAAGAAGCAAAACTTCTGCCGCAACGAGCACAATGTCACCGGTCTCTGCAACCGCCAGTCATGCCCCCTCGCAAACTCCCGCTATGCCACGATCCGCCAGCACCCCACCAAGCAGACCCTCTACCTCTACATGAAGACCATTGAGCGCGCCCATCTCCCCTCCAAGATGTGGGAGCGCATCAAGCTGTCCAACAACTACAACAAGGCCCTTGACCAGATCGACGAGCGCCTCATCTACTGGCCCAAGTTCCTGATCCACAAGTGCAAGCAGCGCCTCACCCGCCTGACCCAGGTTCAAATCCGCATGCGCCGCATCGCCGCCGAGGAGGAGCGCCTGGGCGAGAAGCTGGTCCCCAAGATGGCCCCCAAGATCAAGCACCGCGAGCGCGCCCGAGAGCGGAAGGCCGAGGCCGCCGCCAAGCTGGAGCGCACCATCGAGCGCGAGCTGGTGGAGCGGCTGCGACAGGGCGCCTACGGTGACCAGCCCCTCAACGTCAGCGAGGAGATCTGGAAGAAAGTCCTCAACGCCATGGAGCGTGACGGCGACGGCAAGCGGGACAAGGACATGGACAAGGGTCTCACCGAGGACAACGAGGAGGTTGAGGACTGGGACAGCGAAGAGGACGAGGACGACCTTGAGAAGATTGTCGAGTACGTGTCCGACCTGGACGCGAGCGAGGAGGAGCTGGGCGACCTCGAGGACTGGCTCGGCAGCGACGACGACGGCGAGGAGGAGGATGACGAGGCCGACAGCGAAGAGTCCGAGACGGAGAAGGCCGGCAACAAGCGAAAGCGCGGACGAGCCATCAAGATGAAGAACAAGAAGCCCCGACAGGACGAGAAGGAGAAGCTGACACTGACCAACGACTTGGCTTGGTAGACTGGGAGTCTGTCTGTTATATACATGGCGACAACGGCGTTTTGGAGTTTATCTCTCTCTCCGGCATCATGTGCTCGTGTCGGAACACCAAAAAAAGAAAACTGGGAAGAAGGGTCGAGGCTGAGGAGGATGAGGAAGAGGAAGAGGAAGAGGAACAGCATTGGGTGGTGTACCGGATACCAAAATAGCTTGATTGCCTCTCGATTGAGTGTTTAACTTTCCCTGATGTCAGTTTGTTTGTTTTTGTTTTTGTTTTCCATGCCAGTGATGCCTCATGCAGTTGTGAGTAGTCCTTGATGTCCTATTCCAACGTCCTACCGCCGGTATTCTGCCACGCAAACGAATCAACCAAGCCAACCCGAACTACCCTGGAGACCCCAGGACTGAAAAAGCCCCACCATTCTAGGTTCTGACTTGGCTCAGGCAGCTATTAATTATTATTTATGAAACCAGTCCACTCCCCACCAACGTCACCGACTCCCATCGCCTGGTCTCCCTGTCCCCTCTTCAACTTCAAACACACCTCGAACCTGCCAGCTCAGCTCAGCTCCTCTCCGCGACTCCGAACATCCAACGACAAGGACGCTCCAAAACACATACAATTGCACACATCGCCGGCACACCACATCACTGACTGTCATCTACCGCCAACGCACAACTGCGGGAGCTCTCCAACCGCAACCCTTTCCCATTCGTCTACCGCCCCCCCTTCACACTGACGAAACGCACTCCCTTCCCCCACGAAGCAAGCAAGAAAACCACCGTCACCACCGCAATCGAACCGGCGCGGAACACACGGGCAACCGCAAACCCGCAGTGAACGGGCGAACCCCCCCNNACCCCCCCCCCCCCCCCCCGCAACCATGGCCTCCTGGTACTCCAACCTCCTCACCAAGACGTCGTCGCAGATCTCCTCCCTGCGCTCCACCCTCCTCGCGGGCGACGGCGACGGCGACACCGACGACGACACCCACGTCTGCCGCGTCCTCCGCGGCTACTACGCCGAGAAGGGCCGCCCGCTGCCCTCCTGGCTGCCCGCCGACCCCAAGGCCGCGGCCGCGGCGCCCCAGCCCCTGCTCGTCAACCCGCACGTCGCCGGCCCCGGCGCCCGCTACGGCCAGCCCGCCGCGCCGCCCGCCGGCGGGCTCAGCAGCCTCTGGGACTCCAACAGCAACAACGCCGCCGCACCGCCGCCGCAGAGCCTCCGGGCGGGGCGGACGCCCGCCGCGCTGCAGCCCGGCGGAGGCATCGAGCGCAGGCCGCTGCCCAGCCAGCGCGGCAGCCACCAGAGCGCCGCCGGCAGCCAGTACGGCCGCACCGACGCGGCGAGCGTGCCCCCCGTGGGCGCGGGTGGGTCGGCGCAGGACCGGCTACGGCAGCGGCTCTGGGGCGGGTCGCGCACGACGAGCCCGTCCTCGTCGCAGGGCGGCAGCACCCAGGGGCCGTTTGCGCCGCCAGCAGGATCTGGCGGAGGGAGTGTAAAGGGAGGCGGAGGCGGGGGAAGCTACGAGGACCGATTTGCCCCGGGGGGTATGTATGACCACGGCAGCCCTGGCGGAGGAGGAAGCGAAAGACCGCCGGTCATGAGCGCTAATTCTCCTTGGTCGGCTGGAGGGGACGAGTACTCGGGCGGAGGAGGACGGCCTGGGCGGAGGCAGGGGCTACCAAGCGGACCTAGGGGGTACAGATGAATAGGCTCGGGGGATCGTTAGAGCCGTGGATAAGGGCGGCATCTATTATTTTGCCCGTAGCCTCCCTGTCTGCGGCGTTGCGTTGTGCTGTGTTGAGTGCCTATAGAATGGCGTTATACCCCGTGATAATACAAGCAATATTTTGCCAGGTTTGAGATGTGGATTGGGCCGTCAGGCCTGTTGTTTGATATGTATGCGTGTCCTCCAGAGAATAAGATGCAAGTATTCCAGCCAAATGCTTCCTGCAAGGGCCCATTCCACATGTTTTATATCCAGCCATCAACGCCATACACCAAACAATAATCACCTAAGCGCCAGCGTTTACAAATACAAGGGCGTGGAAAGCAAAAACATCAACGTTTTCTGCCATCCCATCAGTCATCCGTTTGTGAGCCCTCCTCTCATTTGGCGGGCATTCCATCGCCCTTCTGCGCCACCATCTTTCGCGGGAGCACCTCGACGTCTCGGCTGAGCAGCTTGCGCAGCTCAGGGGTGATGACCTTTGGCTGCGGCTCAGCCGTCTCCTTGCCCTTAGCCTGTGACTTGGCAGGGGACGTGGCAGGGGACTTTGCGCCCGGGGACGAAGGTCCAGCGACGGCAGACGACGTGGATGGCGTCTTCTGGTGGAGGCGGGGGGCTGGGAAGTTTTGCTTCTTGTCGACGGCCTCGACGAGTCTCTGAAATCGCTTGAACAGAGTCTCTGCGCGGATGAGAATCGACTCGAGATCGATGGTGTTGGAAAGCTCGTTGACTGTATCACGTTAGCAGCGAAATCATGCATTGAGGGGGATTGGCACGACGTACTATACTTGAGCACCTCGTCAAAGTGCTTCAGGTGCTCCATGATAACATCCCGATGCTTCTCCAAGATGGCCAGCGCGATGAATAGATGGAAGTTGGCGCTCAGGCAGTCTGTCCACAAGCCCTCCCACAGGCGCAGCACATCCAGCCAGACGAACTCGCGCTTGTACCATACGAGAATCATGCGGAAGAAGAAAAAGAAGTTGGTGCTGTCGGCGCTCTGCAGGTGGTTGTACAGAGTCGGGTCCATGAACTGGACGAGCTGGTCGAGCGTCAAGAGCTGGCTGCGCATGCCCGACTGGTCGCGCAAGAAGTTACGCTCCATACGCTCCATGAACTTTTCGAATCCCCAAAAGGCAACGGCGTCGTCTTGAACCACGGCGTAGATGGGGGCGAGCAGGTCAGACATGCCCTGAACGTAGCCGAGGTCCTTGTTGTACTCGTTGTAGGTGAGCAGCATCTCCTTCATCTGCTCGAGGTGGACGTTGGTGCCAACCTCGGCAAAAGGAGAGTTGGGGTCGGGATGAGGAGTGTCTTCGCCCATGAAGATGGGCACGTTGCGATCAGTCCGGTGGACATCCTTTTCTACAGCGTCCATGTCAGTCATGGACCATGTCCAGGGGATAAACTACAACTTACCGATGCGCCCCTTTTGCTCGCGCCACCACTCGCCAGTATCACCCTCTCCACCTTCACCGTCAAGCCTCTCCCACCACGAGAGCTTCAGCTTGTAATACGAGTCTCTCAGGGAAGCAATCTGGGCCTTTCTCTCGTCGAGCGTGCTGTACCACTCGTAAACGCCGAGCAAGTACAGCCAGGCCTCCTTGCGAACCCCATCTTCAGGGTCCAAGCCGCCGTGGAAGATGCGCTCCTTGACCTCGTCGACGGTCACAGAGAGACGACCCGTACGGGGGTCGAAGAAGGTCTCCCACTCCTTCATCGTCACCGTCTTCCTGCGCTCCTCCAGTGACAAGGCACTGGCGCCCTCGAGGATCTCAAACTCGCCGACATCCGTGTCCTCGAGCTCCATGACGTCGTGGGCCGACCATATCTTCTGCCGCCTGTCCCGCTCGCTCTGCTCCTGGATGCCCATAGCCCAGCGCGCTAGGTAGATGCGGGCAACGTCAAACTCGTCCTGAAGGGTCTGAACCTCGGGATTCCTGACCAGACGTCTGACCTGCGGCGGAAGGTTGGGATTCTCGACAAAGTCCTGGGCGGCTCGCCTCGTGAAGGTGGTGACTTTGCTAAACTTCTCCATGATGTTCCATCCGGTCTCTTTTATCAACTTGACAAAGGGGTCCATCTGGGCGTCTGGCTGGCCTGGTCTTCCGGATCCTTGACCTCGTACCCCCTTGGCGCTGTCCTGGCGACCAATCTGCGACGGGCTCGAGGTGAGCTTGTGACCGAAAGCCTCACTGTCCTCCTTGCTGGGCTCGATCAAGTAGATATTGGGCTCGGCGCCAGACCTCTCGACCTTGATGTACCGGCGCAGCCAGCGGACAACCTCGTCGCCGCCCCAAAACATCTGCCCATCCTTGTCGAAAGGATCAAATTTGTCGTGGGTCAGCTTCTTCTTCTGGAGTATGGTGCTCTGACACTCGTTGTCGTGGAAGAAGAGAGCAGGGAAACTGTCGCCGGCGCGGGAGTTGATGATAACTGAGCCGTACCACCAGCCGAGGCTGGGCGGGCGGATGAGCAGGGAGTAGACGGCGCTGACGGGAATGGCAAAGGCGTAACCGCCAACGGACCCGACGTGGCTCGTTACGGTCGGGGGCGGGGCAACGAGGTACGACTGCTTCGGGGGAGAGTCGCCGTCGCAGAGGTCGACCTTGACGTAGATGCTCGCCGAATCGCCGAGGGCCGTCTCGGGGATCCAGGCAAGGAGCAGGTCGGAGGAGGCGATAGAGTCCGTCTCGTTGGAGGCGGACGAGGTCGGGCGGTCGCCGCGGCGGCCTCGCTGCTGGAGGAGGGCGATGTACCCGGGGATGTTGTCTTTGGCGGAGGGCGTCGGGTGGACGTAGACCTGATCACGGTGAGCTATTGATTCAAGGGCATCCGTCATATGATGCGCATGTATAGCGGGGTTCGCGCGTGGGAGGAGGGAAACAACGTACCTTGCTCTTCGAAAAGAGCAGCTTGACGCCGCGTCCCGTCTCTGCGTGTGTGATGGTATTGTAGTCGCCCTCCTCGTCATCGCTCAAGGCGTAGAAGCTCGTCGACGGCGAAACGGAACGTCGCGCGGGTGGCGGGGCGCCATCGCCATCATTAGGACCCGAGTCCGAAGGCATGACTGGGATGGGATGGGATGGGATTGCACTGGATGGAAGGGCAAATCAGAGGAGGTTCTGGAGGCTCAGAGACGGAGAGAGCAGAGGATAGAAGTAAGCCACGGTGATGCACTCACCGAAGTGAGGGGAGAGAAGCAAAAGGGTTGATTGATGGTGGCGTAGTAGTGGTGGCGTAGTTGGTTGTAGCAGCCTAGATGCATCTGGATAGATGACGACAGGATCTTGCCCCGCCACGCGCCTTACACCCTTCACACTTGACACTGTACAGCGGGGAGCTTGCTACCTTTCATCATGCATCTATCCATCACTGGACCCCGGATACAGCACGTGGTCTTTGGAAGCGGGTTTCTCAAGAATAGATGAGCCGGATGCACAAAGATTTCCACTATTCATAAAGTACATACGAAGTAGTCTATGGCCGTGTTTGATGTGCCTAGACTCATGCATGCAAGGGTCTCGTCGAGGCGTCGTCACGGCTCTGTTAGTGGAGGCCCTCCTCGACTACACGTATGCCTTGTCATGGAATACGTATGCTCCGCGTCAACAACCTGCACATCTACCTAGGCCAGGGAAACGCGAGCTGTAATACTATTGATGCCTGACATAGGATTGCCTCTGAACGAGCAAGCCCCCCGTCTTTGAAACGTACAGGCCTGGAAGTTTCAGCAAATGCTATCGGTCGGTCGTCTTCCTTGGTCTCTCGGTCTTCGTTGTCGACTCTCAGGATGTCAAGACTTCTAATTAATCTACCCTCACACCCGTGATGCACTGTTGAAATCCTATAAAAAAATCGATCGGCTGAGAAAAGTTATTTGCTCATATTGAGCTTATTACTGTCGACTAAACCCGCTACCTATATTCAAGGAGCTGTTGTATGCAAGCCCCTGGCCGCGCGTGGTTGTCTTATGTATTACCCATTGATGCAATCCTCCTTATTAATAATTTCAACTGCGCCGTTGTCGCCCGACCCGGAACGTTGGACCGGGAACCCTCCCAGATTGCCATTGTTTGCGCCCCATCCAGTCCGGCGTAAGCTCCGCCAACAGCTCAAATCGCAAAGAAAGCAACGCACTCTCATTGACTCCCCAACCAAGGGTGACATATGAGGGACGAGGCTATCTGGAGAACGTATATGTCGTACTGTACGTGACTCATTCTTATCGCTTCCATTTCATTTAAACGTCCTCGCTGCTGAGGAGGCCGCTCTGGAATTCGGGCTCCGCTGCCGTCTCGGGGTCGCTGTAGTTGACAGGCTTGTGTATGCGGAGGAACCACAGGAAGTAGTCCTCGGGGACGCACAAGTTAAGGAGGATGCCGTTTCCGTGCCAAGCGAGGGCGCAGACCATGGCGCCCGCCACGGCGTCGAGGATGAAGTGGTTGGCGGTGGCGACGATGGCAGTCAGGATGAGAGCAGGGTATGCCAGGCCGAAGCCGACAATCGTCATTCGCTTCCACGAATTGGCGCGGAGACCGTTGATGGGTAGGGTGGCGATGGTCAGTCCGACGAGGAGAGAGTAGCCAAAGTGAAGAGAAGGCATGGCAGCTATAGACGGGGTAGAAGGATTAGCTGGTCTGTTCTCCCGAATACCTACGATTGGGGTTCTCCGTCACATAAACTCACCATACTGGTTGCAGAACTTGTTGGTGGTCCATACACTGCTCTCGCCGCTACCGCTGTGTACAGTGTCGATGAAGCCGAAACTCTTGGCCTCGGCAGCATCGGGGCCGTCGTAGTTGGGGTCGCTCAGCAGGCGAGGGGGCATACATGGCCACAGGGTGAAGATGATAAAGGCAATGAGGTTGCAGGTGGCCATGGTACGTCGTCGGGCCTCATACAGGGCGGGGCTAGCGGCGATGTTGTCGGAGTGAATGCGACCCGAGGCAAAACGGCGCTTGCGAGTGGTGGTGAGGTAGTAGAGCACAACAAGAAAGGTGATGGTGCCCGGGATGTGAATAAAGGAGTACAGGCGGTTGATCCAGTGGAGGAGAGTCGGGTGGCCGAGGAACCACTGCTGGAAGGGTACCTCCCAGAAGATGAGGAGGCTCTGCTCGATGTGGATGAGTTGGAGGGCATGCTTGCGGGCGACGTTGACGGTGCCCTCGACAAGAGTGAGGGCAGTGATGGCACGTCCGACCTGGTAGACCTTTTGGTAGGAATGTTAGCATGCTAGTCATCAGGATCATACGGCGGCAGTGTCGGAAGTATACCCAGTAGATTTGGAACCAATACCACGCCTCGACGAGGAAGGGAAACTTCTGGAGGACGCGGCTGATGAAGCGGTCCTTGAAGACGAGGGTGTTGGGCGTCGAGACGATGCGCTTGTAGCCAAGGAACTGAAGCTTGCGGCGGCGAAGCGTGGGCTGCTCATGTGCGGCGAGGGTCGGAGACGAGCTGTTGTTACTGCTCCAGCCGCTCATGAGGCTGTCGCTGGACTGCTTGCGACCGAAGTCATCGGATTTCTTGTGACTCTTGTCCCACTTGGACTTCCCGCCGGTGATGGAGTAGTCTTTGTTGCGGTTGAAGAAAGAGCCTCCGAAGAGCAGGGTCACCACCACGAGAGGTTCGAGGAACGAGCCCACCCCCATTGTCAATATTCGTTGTCGATGTTGATGTTGATGGTGATGTTGATGGTGCGGCGGTTACTTAGACGAGGGGGGAATGTGAGCAACGGATTCCGTGGTGGGCTCCGGGATTACTGGAACCAGAGCAAGCCGAGGACGAAGAAGGAGTGGATGGCGAGGGACCGGAGGATCGCGGACCGGAGCGGAAAGGACGGAGTTGAGGAAGGAAGGAAAGGGAAGAGGGAAGAGAAGAGAGGGACGGGATCTTCCAGGCCAGAAGAGGTGAAGGAGGAGGGAAAAAGGAAAAACCTAGGGCAGGGGAGGTCTTATGGTGGCGGAGGAGGCGGATGGAGATGTGGGATGGGGGATGGGGGAGGTGGGAACGGATGAGTACTCAGTACTTTGTGGGATTAAAGGGGAGTGAATTAGATGGTGCCTACTGCCTACCTACTTACGAATAGATGCAGGGGGAAAAAAGAGGTCCGCCAAGTTCCCGTCCCTTTGTCTGGGCGGCATAGGTCGTTGGTCTGATCTGTCTGGCAGGTGAGCACTGACACCGACGCCGACAACTGAACAGTGAGACCGGGAACTCAAGGTTTCCACGGCCTGCCTGGGAACGTCGCGCACGTCCTCCATCCTGAGCCGCCCATGTAAGCCAGGTACTCCGATGTAAGTGCGCTCAGGCAGCGCAGCGTAAACCTCCGAAACGCCCGCCACGACCGACGTTCAAGGCGAGGAGGAGGGACGGGATGCACAAGATGCCTACGTACGTAGTAATTAGTGCGCCAGCAAACGGAGCTAGGCAGACAGACAGACAGACGGGCCCGCAGGGATCCTCAGTACCCGCCGCGTAGGCGGGCACGCGGGCAACAACCAGAGCCCACTAATATCTCCCAGACCCGACAACTCTATGACTTGTAGCGCTGCAAGGGAGCGCTAATGTACATGGTATCCTACTAATGTACTACCTATGTAAGACTACGTACATACCTACGAGGTGGCCAAGTTGCCAAGCCAGACCGCTGACAGCCAAGGATCCTGGATTTGTTACTATGTACCTAGTAGACCTAGGTACGTAGTCGAGAAACGGCCCAGTGCCGCTGACACACGACAGATGTGTACCGGCGCCGGCAGCCACACACACACACACACGCGAGCAGCAATCCTTGCCATTGCAGATGGGAAGATCCCAACTCTTTTGGAACAGAGTATGCATGATGGATAGACTCAAGTGCCGTTGGGGACAGGTCGTGACGAAGTTGCGAGGTGCGAGATGCGAGAACAAGCCACCACCACGGCGGGATACATACATAGTACTCCGTAGGTATCATGATGGATCTCCCGGGCATGACTTGCAGGACTCTTTCATCTTGCACCTTGTGCAGGGGAGGGGGGTCTATTTACCCCGTATCCCGCCCCTTGGAATCTGATGATGGTGTTGTTTGCCCATGGGCATGGTTCTGTTTTTTTACACGATCGACCCATGTTCTCCTGTCGCAGTCCAAGCTCTCGAGCTGTAGCAGGTAGGTAGGTTCCGTCCCGTCTTGCCACGAAGCCCGACGCGCCATCATGACCAGACAGTAGCCAGTTAGTCCATCGCCCGACGGCACGAAACCTCCTGAACCGAATTACCGGGAGCTGTTCCTGGTCCCGTTCCCGTTCCTTTACTGTTCCTGTTCCGCGTTCCTGTCCCTGTTCCGCGGACGCCGTGAGCCAGCCAAAGACAAACAAACCAAAAACAGCCGCTTCCGCGGCCTCCGGCCTTCTGCTCCGTCAACACCCACCCACCTTCACCGTCTCCCAAGGGGACAGAAGCTGTGGTAGCGAGCTTGCCCGTCCCGTCCCGAGGACCTCCGCCTTCCGACTTGCCTGCTACCTACTTAGTATGCAGAACCAGCCATTTCTGCATGAATGAATGGCCGCCAAGTCGCTTCTCGGCATCCGCGAAAACACCGGTGCGTGACCCCGTCGGAGAGTTGGAGTCGTCCAGTAAGTTACAAAGTATCAAAGGCCCAACTAGTGCGAAAGCGTTCCCGCCGCTGCAATTACCGTTCGGACCCGTTCTTCCAGCATACGCAGAACTTACTTGGATCATACGGGCCACTATTAGTAGGCAGCCCTACCCGCCCAACCGGCCTCCTCGACCTATGATGTTCTAAGCGGGTTCCAACTGGCCCGCGATCCGAGTATGCTATGTACTAGGGTGCACTGCGTATCTACAACGTACTACTAGCCAGGCGGCTATGAAAATGAAGAAAAGGCATTGCCACTGTTCAGTCAGCCTGCATTCTTCTACAGCCTCACACAGCCTCTACAACAGTCCCGTCGTCCATCTCCAGCGCTGTCGGCCGTTGCCCAGCCCCTAGCAGCTAATGGCTACGTCATCGCTGCATCGGCCAGCCACCATCGCCGGGCCACCAAGGCCGCTAACAAGCCACTGGCGCCTAAGTAAGTACTAACTCACCATCAGCGGACAATTCGGTGTCGCGTGCCGCCAAGTACCGAGTTAGCCGTAGGTGGCTCCATACTAGCACGGCTCCGAACTTCCCATGTGACCCTGGCATTCTCAGTCCATCATTCTTATATCATCACCGCCCCGACACAGCGAGGTGCACTCCCAGCTCGACTATGCAGGCACTCTTTGTGGTGCTACTACTCCTGCAAGATGCCTTGTGACCATCTGTCTCGCCTTGCCAAAAAGGAAATATGGCCACTCATGATTCGCTAGTGACAAGGAGCCGCTGAATCGCCCCCCGTCCCCTTCGAGCCGAGGCGAATCCAACCGGGCATTTTGGTCTTACGCCCCTGTCGCCAGACATCCGGGACATCCGAATCATGAAATGCACCACCCAAGCAACAGAGAAAGCAGCACACTCCGGCAATCCTGGTCTGTCGTCCCATTTGTCTTCGAGCATCCACAAAGCCTATTTGCCTATGTTTATCTGGGCTTTGGTGGCGCTTGCATCGTTTCCCCAAGTCAGAGCTTGACTCCCAAATCATGCATGTTAATGTGTTTGTAGAAGCGCACACATATATTAATACTTGCAGGAGTGTCACTTAGTCTGGATCCATCTTCGAAGCAGATGAACCATCTTTGATACCCTAAGCTCATGAAACCTCTTTCCCTTACATCTCAAATAAGGAGCGTGACCAAGACATGCCGTTGGAAAGGGAATTGCTTGAAGCTTCCTCGTGATGATATATCGGCGGGACATCCACTAAGGTATTGTTCTGCCAACTCTCTTTTAAGCATGTATCCTCAAAATATATGGGGAAAGGTGTCCAACAACGCCGAGGATTCCAACCCATTACTTGTACCGTCACATGCTTCCCAATCCGAATCCATTTAAGAAGCATGAAAAATGCAACAATCCTTAAACGCCGTGCTGTTGTCCCGCCGTGCTGCCGCCCAAAGCATCCATTTCATCCTCCTCAACCATCCTCCCGAGAATCAGGCTTTGGATCACCAGCTCGTCGTTCAGCACCCGCATGCTTCCCGTTGTCAGCTGCGTCGTCAGCTGCGTCGCTGCTGACTTCCTCCTCTTCTTACCGCCTGCTGCCTCTGATGGTGCAACGGCTTCAGCGGTGCCGGTGCCCTCGACAATGTAAAGCCAGTCGAACGGGTTCCCGGCCTTTTTATGTTCGAGCAACACGTCATGAGCTTGCTGGACCCCCCATACCCTCGAAATCGATGAGCCGAGGACCCTGGCAATGAATATGTACTGCTCCTTCTCTTTGAGGGCCTTCTTCGAGCTTGGCACCACTAGTATTCGCTGGTCCTTAAGGAGCCTGGGCCGCTGCTCGACGACATCTTCCAGCCGTGCATCTGCTGCAGAGTATGGGGTAAGTGTCCGTGATCGAATCGCGTTGCCAAGCACCTTGGAAGAACCCGCGCAGAGGACGTAGGGCTCCCAGTCCACGATATACCCCTTGTTCAGACACGCCGTGATCCACTGGTGTGCTAGACAAGGCAACCCTAGTGCTAGAGCCTGCATGTACTTGCCCTTGCGGGAGTGGCCGTCTGCCACGAGGGCCGTGAAGCCGCTTTCGGAAAACGGCTCGGTGAGCTTCAGCGCATCCTCCTCGTCGATGACAAGGCTCTTGGTATCCATGATTGATGACTGCTCAAACATCTCCAGGAATCCGTTGGGCAGAACCTTGCCTCCAGCTTGCGTAATCTTCGTCTTCAACTTGCTTCGCTCATTTGCATCTAGCTTAGCCTCTGGCTTAGCCGGGCTTGACAAGGCAATGTCAAACACCATGCCCTTGAAAAGCCCGCCGTTTTTGTGCAGTGGTCCGAAGCTATGCCTGAAAGACCTACTGGTCGTGCTATAGACCAGGCTCTTTTCTACGGCACTCCCTGATGGCGAATAGTGCAATTCATCTGTAGACTCAGAGTCGAGTCGAGGAAAGCGCTTTGCCATTCTGGGAGCCCTTTTTGCGAGCTGAGGCGACTCCGACCTGGCCGCTCCTCGGGAATCGCGCTTCCGTAAACGTCGCCCTCCTCTAGGGGAAGGTCGATTTACTGGTTCCGGTCCACCATAAACGGTTGATTCCGGTGTACCAGGGGTCGTCTCTGCTGACGGTACAGGCGTCGAAGAGCGGACGCTCAAATTGGAGGATGTTGGCAAAACGTTACTAACGGAACGGGTAGTGAGAGGAGTGACCGGATTTGTATCGCTGCGAAGGGACCGGGTTGTCATGGGCTCCGGCAGGTCTAATTTGGACCTACTAGGCGATTTCTTAGAAGCTCGTATTTTTACACCCTTTCCGGTTCCGTCGGCAACTTCTCCGTTCGAGGAGGGAAACATCTGGTTCACCTCTTCAGACTCTGGGGAGGGGGCAATGTCCGTCAATGGTGATGAAATAGCCTGAGGTTTTGTCTCGGGATCTGGTATGATGGCATCCGAGTTCGAGCAAGATATGAATGGAACCTTGCGGCGTTGGTGAACAGCTCTGCTATAAGTCCTCATCGTCCTCCTTCGGGGCGGGATCGATGCAGGCTCCTCTTCCTTTTCCTCGGCCAGTTTAGGTTCCACGTCGTCAATAAGGAGAGCTGGTAGTTCAGGCTCAGAAGGGAGCGGTGGCGTTGGACCTTGGGGTGCGGTCGGTGGAAGAGATGGTGCGGGACTAGTCGCGGGTATCATCTCTTCGTCCATCCCAGGTTTCTCTGTGCCGAGATCCATGGCAGTATCGTTGTTCTTTTCGATTCGGCCCAACTCGAGCTCACCATCACTGGGCGTGGCTTTCGTGGATGCAACAGGAAGGCTATCATTCGACGCCGCCACCACGCGCTGGGAATCGATAACGAGGGGAGGCAGGTCTTCGACTTTCGCCTGGCCCAATTCCACCTCGGTATGTCCCCCAGCTGCGTCAACAGAGGGGCTGGACATGAGCCTCCTCTTCTTCCTTGATGGCTGCTCCCCCATGTCCCGTCTAGCCCTGGGTGTAAAGCTCACCCTCCCCATCTCCTCCGCAGCTTTGGCACGTTTCTTTTCGATTCTCTTTCGTCGTTCCGTTCGTCGGACGGCATCATCGGAATCGGTATCGGACCCTAGAGGCGAAACAAAACTCTCTCCAATAGACTTTCTCTCTTGTGACTTCTTCATCGGTTCGTAATGTGCCATTGGTCCCGCCTTCTCGAAATTTTTGGATGGCGATTCAGGTCCTTGGGCTCGCGGAGTCCGATCGGAGGACGGGGTTGACTCTGGGATGATGCCGCCGCCGGTAGATCTACTGTTTAGCGGGGTCTCGGCTTCCTCTAGCTCTCCATCCTTGTCTCGTAAAGACGTATTCGGTATCTCGTAGTGTCTTTGCGGACTCGAGGTTCGGATATCGGTCGGGGAAGAGACATTGGCTCGGTTCTTGAGCGGCGAGGTCTCGATGATGTTCTGGGAGATGGAGTGGAAGAGATTTGGAGAGGGCCGTGATGAGGTTGGACTGATCCTTTTGACGGCCGACGAAAATTGGGTCTGGCCAAAGAGCTGGCTTCCGGCAAACGGTGCCGCGACAGTTGATTTCGTCGCGAATGGGTTCTTGGGAAGTGCGGGAGTCTCAAAGGCGGCGCCATGTGGTCTATGAGGAGTGAAGGCATGGCTTGAATTCAGCCGGGGAGTTTCATCGGGCAGCCTCCATTCACCTCTGGTATTCTCAAAGCCAGCATCCTCAGAGATCTGAGATGACGGTCGACCGATTTCGCTTAGGCCGAAGTTGACGGCACCTGATTCGTGACCCTGAAGCGTTCGCGGCTCGTTAGATTCGGTCTGAGTATCTCCGTTGACGGGGCTCGAGGGTACCAGGTCAACGTATTCGCTGTAGTCACGGTCGTCGTTGACTTGGGTCGGAGTCTGCTGCGATAACGCCATTCTGCGAGGCGGCGCGATGACAGCGATGGCAGGGATCGGGGGAGGTTCGAGACCCTTATTCAGATGGTTGGGAGGACCGTCCTGTGGTGGATTCGTGCGGGAAGCGTCATGACGCGGGGGGGATTGTTCGACGACATTCGCCTCGTAGGGCTCGGGAGGACATGTAGAACTGCACACCTCGTCCCTTTTCGAGTTGGCGTGATTCGTCGAGTCCCCGGCATCGCCATGTCCTGCTTCTGTCGCTGCCTCGGGGGGTGCATATTGCTTTTGTTGCGGAGTCAGTGCCACCCCGGCCACTCCTAGCTCGACCCAGTGCGGCGGATCACCAACCTGAGCTGCGGGTCGCCGCGTATCAAGACGCGCTTCGATGGAGGTTGGGTCGCGGACAACTGCATCAGACCATGGAACGACGACTTCGGAGACCGGCGAAGGGGCCTGCTTGATATCCCTGCGCGCATCTTCTGGGCGATCGTAGTGTTTTGGCAGTGAACTTCCGAGCTGTGTTGAGCGAAGCGCGAATCATTAGCACCCTGGCTTGCTTGTCTGGCACCTCGGCCGCGTGAAGTGGCCCACGCCCAGTGCAGTGAACGTCCTTGCGGCACTGGCTACGTACCGATGCAACCCCAAACTCAGCCGTGTAGGCCTCGAGGATGGCCTGGCTGTCCTGGGAATCGACGTTGTCTGCCTGGGAGTGTGTCATGCTGGTTTTCTCGCAAGCATCTTCTTCCTTTGCCTTTGCGCGAGACAAAAAAAAACTTGGTTGAGAAAGACC
Organism: Corinectria fuckeliana; assembly: GCA_019137255.1. NCBI lineage: Eukaryota > Fungi > Ascomycota > Sordariomycetes > Hypocreales > Nectriaceae > Corinectria > Corinectria fuckeliana. The sequence continues at coordinate 146,957 of WPDH01000052.1, read as the reverse complement.
GAAGGGTCCTAACGGCTAAATGCTAAAATGCTAAAATGCTAAATTGGCCGGCTACGGCATGTGGAACAAAGAGGGAAGGAACCTGAGCTTAATCGCGCCAGTAACACGGATTCACGTGATACCTTCGAGTACTATTGTCTACCTGATGCAGCTTGCAACATCTATTCAATACTATCGAGTCTCTCTCAATTCAATTACTGGATGCATCGTTCGGCCGACCCGTGAAATATATTAGGTGACGGTTGTTGGTGGGAACCGTGATATGGTGGCTTTGCATTGAAGTTGTGATGCCGACTGCTGGCCGCAGAGCATCGAGACGGCAATATCTTGTAGCATTTCAACGATGCCCTCCCTCGAGCCCAAAAAGGGCTTCGCAAGGAAATCAGCAGGCGGAACGATGAGTGCGCTAAGCTTGTAATCACTGAACGCTAAGAGATCTGACCTGCAGTCATGGCGAGGTCCGGCACCACGTCACTGTGATGATCAAGCTCCCAGCATTTCTAAAGTAGACCCAAGCCCTCCCCGCCAATCTCACATTACCACGCCACCAATTCCTTGTGTAAGGGAGCTGGTCGGAATATGTCACCTGGAAGAGTGTTTCTTCCAACCCAACAAAAAAAACAAAAACAGGCCATGGCCGGAAATGCGCAGCCAAGTGATGAGAGTCAAACACCAAAAGGCTTGAAACGCAGTCACTCTGTGATTTCCTGCGACGCTCAGTGCAAGAAGAAACGATGCACCACAGAAAGCGACGACAATGCCGATGAGGATTGCGACAAATGGTCCATTGCTGCCTCGGTTGGCGATGACCCTGGCTCCGCAGAGGATCTCCCAGATCCTACGCTCACCGATGGTCTGCACCAAAAGCCCAGCACAGATGATAAAGAAGGGGGGTTGAACGAGTAGACAAGCAAGCCGACAAGGGTTAGAACGGTGACAGGGGATGAAATATGTTAGCTGTTTATTATTTTGTATGAATAAGCAATACCATTAATGTTTTCCAATTTACCATTGAGGTTCTCGATGATTACATACTACACTCATCATATCGAGCAAGCTTGAAACTTTATTGACGAAAGACGGCCTATGGACGCTAGGTAAAGGCTACGCAAATTAGACGATGCTTTCGAATCGAATCACTGATAATCCCAATCATCTTCGTCCCCCCAGTCACCGCCAGAATAATCGGCTGCAGGCTTTTTTGCCCACTTGTCATCAACTACAGGCTGGGGCTTAGGGGCTGCTGCCGGCGGCTCAAACTGGTCAACTTTGGGACTTGGAACGCTGCTCTTGGCAGAAGCGGGCGAGTTTGGACCGGAGAAGAGAGGCGCAGGGGCCAAGGCATGATGACTGTCTTGACGACTAGGTTCAGGTCGCGTGTTCGGTTGCTGAGAAGGGAGCGCAAAAGGCGAGGGTGCCTTTTCTTGTGCGGCTGGATGTTCGACCGAGGGGCGAGAGCTACTCGGAGACCCATGCCGAATCTGTGTTGGGGTTTGGGCACCTCCTAAGCCCCGATGGAGATCAGTAGACCGCCTGTGTACCTGTACGACCTGGGGTCGCAATACAGGCTGCGTCTTGGCTTCGGCAACCTCAATCGTGGTGATGGATCCCGTATCGGAGAAGCTATCCCTCGCTCCCGCAGGCATCAACCCTAGTGACGGAGGGCCCATGTCGGAGGGCACTGGGCTCGGCTCTCGCGGTGGTGAGGTCACGCCAGGTCGTCTTGCTTCTTGTCTGGGCGCCAGAGGTTCTATCGGGGGCATCATTGGGCGAGATTGCACCGGCAACGGGGCATCTGCTGGCGGCCTCATGGCAGAGTCAATCGGTGGAGGAGCGCTTGTCGGTTGTGGCATAGACCCAATTGGTGGATTTGTCCTACTGAGCGGCATTGAAGGAGGGCTAGGGTTTTGCGAAGGTCCCGTTGAAGGGATTGGACCAAATCCAGGCGGCAACTGCCCGTGCTGTTGATGCTGTGGAGGTGGCATATTGCTTGGCATACTGGGCTGCTGTTGGCTGTGCATAGGCTGTCCCGGTTGCCATACGGCAGGCTCCGAGTACTCGGCATCACCCCAACTAGGCGGAGGATTGCTAGAGGAAGATATGGGCGAGGAATTATGTGTTCGGGGTGCTGTCGGGCTCTGCGTGACAGACTTGGGCCCGCCCTTAAGCCACTTCAACCACTTCTTCTCCTTATGACTATCGACTGTTGGCGGTGGCACTGAACCGGACCGGAAGCCCGCGGCCATGACAGGCTGCATGTTGGAATTCCATGGCTGTTGGCCTTGCGGGATTTGGACTTGCGGGGGCATCATCCCATTTGAAGGCTGGCCCTGCGAGGGCATCCGTTGGTGTGGGAGCTGTCCCTGAAGAGGCATCTGACCCTGCTGAGGAGACATCTGGCTTGGTGGCATCTGGCCTAGTGGGATGTGTATAGGTGGGAGCGGGTGTCCTTGTTGAAATGGCATCTGGCCTTGTGGTGTTTGTCCGGCCGGGGGCTTATGGCCTTGCTGCAACGGCTGACCAGGAGGCACCTGGCCAGTTGGTGGTAGTGGTCCCGGTGGAGGTTGTCCCTGCTGGAGTTGGCCCTGAGATGGCATTTGTGCAATAGGCACTGCTGGGCGGTGTTGTCTAGGATGGGATTGCGACCCTTGCTCTTGAGGGCCTTGAGGGCGTGCTTGGTTTTGGGATAAAGGCTGGGGTTTCTGAGGCGCCTGTGCAATAGGGGGCTTCATTTGTAATGGCACCTGATTCTGGAGGACATGATTCTGATCCGTCTGTCCTTGTGGTGTCTGTCCTTGGGTTACTGGTCCCTGTGGAAGGATCTGACTACGAGGCGGAAGCTGACCCCGTGGTGAGAATTGGTCCCGAGGCTGTGGCTGGCCTTGAGAGGCCATTTGCCTTTGGGGGGGCACTTGACCCTGGGGCAGACTTTGTCCAGAAGGGGGCGCCTGTCCTCTCGAATGCTTTGTCTTCAAAGGCACCGAACCTTGAATCGGCATCCCCTGGACCACGTGGCCTTGAGGGGGGAACTGGCCCTGGGGAGGCATCTGCTGTTGCCCCTGAGTCATTCCATTCCACCCCGGCGGCATCGCGCTCTCGGCACCCATTTCCGTGCTCTGTCGGCGGCTGCTCTGCAGCGAGACCATGGAGTTCCGCCGCGTATCAACTGGCGGCCGATTTGACGACCGGCTGAGCGCCGACTCCGCCTCTTCTTGCTCCTCGATGCGGTGCAAGTACTGCGGAGTTAGCGGAGGTGTCGGTCCTTGGTTCAACGGAGCTACTTCTTGCGGGGGCAGCTGCTGCGGCGGCGGCGGGATAGCAGAGCCCTGCGAGGTCTGTTGCAAGGACTGCGAGCGGTGCAGCGAAGCCTGAGCCTGCGAGGACGAGGCGGCCGAGGCCAGAGGCGACTGGCCTGGGGGTAGAGGGCTGCGCTTGGCGGAGTCTGCTCGGCCCAGGGACTTCTTGCGTAGCTTGTTCTGGGCGGCGACAGCGTGGCCTTGGCCCTCCGTGCTGCTCATGGCGAAGTACGACCCGGGCTCCGTCTGCTGCACAGACGGCGGCGTGGGCGTGAAGACCTGGCTACCAGAGCTTTGGGAGACAGGATATGGCGAGTAGTTGGCCTGGCTTAGGGCCTGGCTGAGCGACGCGCTGGAGGACGCCCGACGGCCATGCTCCATCGGGGAGGGAGTCTGCAAGGGCAAGCCAGAGGATACGCTCCCCGAGCGAGAGCCTAGGGGGGAAATCTCGGCATAGGAGGAGTGCCGGCGTGCATATTGTGCTGGCTCAGGAACAGGCTCGTCAGGGGGGTACGGGGCGGTGTTTTGTCGAAGGAACACCGGCTCATCGGGAGGATAGGGGGTGGTAGTCGTCTGTCGAGGTGGCATCTCGCCTGGAAAGATGTCGAAGCCAGCTTGTGGTTGGGTACCTGCCCGCCTCAAAGGCTGGATTCCGGGGGCCGAGAAGGGCGAATCCTGTGGCGGCGGCACCGTTGAAGACGTGCCCTGAACGCGGCCTTGGTACGGGGTATTCATGCCATGCTGCTGGGGCACTCCAGGGCCCTGTCGACTTGCGCCTTGCAGGTGGTTGAACTGATTAGCTTGGCCTCCTCCCATCATGCCTGGCATCACAGTCGCCGGTCTCGCAGGCTGCTGGGTCCTCTGTGCAAAGGATTGATCTTGGACTGCCTGATGCCCTCCTTGCAGCATCGAAGCCGGGATCTGTGATGGCAGCTGCTCCGGGACTGTATTTACGCGCTGGACGCCTGGCCGTGGCTCTTCTTGTTGCTGTATTCGCTGCTGCTGCTGCTGCTGCTTTAGGGGAGAAGGAGTCATTGACGCCGGATGTTGGCCATGCGCGGGAGGCACATAGCCTTGCCCCGATGGCGGTGCCTGGCCTGGGTCAAAGGCCTGGAACTGACCCTGCTGCGGTGGTTGACCCGGCTGCGATGGAGCCCGTCGGCGCGCGGGCCGCAAGACGGACGGGAACTTGGAGATTCCCCCGTCAGGCTGTCTCAAGTCCTGTCTGTTCGAGGCATCGAGGTCGGGAGCTTGGGGCTGGAGGTTGGTTCCTGGAACTCCTGGGGGGGAGCTGTTTCTCGCGGGCTTCAGTACGGATGGCACATACGAGAGACCGCCCCGTGCCGGCGGAGACTGGGCTTTTCTTGAAACGGGCTCGGTGAGCGGCCGCTTATTAGGCGGAACTTGTGGTGGCGCGAGGGCAGCTGGGACATTGGCGTGGTTGATACTGGCGGCCTGGTTTGGTTTGACCCCCATCATGAGTGACGTCTCGCGCTGCAGTTGAGACCCTCGCTTATCCCTCGCCTCGTCGGGCGCCGCTGTACGGGATGCCTCTCCCATTGACACGCCGGGCTTGTAAGCCTGATATCCGGCGGGCGGTGCCTCCTTGGGTTTTCTGTCGACCTTCGACGGCGGGCCCATCTCGGGGTTCCTCCTCTGCTCTCTCGTCACGCTGCCTTGGGGAGGCTTGTCCTCCAGCTTGGTCTTCTGCTCCACAGGGCTGGTTCCCAGCTCGGCGAAGCCCTCGGGCACCGCCGTCTCAATGGGGGCGAGCACCGTGTTGTCGGCCATCTCGATAGGTTCCGGGTCAGTCTCGGCGCGGGCCGCGGCGGTGTCGTAGGTGGGCATTTCGGCGACGACACCGACGGGGTCGAACGGTCGGAGCGGTCCCTGGACGGGCAGTTCGTGGAAGACCACCTCCTCTTGGACGGTGAGCGGCATGGCCACTGCTCCCATGGCGGGGCCGCCCATGGTGAAGTCACCCATAGTGAAGCTGGGCATGACAGGCTCGGCGTGCGCAGACGCCCGGGCAACCTCGCTGCTCGCAACGTGCGGCGTCGTGCGGGCGCTGGCCAAAGGACTGACGCCCTTGCCCGAGGGAACCGGCTCAACACGCTCCTGAATGCCGCCGGCCACGACCCTCCTCGCCGCCTCCTCCTCCTCCTCGTTGAGCGGGCTCACGTCGTTGTAGGTGCCCGGGCCGAGGAACATGAAGCTCTCGGGCTGGAACAGGGCATCCTCGCCGGCAACGTCGTCCCAGACGGAGCTCACGGGGCGCGCCGACGCCGACATGCGGCTCTTCCACCCGCCGCCGCCGCCTCCGCCGCCATTGCTGCCCCCGCCGCCGGGCGCCCTGCCGCCGGTGCTGTTGGTGCTGGTGCTCGCCTGGCGCTTGACCTGCTGCTGCGACTCGAGGCGCTCCTCGGGGGCGAGGGTCGGGGCCGGAGAGGCGGCGTCGATGAAGTCGGGGAACTCGTCGCCCTCTTTGGGGAAGTGGTATTGGATGTGGCCGGTGGGCTTGTACTTGTAGAACCAGCGCTGGCCGTCGTAGTCCCATTCCCAGTTTTCGGGAAGGCCAGACATGGTGCGGTATGCCGCTCTTTGTTCGAGCTTCAGCGATGGGCTTTAATGTTCTCGTTCTCGCTCTCGTTCTAGCTATCTTGTCTGGTTGTAATCCGGAGGTCCTGTTCAGGCTGCGCAGCTCTGCATCGTTGGGGATTCGTCGGGTAGCCTCGTCGGGTCTCGCCTCGTTCAGGTCGGTCAATCAACTAGTTAGTTAGTTAGTTAGTTAGTCGAAGGGGACGACAATAACTAGCTGCAGCAGAACGCGCGAAGGGCAAAGCAAGGCGTGTTGCAGCAACTCGACAAAGCGCTTTCTTTGCCTCTCTGCTTTGAACACGTCGTCGCCAGAGCTGTGCCTGCAGCCAGTGTGCCTGAATGCTGAGGTCGGAGAAGGACAACAACTAGAAGGATCAGAGTGGCACGAACACACAACAATACCCAGTACCTGGGTAAGTGCCTAATCAATCACCGCCAAATCAACCATGGCTTTTCCCACTGGTGCCGCCCACTAACGTCGAGAGGCTGAGCATCCTGGCGCACCACCATTGGACGACGCTGCGTGTAAGGCGTTCCGAAGGCGCATCCTTTGGGAAATGCGAGGGTCCCGGGCCGTTATGTCGGTTGCAGCACCATTTGTTAGGCCTAGGCTGTTTGGCACGGTTGGGGCTTTGGGCTAGCTGAGGCTGCTAGCTAGGTACAGTTGGGCTCTTGATTAGCGGACTACGGCCCGGATCAATTGGATCCTAAGCTAGGTAGGTAGCCCAGGTCATCAGCGTTGTGCTGCTTTGGAGTCCAAGGTAGGCCGTCTGAGGGATGAGCTTACTCCATCAGGTCTGATGGACGTCGTCGGAGCAGTGACCTAAGCATATCCAGTGCGTTTGATCTTTTTCTTTTTCTTTTCTATGTTCATATCGTTTGCTCAATCATGAAGTAGTAATCTACTCTCAAACTCGCAAGGCTGACCAAGGGATCAACGGGGTTACCTTAACCAGCCCTAGCCCCCTGCTCCTCCAACCCACCCCTGTACGAATATCTACATGCTCATTCAAGCTTTCCTCGGTGCCCGTCCACTGATGACAGTGGTATTAGTGCATCTTCATCATCATTAACCCACTCACGGTCACGTCTATGTCGTGTCTTGTCGAATATTTTCTCATTTGCTATCGACTCTGTTTCATCACTAATTTCTGTACAAGATCATACACATTGTTCGTATAATTTCTCTGTAGAGCTTCAACTCATTATCTCTCTCAGACTCTTATGCCATGGTCCATTTACACGTCCCGCTGTCTGGTCGCCGTCGTTCTGGATAAAAACAAAGTAACATGTTCAAGGCATCTTGCCAGTAATGCCGAACCAAGCTTTCTGCCGCAATCTATACTTCTAATGTTGTCATAATGTGTCATCAATATTGCTGTTCGTCTCGTCAGACAATTTCGCCTGGTTTTTGACTCTTGGACTGGCTCCGTAAACGACCGCTGAACATACGCGGTCGACTCTCCTGGGACGTACGCACACGCTCGAGCCCCGACGAGCTCCCACGCGGCGACGCATCCTGCTCCGCCTGAGAGGCGTGTTCCTTTTCCCTAATCGATGCTAGGCGGTGTGCCTGAATGTTGTCTTTCCGCCCCTCAAACACGTCCTGGAAGTCCTGGAACTCGCCGATGCCCGCGTCCATCGACGCTCGTTCCCCGCGCTCCGCTCGCTCGGCACGCTGCGCAGTCGTCGAGCGCGAATGGGAGAGCGGTGGCGCCTCGTAGTTGTCGCGGGGCTGGTCCTTGCCATACGCAGGAGGTGGCTGCAGGCCAGCCCAATACATCGGGTGTTCGCGGCTGCCACCAGGATCAATGCGGTAAGGAGCCTGGATACCAATGTCCACCATCTGCGACATCAGCTCTGTACAGAACTTGTTGTGGCGGCTAAGACGCAGCAGCTCGTTCTGGAAGTTGCTCTTGTGGAAGAAGATGACGTTCATTGTGCAAGAGCGCACGTCTTGGAGCGTTCTCATCTCGGTGATGATTCGGGGTTGGTAGTCGCGCTTGTTGGCCAAGCAAAAGTCGAGCATCCGGGCCTTGAGCTCGTCGATCATCTGAGCAGAGGTTCCGAAGCGCATGGTGAGGCTGATGGGGTCGGCCAAGCCATTGGATCGTCGCTGGTTGAGAATGAAGAGAGTGTTGAGCACCGAGTTGGGGGCCTGCACAATGTGCCCTTCCATCTTCTTGAACTCGGTGTACAGAAGAGAAATCTCCGTGATATAATACTCATCGCCCATCATGGTCGCGCCAGTAGAACCATAAACCGTGACGCGGTCGCCGACATCGAAGGGGTGCTTGATGAAGACGAAGATGATGGACTGCAGGAACTCTTGCGCCGTGGCCTGGAGCACCCAGGCGAGACCCAAAACCACCGTGCCTGCGGAGCCGAGGGCCGACGCAGCGGAACCGGAAATGATGGAAATAAAAACGATAATGGTGATGACGAAGATGACGAACAGGAAAACCTTGTCGAGTTTCTTGATGACGGAATCGAGATCCTTGAGCGAGGCCGCAATTGCCTTCTTCTCGAGGTGAATCTCGTTGCACACGGCCTCAAACTCCTCCAGGGAGATGTCGCCATTCAGATCCTTGTCGAACAGCAGGAACGCGCACTCGGCTTCTTCATCGCTGTTGAAGATGGCCTGCAGGTCCTCGAGGTACACGAGTTCACGGCCATCCTTGACGACGCTGCGGTAGATGAGCCGGGCAAGTGTCTGGGCTGAGGCTGTCGTCCGCAACAGCTCCGAGACGACCTTGCGAGGGTGATTGTTGTTAACCTTGCGCCCGATCAAGTCGTTGCCGACACGGCCGGCCACGTAGCCAACCTTAGTCCACGCCTGGCGGGCGTTGTCCTGCAAGGTCTGCATGGGAGTCTGAGCACCGCTGGGGGATGTGCTGTGGCCGCGCTGCCAGAAGTAGTCGGGCTCCTCGTTGTGAGCCTTGGCGAACTCGAAGAGCTCGACGAGCTGGCTGATGTCGGCCTTGTTGTTGTCGATGCGGGTGGCGTAGGTGCGCTGGTGGAACGAGGTGGCGATCCACTGGATGAGAATCTTCTCGACGAAATTGAGCGTGGCCAAGGTGAAGAGGGCGATGATGACCTTGTTGACGATGCCAATCCACTTTTGCTCAACCTTTGGCTCGACGTGAACTCGGTGGTCGTTGATGGTGGGCATGAACGATATCAGGACGGCAAGCATCCAAAGGAACAGAGCTGTGTGGAGGTCAAGCTCTGCACCAATATCCCTCCACTTCTTGGACGTGGTGGATCCGAGCAGCTTTCCAATGCCCTGGAAGCACGACGGCATTAGGCTGGTGACCATGCGCGAGACCCAGAGCGAGGCCCAGACAATCTCAAGCCAGATCCCGAACCACATTAGGTAAACTCCGCCGTGGCCACCTATGGCTCGCTCCTTGTCGTTGAAAGCGAGAGCACCGAGGAGGACCGGTATCAAAAGGAGAGCAGCACCCGGGAATAGGTACACGAGGTACCGGAGAAAGCGAGGAAACTTGCGGAGGAAAAGCCAGAACTTGACCAAGGCAGCGTCGGGGTCCTTTTTCTTTTCGACGTGGGGCGTCTCAGAGGGCATGGGCTGGTTGAAGGCATCCTCGGGCACCTCGTGGCGGGGACGTTTGGAGTGATTGTCCTGCTCCTCAGACACGGCGCGCTCAATACGGAGGAGCTCGAGGTCATCGTTGAAGCGGGTGGCGTGGGCGCGCTGTTCGGAAGGGGAGACGAGGTTGTTGGAGCCATTGGTTTGGTTTGCCGTCAGCGTGTTAAAGGTGTCGAGTGAAGGTACCGACTGCTTCTCGTTGCACTCCTTTTGAGCCGGGCTCTCTGGCTGTGTCTGGGGCTCCGTCGTCTCGAGACGCGGAGGTGGGGGATCCGTAGTAGTCCCAGGCATAGCGACTATCGTGGTTCGTTTCTAAATCAAAGATGCTATCAGGGGAAACCAGCCAAGCCAACGGCGAAGTGAGATGCTCCTCAAAGGGTAGCAAATACGGCCTCGAAGACGGACGAGTCGGGAGGAGTTGTGTGGGGGAGAGATGTTAAGAGTTGAGAAGAGAGAGTAACGAGATGCACAGCCAACAGTCGGTAGGTTTGCCAGAGAAAAGCGAGAGACTGAAAGGGAAGAGAATCGGAGTGGATCACTAGCGCATTGGTGACGACGCGGAAGATGGAGATTGAGGGTTTAGCCTCTCTATTAGCAGGCAAAGCCTTGAAGGTCCGTTGAGGTTGAGTTGTTGGATATCTCGATGGTATTCGCTGGCAAACGCTTGAGCAATGTGAATGACGTCGTTTGTTGAGGGCACGGCTCTGGAGGAGTGAACGGAGCAGACGGAGTTTGTTGGCGACCGGGAGACTCTCGACTTTTAAGATATCCCGGATCGCCCAAGGAGAAGAAGACTGGGTCCAGATAAACTTGGCTCAGGCCAGGGAGGCAATCAAGCAACGGGCAAAGGATGGGGAGCAGGCAGGGGAGGAATCGAGGTATCCACAGTTTCTCCATCTCATCGCTAGATTGCCCATTGCCAACCGTCTCTTCTCTTCCAGGCGACGTGCGAAGTACATGGTAGGCATTATTTTGCCCTTGCACCGTCTCCTCCACTCCTCCACTCCTCCACTCGTCCTCTCCTCCTCCAGAGCATGATGCAGGTGCTGGGTTGGCTAGAAGTTGGACCGACGGATGGATGCTGGTGGAGCTGCCGGACCAGGCCAAGACAGGACGACGCCCACGGGGCCCACTAAGCTACACGGCCGGGTCCTTGAAGCAAAAAAGCAACGAGAGAGACATCGGCGACGGAGCTTGGACCAAGGAGGCCGTGGAAGTTAGAAACCATCTTGCCATAACTACATGCTTGGCTACAAACTACTAGGACCCGTGTGCCACCGTGGAACGTCCCAACGTGGAAAGCCCGAGGAAGCCGCCGCCGCTGGTCCAACAGAACAGAGTCCTCCAACACCCTCCACCCGTCCGCGCAGACCGCGTCTGTAGATTGCTTTGCGGAGATGGTGCCATGGGGAATCGTACATGGCACTGGAGTGCAGATCAGTGGTTGCGCGAGCGTGGGTCTCGCAAAAGACACAAAGCGAGTGGCTGGATCCGACGCTGTGCTGGCGCAGTCCCGAGACACACAACGGATCAAGGGGACGCGCAACCACACACCTCTCTACTCCGTATCAAAGAGGCGAATATTTGAAAGGTAGCTCCCGAGATAAGGCCTTCGCCGCTCAAAGCGTTTTCCGCTAGCATGGAGGCGTAAATCCTTGCCTGCAAGGGCATCGTCCACCGCAGGCGTGCAGAGCTAGACGTCCCAATCCACCCAAACCGCCTCAAGCCACGGCCAACGTTGGCAGTTGACGTTAGGAGTCGCCATCGCCAGGCCACACCTGGCCCGGCACTGACGTCACCGGGCATAAGTTGATGGATACGCTGTAATACCTACGCATCTGGCGGAGCTGGTCCCAGAAGAAGGCTGGCTTGTCTCTTGGAGATTTAGCCAAATCGTCTGTTTACGGGCTGCAAACCGACGTGGAACTGATGGATAATGAAGAACAGGTCATTGGGCACTCTGTCCGAGGAGCTGCCTGGAAAACATGGACTTTTTGCCACTCGCGCCCGATCAAACAATTTCAAGGAGCGCGGGAGCAGTCCAGCAGCGTAGCGTTTTCCCCTGCATTCCCGTCCCGTGCTGCCATCAACGGGCGCAGTTCCGTATTCCCGAGGCCGCCTCCCGCTGTAATTAGGCTGTAGGTGCACTGGTGCGGTGTAGCAGCCACCGCGTGCGTGCGTGGGGGCGCCTGTGAAACCGGTACAGCCCAGGGCACCTCGCGCTTCCAGGGGCTCTAAAGAAGCGCCAAGCAACCTAAACAGGCCCTGAATGTCCAAAGACGCGCAGGGGATGCTGAGCGAGCTCTGGCCAATCCCGGGTGCCGTGATTGACTCTACGAAGTACCCGACTGTTTCAGATGGTGGACGACCAGCGCCCGCAGCCACCAAACCATCACCACCATGTGAAAGCGGCCCCCTTTGCGCCAGATGAGCGGCAATCTTGAGATAAAGGCGAAAGCTGCGACAGATACCTAGCCGCTCGAGCAGAAGGGATGAAGTCCCTGATCAATGATGTATGAAACAGTCCGCTCACAATGCACAGCGCCCTCAGATTGTCCATATTGAACGGTGTACGGAGTGGGACAGTGCACTGTGATTTGTTACCGCTGGTTCTGCAAGCAGAGAGCCCTGGTCAGATCGGGTATCCCAATGCCGCATGATTCTCACACAATTCCACATAAAATCGCGCCAAGACTTCTGGGGGTGCCATTGGCATCTTTCCTTGGGATCTACGTTGATTGTTCATCAAGCAGCCTCCCAGTCTCAGATCACATGCTGCCTCTAGCACGACCTCGATCGCAACGACATCTCAGCTTGCGTGTCGTGTAGGTCGTCGTTAGCCAATCACCAGCAGCACCCAGACCGAGCTCTCAAGCTCCCTTCTCCTTGCCGTTACACCAGGGGACAGCAACAGGGACATGCTCTCGGTCTCTTCACGAACTAAGTTCAACCCTGGCAATATCAACAACTTGCCAATATACGTACGGAACCTTCGGGGAGCCTAAGAATGGAAGCACATAATTAAGCTTTCAGTCTCGTTCCTTATTAATCTGGCCCGTGCTGGCTTTCTACACATCCATCTCTTCCACCTAAATTTCACGATATCCAAACATCATCTCAAGAATCTGCGGGTCATGATCCAGTCAATCGTCACGGTCCATCGCCGATTCTACGCGTCAACTGCAAGTGGGATGTGACATCTCCACCCTTCATCCCGACCAGCATCCACTGAGTGACGACCCCCTTGGCCATGATCGACGGCGTTAACCTACTACGTACGAAGATGCTCAGCTTTTCCGCTGCCAATTCTTTCCCTTTCTGCTTTTCGGGAGTTGATCTTCATTCTTCACCAAGTCAATCACCAGGTCATGAGTTATCCACCAAAATTGTGTTTAGCTCAACGGGCACGCGCGGGTGGTGCCGCCATGCCCGCCACCCTCATTATGGGCTCTCTATTCTTAGTATGATACTATCTACGCAAGCTTAATATTCCAGTCTGCGCCAATCTTGGCTCCCACTCTGCCCACCGTCGCAAAGGCTGCTCGGCCTTCCTTGGCCGCGTTGTAATGCACCTTAGCCGTCCAGGTTTGACCCTCCGACTCCACTTGAACCTCTTTCTGGTCCCAAGCAGATGACGCTCCAACAATGATGATCTTGTCGACGCGCACCTCGTCCATGTTCTTGAGCCACTGGCCAGCCTCAATGGATTTTACGTCGCGGTCCTCGGCATCGACCGAGGTCAGGGTGTTGCCGCTGAGGGTAAACTTGCGGTGGATATACTGGCCCTGCTCATACTCGAACGAGTCTCCGTCGTCCACGTAGAGCTCACCTTCGGCCGTCCCAGTCTTGGATGCAGTCACAACAAGCGTGTAGTCGTCGAACCGCATCATGGCACTGGAGCGTCGGGGAATGTCACGACGGGGGATAATGTGCCCGCCACGCATAAGCAGAGGGATGTGATCCAGCGGAGCAGCCACCGTCGAGTACTTGCCCTTGTGGGTGTTCTGCACCTTGTAGGTGAAGTAGTCGTAGTAGACCTCCTCGTCGGGGATCCAGATATCAACCGATTCCTTGTCCTTCTGCACCACGGGCTTCACAAGCAGCCCTGTCGATCCCACGAAAGCCTGGTCCTCAATCGCGAAGCCAGCCTCTTCAGAAGGATGAGTCCAGAACATAGGTCGCAAGATAGGACTACCATCCCGGTTGGCCTGGTAAAATGCTGAGTACCATGCGGGAAGCAGACTGTACCGGAGTCGCAGTGCCGCCGTCACAATTTGGGTGTACGGCTCACCCAGGAGGTAGGGCTCGCGGCGGCGTGCGTCAATGTGGGCGTGTCCTCGGAAAAAAGGATAGAACGCGCCGGCTTGGTACCAACGAACGATCAGATCTTTATCTGGGTTGCCAAAGAAGCCTCCAACATCAGCTCCGGCAAAGGGGAAACCCGCAAGGCCCTGGTTCAGAATCATGGGGATGGAAGCTTCCAGGTGTGACCATTCGGCCTGGTTGTCGCCCGTCCACATAGCGCCCAGTCTCTGGGATCCAGCATAGAACGAACGAGTCAGAATGAACGGGCGTCGCAGCTCTCCCTTCTTGCGAGAGAGAAGTGCTTGAAAGGTTGCATTGTGGAAGGTCAAGCCGTTGAGGTTGTGGATATCGCGGTGCTCCCAGTTCCCGAAGTGGAGGTTGTCCTTGGGCATGGTTGTCTCGGGTCCATTAAAGACCGAAGGTTCGTTCATGTCGTTCCAGATGAAGGTGTTCTCCAAAGTTCCCTTGAAAGTTTGATACTTGAAAAGGGATTTCCACCACTCAATGGCCTTGGGGTTGAAGCAGTCGACCCAGTGCGATGAGCCGGGCCAGCACCAACCTTCGTAAAGCTTGCCCTCTTTGTTGTTAACAGCGAAATCCTTGGAAGTCATTTCAGATACAACCTTGTACCCATCTTCATTCTTGATGTGAGGATCAATAATCACAACTAGCTTTCGCCCATGGGCGTCAAGCTGCTCGCCCATGCTAACGGGGTCTTCGAAAGAATGGGGGTCCCAGGTGAAGTACTTCTTGTCATCAGTGTACTCAATATCCAACCAGATGACATCGTATGGGATCTTTGACTTGTCCATCTTGCGATCGACATCCTTAACATCGTCGTCTGAAATGTAGTTCCATCGACATTGGTGGTATCCGATGGCAAACTCTTGAGGCATGGCCGTATAACCGGTAAGCTCGCCGTAAGCCTTGGTCAGGTCAGCGGGCGTGGGACCCATAAAGATAAAGACATCGAGGAGGCCAGCCTCCGAGATCCAGTGCGTGTGGGTGTTCGTCTTTGACTTGAGGCCGAGGCTCAGGGGGTTGACGGCGTCCTTGCCCTTGGTGATGTCAACCCATGTCTCGGCAACGTTGAGCCAAAAGACCCCGACAGAAGAATCCTTTCGATGAGCTTGCATGAAAGGAATGGAGCCGTAGAGGGTCATGGGGCTATCTAAGATGTACTCAAAGACATCCGCGTTGTACATCCGGTACGGCTCCTCGTAGTTTCCTTCGCCACCGCGAGTCTGCTTCAGAGACAGAGGGCCAGTGTGCTCGGGGATGCCAAACACATGTTCGTAACCGGAGAAGGTAATGTCCAGCGCCAGACTCTCGGGGCCACGAGGCTTAGAGTCGGTGTTTCCGCCAAAGGTCTCATCCCACCAGGTGCTCTCGTCGTCTGACGCGTCCTCGCCTTCCTTGTTGTCAATCTTTGGTCTCCAATGCTCCATGTTGAGCAAGCCATGGTCGTTGAATTTGATGTGCGAGGCTCCGTCTCGTTTGAAGTCGATCCCAAAGGGAGAGAATTTGATGACAGCCTCATACTTGGATTCGGGGCCGTACTTGACGATGACCTGCGTCTTATCTTGGGACGAGATCTTGGCGTCCTTGTCCAGCTCGAGGCCCCCAACAATGACCCAGCTCTCAGCTTCATTGTATCTCTCTTTCCTGGCGGCGCTGCTGTCCCGGAGCACAATATCCTTATCTCGTCGCTTCTCCTCGTCCACGGTGACTCGGGCGGTGCCGGACTGGAGGAAAGAGACGGTCAGAGGGAGCCGGACAGTTTCGCCCTTGCTGTTGATTGTCTTGATGATCGTGGCCTGGATCTGACCGTCGTTTAGCGAGGCTGAGTCGGCGAGCACGTTGTATGGCGAGTTCCAGTTCGAGCCTTGGGAGGCAGCATTGTCGGCGTAGTCACGGTTTCGCTTGCAGAAGCCAGACTGGTTGCATTTCTTGAAGTCGTTTTCCTTGACGGCAACTAGGTTAATTGTTAGTTTACGCAGTATGAAAGTAGCCCTTGCAGGTGAAAGACGACATACCAGCGGACTGGAGCAAGCAGGCCAGTATTCCGATAAGGAGCAGCAACGCCGTCCATCTGCAGGACAGACCAATGGTCGACCTCATGGCTGCTCGAGCGGTCGACGACCGTCCAAAGGGAGGAAAGCAGGGGACGTTCAAATCAAGTCAACCCGAATTTCATCTGTATCAATGCGGTTGGGTTCCACAGGTTAAAATGCCAGTACCTGCGGAGGATGCGTGGCTGTTGTCAATCTCCAGGTGCTGATGCCGTCTCGGGCTTGGATGATGGCAAGGTCAAGCTGTCCCCTAGGAACCTCGAGTAAAGACAAAGCTCTACTCCCAAACAAGCTTGGCGTCATGGGCCAGGACAAGCAGGGGTGGAGTCGCGAGGATGAACGAGAATGGAGGGGCATGGCCCCGGTATGTGAAAAGACCCGTAATAGAGATGCATTTCGGCTTTTATGCTTCAGCTCTCCCCTTGAGTCCAGTTCTCTATTTGGTTTCGTGCACTGTACTAATCACTTCCTAAGCCGCAAACTCCCAAGTATATCGCCGAATTGCTCAGCGATTCTATGTCATGTTGTTTGTTATTTCTTTCTAGATCAGCGGCAGCCCGTCCACCACCTTTACATCAACGCAGGCCCCAACTGACGCGACAGCTTGCTGTTCATCCTGCGTCAGCTCGGCCCCAAGCAGCCAGATCTGTCCAGCCAGCTTCTCGGAGAGTCACGTGTCCGTGCGAATTGTGTCAGGCATCACACTGTCCTGTCCCTCAACGCCAAATCATGGCCAAAGACGCCGGACCCCACCGCGACAAGCCCCCCGCTTCGGGCACTGAGCAGGACCCCGATCACCAGCAAAACCCGATACGGAGGTCGGCGGAAAATCTGCCCCCGCCATTTTTCATCCTGCTCTTCCTCCTCGCCGCCTTTTACATCCTCTTTTCTCCGTCTCTTTCCAGCCCTGATTCTTCTTCAGTCGTGCCGGAATCCAAACCTTCCATTACCTCTTCTCCAATCTCTCCAGTCCTCCCAGACTCTTCAAACAACTTCGCCATGGCTTCCACCGAGCAGACGTATGCTACCCCGCCATTTACCCCTCCAGCTTGAGTTGGTCCTGACATTGTTGTAGCTTCATTGCTATCAAGCCTGATGGCGTCCAGGTACCCATTCCCCTGCTCCATATTAACATGACCCAAGGGACATCAAGAGCTAACCTCGTCTTCCACAGCGTGGCCTCGTTGGTCCCATCATCTCCCGCTTCGAGAACCGAGGGTGAGAGAACTCCGCTCCATTCTCGTACACCGTTCAGCATCCTAACGTCGGAATAGCTTCAAGCTTGTTGCCATCAAGCTCGTCTCCCCCGGCAAGGAGCACCTCGAGACTCACTGTTCGTCCTCTCCATCAGTCCTCCCCCAGTCTATACTTTCGTGCTGACCGCCTCCTAGACGCTGACCTCAACGGCAAGCCCTTCTTCAACGGCCTGATCCAGTGTATGTGCATCCTGTGGTATTCTAATTCATGTGCTCTAAGGCTGACTTTGCATAAGACATGTCCTCCGGTCCCATCTGCGCCATGGTCTGGGAGGGCCGTGATGCTGTCAAGACTGGCCGCAGTAAGTTGCATCGTTCCGTCACTTACATGGCATGGCCACTCACACCGCTCTCTAGCTATCCTCGGTGCCACCAACCCCCTTGCCTCCGCTCCTGGCACCATCCGTGGTGACTTCGCCATCGATGTCGGCCGCAACGTCTGCCACGGCTCCGACTCCGTCGAGAACGCCAAGAAGGAGATCGCTCTCTGGTTCAAGGACGGCGAGGTCCTCACCTGGAAGTCCGCCCAGTTCGACTGGGTCTACGAGAAGGCCTAAATCGTCAACGATTTGACACCCTAGATGATGCAAGAAACAAGCACGTACGACGCCGGCGAGTTGATGTCTCAACGGATATAAAAAATCAAAGGACATAAATCTTCTCGACAATTTTTGGTCTGACGTCGGCGTGATCTTATGGCTTTCTTGTGAAGACGCCCTTTACCCTCATTAGTACACCTGCAAACCAAGGCGTAGCCCAGACGCTGCCGACAATCCGAACCGGCAGTAGGACTTTTGTAATAGCGTAGGCGAGAGCGACCTCAACGACAACCTTGTAACGTCCATCCCCATTATGCCAGCGCTCCATGGCCTCCTCACTCTTGGGCCTGGCATCAGTGGTTGTCGCAGTACTCGGTATTCCGGTCTCCTCCTGCCCAAAGCCGAACCAACCCTTCCGTTTGAAGTACCTCTCGAATCTGGCGACCCCATCTTGAACGTAACTTCCAAAGTGCACTGTCATGTACGTAATAGGAACGTGGTTAGTGTAGTGAAACAGCCCGAAGAAACCCAAGACCGGCACGATAGCGGTAAGCTCATGCAAGATCAGGAAGGAGACCATGTGTGAGACAGGTGCATTGCGTAGCCCGTTGGTGTATTTTTGCAGTCGTCGGGGAAGCTTCGCCGTGATGCGGTCGACGCGGGAGGCTTGGGAAGATTCGGCGCGAACACGAGGATTGTTGACGCGGATAGTGGCGCGAGGACGCAGCAGGGGGCGCCAATTGAGGGTTATGAGGTTTCGACGCATTGTTAGAGCCGGTGAATCTTGATTTGGATTCGAGGACGGCGGTTTGAGGTGTCGTGGAGCTGAAGGCTAGTGAAGGCTGCTTGGAGGTTGATTATTCGGAGTGGAGCTGCTGTCGGAGGGGTGAGTTGGATGACGTTCCACCTATTGTTAGCTGAAGCTCCAGGGTAGCTGACGTCGAACGGAACTCCAATGATATAAAGTGAACTTTTCTTCCGAGATGCACTCGCATAAGGTCGCCATCTTGGTCAAAGCGGAGAGTTCTGCTATGATCTGTAGCTCATCGAGTTCCCTACTAGGGAGGATCGAACCCATCATAATGTGGGACGTGAACCAAAATATTTACTTCCTTTCCGATGAGCAACAGACACACCATGTTCGCGAACTCCGTGTTAGACAGTGCTTCATTAACGCCGTTCGCCACATTTAAGCCCCCGAGTGTCAAGATATTTAGATTCTCAATGATAATAGAGTACAAATGGTAGCCTGCCGTGAAATGAATGCTGACCATGTTCCCATCACGACCTGCCCCTGAACCACTTCACACCACTCTCCCTATTGCGTCGGTCGTGTATTTGCCCCCTTGTCACATAGGCCAGTATGCCAAAAGTACCTATTTTGAATGTCTCTTGATTTGAGTAAGCCCATCTGCCCACTGGTACTCAATGCCTATAGTAATGGCTGCAGGTAAGACGTCCCCTCCGTCGCCCTTCGACCACCGCCACTGGCTTCCAAGAACATAGTAGAGAACAAGAGTGATCCTGTCTCGAAACCAGGTATACGTCATGGTACCTTGCTGGATTGAATGACTCATGCGTCATATCCTTGGACCATGGATTATGCCTTCGCATTGGCAACAACATGCTGTGGCTCTTTCCACTTCGACACCCCCAGGTCCGATCTGACTTACCCACGTGGCAGCATTTTGACTGCCTCAAATTGGTTTCCTCAACAGATTCAACAAAGATGACACATATGGCTTTGGTTTGTTGGCTCGTCGGTTCCACTTTCGATCATCTTCTGACGTGGTTGTCCACCAAGATCGAACGGAAGAGCCCCTCTAGGGGAGCTCTTGCCCTCAATTCCAGGCGATGCCTGAGTGTCCCCAACAAATGATTCAACAACAAACTGGCTGTCCCGAGTTAAGGTGGAAGTAACGACGAGTCAGGGCCAGCCGTCTTCTACCCTCGACTCTTTGACCACTCTCTCTCATCTTCCAACTCTTCTCCCAACTCTTCTCCTCTTCATCCATCAACTCTCTTCACCCAGCCCATCAACTGCCTCTTGCTGCTGCTCTTCAAGAACAATATCAAACCCCAAACTGTCACTTCGGTTTCGACTCTCTACTCGACTATTTCAAGTCATTCCATCCCTCACAATGTTTCAAACCAAGATCATTGTCGGCGTTGCAGCCATGGCAGGCTTGATGATCTCGACCCATGCTCAGAAGTATCCCAACGAGGACCTCGTCCTCTGTGACTGTGGAACAGGCGACAACCCAGAACATCCTGAATGGTCCACTTCCCGCCAGATGAACTGGTACAAGAACATCCACTGGCCAGCTGATGCCTATGCCTACCCAGAGGCGCCCAACTTGGCCGTCGAAGTCCCCTTCAACGATGGCCTTTACCCGTGGATCCCCGCTGGTGCCACTGCCAAGTTGACCAACGGCGATGTCTGGACAGCTTACATCGAAGACGGCACCCCCGATGGCTTCAAGGCCGGCAGTGCTGTCACCACCAAGGAAGGCGGCCAGATGCTCAACTGCTGGGCGTATCGTGGACGTCCCGTCAGCGCTGCCCTCAACACGACCGTCAACCCTGAAGCTATTTGCTGGTCAGCATTCGTCTGCAACCGCGACGACAAGGCTCCTACCCGCCCTGGAGACATGGGATCTCAATCGTCTACATCGACCGCCTCAACTGCACCCGCAACATCCTTCTTCTCTACATCCCCTGCCACCCCTATCCCTACTCCTACTGGAGGCGAACCAGCACCAACCGAGACCCCAAACACCGGAGCTCTGTTTGTCTCTGCTGCTGTCAGCCCTCGGTTCCTGAACTGGAACAGCACCTGGGAGTCTTTCATTTCCAAGTTTGCTTGGGATCAGACAACCGGCCGCTGTGTTGCCAACCCAGTCAGAGGTGATGGCTACACCATCAACATTGATTGTGCCGGGATCCAGATTGACGCTGATTCCCACATGACCCTCACTCTGATTCGGGCACTTCACGATGTTGGCATGAACAGCACTTGGTTCAACCAGAACCCCGTTGTCCCTGGGCAGAACAGCAGCAATGGAAACCACACCAACACGACTAGCTGGGTTATTATGCCCGAATCTTTCAGCCTCCAAGCCACGGACAGATCTAACCAGCAAGTCGTCGGTTATCTTTCTTACAACACAACATACGACAACTTCATTACTGGTCCATGCGCCACCTGCGATGTTAGCCGATTCAATTCTGAGTTCTTCGATCCCATCATCGAGGCGCTGAAAGGCACGTATCCTCTTTACCACAGCTACAGCGTCCAAGCTCAGTGCCACCCCTGGATGGCTTGCATTTAAGGATCGCGATGGAGTAGGTGGGGAGTTTAGTAACTGGGCATACTTAGCCGACTCATGATATCTGCACTACGGGTTTACATTGGTGGATGGATGAATTCCTCATTTGACTGATAAGGGTGGATTCTCTCATCTTAGAGTATTTGCTTCACTTCAGATATGTATCTTAGCTTTCGAACTTCAACTAATGATGATGCGCTGCCACCATTTCTACTGGCCCTGATATTGATCTCTGCTGTGCTGTGAGTGAGAATGTCTGGGTATGCAACTTTCGCCGTCTTGCATGTCTTCATGCCGTGCTTTGGATGTTGGCTACAGTAACAAAACATCTCTCCACACAGCGTCGTTACTAAGGTATGTGCTCACCGACCATGACTCCGTACACACAGGCACATCCCTCTACTTGGAGGCAGCCATCCTAAGCGCAACCCTCATACGAAGGAGGGTTGGACAGTTTGAGACTGTCATGACATTGCCACCAACTTCGACCTTGAAGAAATAAGACAAATACAGCTACCGATAGTCCTTGAGGGCCGTTGATTCGTCAAATGCGTTAATGGCAGAACGGTTTGTAGGGCCAGCCTTTGCCCACGCGTCCATCATCACTGGCCGATCTGATCAGGAGACTTAAGGAGTGGAGGAAGATTTACACATGCCAAACTCGAAGGGTGATGATACCAACGGACTCGTCTTGGAGAGGATACTACTGATGGTGTCGCGAATATTGGCAAGCGCACATTGAATCAAGAATGTCGAGGAGGCCGAGGCGGACGAAGAGGAGAGGGATGGAGGGCAGGCTGCTATGCTACGCCGTGATCTTCTATGATGAGAGCGCGCTAGAAAACATCGCCCGTAAGGTGTTGTGTGTGAGAAGGCTGGAGTAAAACTAAGGTTGCGTATAGGCTCAAAACTAAGCTTTTGTCATATCTTCCCCGAAACTCGGCTGCATGACCTTGTCGTAAATGAAAGGCCTCTCTATACTCTATTAACCGTCATCAGATCCATCCGTGAAGTAGTCAAACGGTACCGGGACCTTTACATCCTTTCCACCAGGTGTATCCGGATCTATTGCGTTATTGTCAGGGGGCGTAATAGCCTTTGTCGTTACCGTTACCGTTGCCGTTGCATTGGCCGCCACTGCTGGTCCAGCTAGAGAATGCCCCCTCAGCAGCTTCGTGATCTCTCGAGCCCATTCCCACGGCCGCTTGTCGCCGCCGGGCAGGCTGTTGAAGTATTCCCAACCCATGACGCCTCCAAACCTGCTATGCCGCCCCTTCAAAGCGGCGAGAACAATGCCCAGCGGGTTCCACGGCACGAAGCCCCCGCCGTTAGCAGGGTTCGTGACCAGCCCGACGACCACCTTCTCCGCGGGCCAGCCCTTGCGGATAATGTAGTCGTACATGAGCGGGTTGCTGCAGTCGCCCCAGCCGCAGTAGAATTGCGTGTTGTACCAGTCAATATCCCGGCCTCGCATGACCTCGAGGGCCTCGTAGTCGAAGCCGCTGAGGTTCTTGGTGAAGTCGAGCAAGGCCATGGCGACCGGGGCGAGGGTGATGATGAAGCCGCGACCAAAGTCGCTCCGCAGACGGTCAATCAGCCGAATGATGCCATTGAGGGTCATCTCCTCCTCCACATCCAGGTCCAGCCCGTCCAGCCCATGCTCCCGGATCACGTCCCTGACGGGGCCGTAGAACCTCTCGAACTGCTCTTGGCTGGCGTCTAGCCGTTGATAGCTGCCCTTCGCGGCCCCGCCCAGCATGCCCATGACTTTGATGCCGGAGGCCTGCAGGACGCGCATCTCGGCCCAGAGAGTCTGGAAGCGAGGGTGTGAGGGGTGCTCGTTGTTGAGGGTGAGCTTGTCGGGCTCGTCGTTGATGTGGATGGCGGCGACGATTACGTGGGTGAGGGCGATGCCTGGCTGCGTGATGAGAGGCAGGACGGAGATGGGGCTCCCCGAGGAGTCATGGTGAGTCTGGTAATATGTCACGATGCGGGGGAGAGGGTTGGCGGAAGGAGGGAGGGGAGGCATCAGCGGCGATTTGTAGAACAAGCCCAGATGAATTGAAGCTTTTGATGAGTGGTGAGAAGGCGACGGAGTGGGCGATGTTGGTGAGCGGGCTGCATCTCACTGCCTGGAACCACTGAGGTTAGTGGGCAAAGAAGCTCTATTAGTGGCCCATTCCAGCTGACTGCAATCCAATTGAAATGGATTCGAGAGTTGGACAACAGCTTACACAGAATCCACCTCTTAACAACCAACAACCTCACTCGAAATTTCCTCCAATCGTTTCATTCCATTCAATGCATCAAGTGTATACATGTATCATGGAGTTTCTCAGAAGTTGACAGTCCTAGTCTGCTTTTTCTCTACATCACGCACCTGATCATGATTGCCACCAGTAGGAACCAAGATGTGAGAGGACGGCAAGTCAACCAACAGGACAAACACTCCCCGTGTCAGGTAGTATGGCAAACGAGATAATCACCGACGGTTTGGGGTCTTGGGATTTAAAACTGGAACTAGGTACAGCTAGTATATAAGCTTGTTTCTCCCATGGAGTCGTCCATCAACCTGTCCCGCGGTTGGCATCCCTTCGCTCGTAGAAAGTCATGAATCATTGCTACCCACGCCGCAAATTCATGGCGAGTAGGAGATTCGAAATTGTCCCTACCTTTACACGCAGCACTACTCTACTAACGAGGGGCGGCTTTCTAAAAGAGAAATTCATTTCGTGGGGTGGGTGCTCAAAGATGTCGGGACGATCTGTTTACCGTTTTCGGATTCCGGGTGGATGGGTTGGAAGTCTTGGAGTGCTACTTGGCAACATAAGGCCAGAAATTGATGCGATGGGCTCAGAGGCACATGCTAGAGGCTGCGGCACGTCGGCGTGTGTGGCTCCGTTACGAAACCCAATCCTCGTTAGTATAATGAGCATGGGAACGAGTACTCCGTAGAAGCTCGCTAATTAAGAGGTGGGCTGCGGTTTTGTTTTGGAGTATGTCGCTGGATGGACAAGTCCCGAACGACGAGGGTCCGCGGTAGGATTTCAATACAACTTTTTAGTCCTGGCGAATCTTGAATGAAAGGGCCAAATACCTTCAGCCGCATGAAAATAAACAAATGTCATCAATATATCCTTCAAGACCCTGGAAAAACAGTCATGATACGTACGGTGGAGCTCTAGCTGGATGAGTCTACAGCTCCGGGTTTTGCCGGGTCTTTCCCGGCCCAAGACATCGGAGCTCTCGCAAAGCTTGGCCGACGCTTCACCATCACCATCCCATCAGCAAATGGCTTCTCGACGGCCAGGTCTGCCCCGAGCAGGGACCATCCGAGCTTTGATTCGACCGCAGAAGCCACATGGAACATCAATATGTCCGTTTTGTACCATCAATTCAACAGCTCGCGCGCGCCCACGATCCCGCCGCATCGCCGTCTCCCGACGATTCCAGTCCACAGGCACGGCCGATGCACGGGCAGAGCTTGAGCAAGCTCTCCTTGACTTGCAAAAGCATGCGCCCTCTTACGTCAACCTTTCGAGACTTCAACTAGCCCTCCAGGGCCTACGACAAACACCCGGTCTGGAATCTGTGAGGGTCGCGATATTGGGACTGGCGGACGGTTCCGATGCTGGACAGACGGCGAAGAACGTCTTGAGGGTGCTGTTGGCAGATCCTCTCAAGGACGAGGAGGAGTGGGAGCGACAATTGAAGGACCATGACCCCAAGAACCCGCTCATTGTCCGTGTTGGACCAGCCTCCGAGGAGCAGCAGCAGGGCAGTTTGACCATCTCTAAAACGAACCTGTTGAGCGAGGTCCACGTCTCGTCGGTGGATTGGAACGGCCTCAACCTGGAGATCCTCTTCATGCAGGTACAGATGCCTGATAGAAATACGGGAGATGTCACTACCCAGAGTGTGGAGGACGCATTGCTCATTCCGACCGTCAACATCCCCTCGGCCGAGAACCGGGTAACTCTAGTGACAACGCCGGTCCACAAATCGCTCCTAGTCGCCGATGGGTTTATGGGAGCAGTCAATGTCACGGCAGTTCCAATTCTGGAGGGCAAGGAATCCATTCTGACGGCCGTTGACTTCAAGGGCTTGAAGAAGGATCAGCTTGACGCCCCCTTTGAGGTCTTTGATCTGTCACTGGCAGAGAAGGGTGTTGATCTCTTCCGTCAAGGGCCTCAAAATGCTATGGAGTACAACCATCTTATCTCTGCAAGCAACATATCTGCCCTCAGCACCTGGCTCAAGTCGGGCATCAGCACCTCAGACAATCTCACCAAGCCTGCTGTGCGAAGGCTGATTGCTTCTCTTTTGCAAAACACACTCGCAACAGTCCAGACAGAGGAGTCCCGAAAACTATCCGAAGTCCTGAACTCGACCACTTCCTCGCCAGCGGCTTCACGGGGTCTGAACGAAGGTCTCTCAGTGTGGGCGCAGAAAGCACACGCGGAGCTACAAGATGAGCTTGATTTGGCATTCACAAGCCATCGCTGGCGCAAACTTGGCTGGTGGCAGCTATTCTGGAGGGTCGACGATGTAGCGATGCTCACAAATGAGATGCTCAGCCAGCGATTCCTCCCGACCGCTGAGCAAGAGCTCGTCTACCTGGCGGGACAGATCGCTGAGTTTGCTCAAAGCTCTCCAAATTACCCCCAGCCGGCATCTGCGAGCGATCCGGAGCCAGTTCTAAAGCGTCTGGGCTATGAAGAACTAGCTCCTATAGCCCTAGTCCCACGCCCATCAGCGCTCCCCAAGTGGCCCGGCCATGTCGCCTTCACTCGGCGATACCTACAGGATGAGACCATCCCCGCCCTTCAGGCTCTAGCTCAACGCCTTGTTCTGCAGTCTTTGGGAACCTCCGGGGTGACAACATCCTTGGCGGCATTGCTCTATGTGTCTTCCTTCTCATCGACCATATTCGAGGCCGGCGCCGTTGCAGCTCTCGGCATCGTGTGGAGTCTGAGCCGGCTACAGAAGAAATGGGACGCTGCCCGCGGATTCTGGGAGGGCGAGGTCCGAGAGGAGGGCCGCAAAGCTGTGAGGGGTGCCGAGGAGAGCGTGGCAGACGTATTAGACGGTGGCAAGTCTGAGAAGGTGTCTGCCGAGCGGACTGAGGGGTTTGAAAGTGTCCGAAAGATGATAGCCACCGCCGAAGATGCGCTTGCTCGCCTGAAGTAGGACAACGGAGACGACTCAACCGGGCAACTGTACGATAAAAGAGCAAAATGAATCGATGAGCCCATAACTTAGACGGTGAGGAGATACCAGGCGTGGGCATACGCCTTCTTTGTAGTCTACTCAAATCTTGGCAGATGAAACAACTGCCTTCAGGACATGCGCGTCGCAAAATTCCTGGTGACGCCTCCTTCGATCCTAGCGGACCTCATGCGCGTCTCCGACAGACCCCGTGCTCTAGACTGGTATCACACCCAGGCCTTTTAACCCACGATTCCACAGCAAATGTCTTTTGAATGACCCATTAAACCTGAACGCCAAGCACACTTTCCCCCTTCCCGCCACATCCTCCTTCCCCGTCCAAGCCTCTGCTAGTTTCGTTCATCGTTTATCGTCCTCCACGTCCGCCCGCGCGCGCCCGGCTGACCGTCGCACGGCCACGAGCCAGACCAACGCCGCGGCCGCGGACGTTGCGGCTGCGGAACATGGGCGCGTTGCGCAGCATGTCGGGGACGATGAAGAAGCGCACGTGTGAGCCGCGGATGTACACTTGGTCGAGGTGGGAGACGCGGCCGTCGCGGGCCGTCACGGTGATGTCCTTGAGCTGCACGTTCATGTTGTCCTCGGCTGTTTTGGGGGGGAGGCGTATGTTAGCTGGAGCGGCTCTTCCGTTGGGGAAGGGGTACGTGCCATCGAGGAGCTTGCCGCGGTAGGTCTGGCCGGAGGTGATCTCGAGGGTGACGATGTGGCCCTGTGGAAGAGGAGCCTGGTTAGCGGGCGGAGGAGGGGGTTTGGGGGTTTTGGAGGGGTAACGGACCTGGGCCTCGTTGAGGAGCTTGATGGGGATGCCGATTGTGGACGTCATGATTGCGGCGTGGACGGGGATGAGCTATCGCGTGTTACGGAAGGCTGAGCGGAGTGAGCTTGGAGAGATCGTGAAAATTGGCTGGCGTACATGGCGGATTGGAGGTGAGCGTGGAATAGTTAATCCGCCCCGAATGTGCTGACCACAGTGCAATTGTAGTAGACAGCACTGTGCTTATCGCCCTGAAACTGTCAAGTTGCACAGTGTGGAAAACGGTGCAAACCATTGGCAATTCATTTATTGAGTGACATGGATTTTCTCTTGACGGTATATAAGTATAAGTTGCTTGTTGAGAATTTTCAAGTATGAAATCCAAGAAATAATTTAATAGCCTCCTAATCAGCCTGTGACGGAATCTAATCGAACACTATCAAGCTTGCTCTAAGTAAGTAAACAAGACCAAAAGCTGCAGAATCTAAGTAGCTAACACTAATAGGCCCGACGAGGCAAACTTACTCTTCAAGAGTTTGAGATAATAATTTGGTTTCTTGGCTTAACTTGACGTTGTATAAACAGCAATACCCTGCAGAAGTATATTGTGAGTGCTGTACATGCTGTACACCGGGAGTATGCCGTCCACTGCATTTAGAGAAAAAACTTCTATTCCCTTCAGAGCACCGTTATAGAGTTGCTTGCAACCTGCGGACTATTAAGGTCCCTGTTGAGAAGTGAATGTGTTGAATCACAAAATCAAATTGTGCGTAGTTATCATCGACGTGACCAAGCTTATTTTGATTTTTAAAGTCAGTCGATCTGAGCTGAACCTGACACGTGCTTCAAAAAGGGCAGTTTTAATCCTATTCTTCATACTTGCATGAGATAAATGGTGTAGAAAGTTGCAGTAACTGGAACCTGAAGACTGTAGCTCGAAATGGTTCATTGTACTGCAAGGACTACGCGCAGCAAGTACCCATGCCGTAAACACAACCAGTATTGACAAGCTGACCAGGGTCGCGATCTCCCGAGAAGCAAGGGCTGTTTATTTTGTAGATTATGGTTTTAGCTAATTTCTCTTGGAACTGTGCTAATCGTCGTTGAAGAAGAATATCGCCTCTAAGCTACCCTCAAGCTAAGACTGCTTCCAGTCGCCCACTTACTTGGCGCCAGCTGTGTAAACTCTGTCACGCCTATGGAAGGAGAATAACCTTAGTAATACTGCCTGAAGATATGGGAGAAAGACCGGAGCTCCTACTGCACATTGCCGGGATGCTGGCTGAGCTAGCGACCTCTATGCCGACTCGATAAGGGGCCCACGAATAAGTACAGTACAAGGGCAGCACAAGGCTCGCATTACGACACAGCCACCCGCCTCAGGGAGATGTTGATGTGTCTCGGGCAAGTTGCTCTTGGAATTACTGTTTCAGGCAGCGATGTGACTGCGACATCCTGGTTCTCGTCCGCCTCACTTCCTAGGAACCATGCATGGACCTGGCTCTCACACTCCCCGGGCATCCCACTGCTTCCCGTTACGGAAATCGCGCAAAGCTTACGGTTAATATATGTGATATTGCCAATGTTTTGCCAAGTGATACGGAATTGCTTCGTATCTTGGCGTTTTGGTGGAATGTAGGTGGTCTTTGTGATACGATCTTGCTCGCTCACGAAACTCAAGCTCACCACAGTAACAACAGCCGTTTAGGTTGTATTAACTGACTACTACACTAAAAGTAAGGCCTCTTACGCTTAGGTAGGTTGTATTGCGCAGTATAGGTCGTGGGACTCCCATCAACAGGTTGCCAAGCTGGACTCCAGCTGAAGCGGCCGAGGAGCCAGTGATTGTAAGCATTCTCAGATTTGACGAACGTCTTGTTGGAGCAGTTTCTAATTCATGTGGTATTTCTGCGCGGCTATTTAAGTACATTACACATTGTCCCCGACTGGTTGAAGACTACGAACGGGCTTTGGACATGCTTAAGTAGACGTTTATAGGAGGGATGTATATATATCGAAGAAAAGATGCCGTAAGCCTGCTAGCTTTCCCGCGACCAATCAGGACCATGCTCCTCGACCGCAATCACTAGGTATACGAGCTCAGGAGCTATGTCTTGTTGCTTTGGGTTTCCGGTCTAGTCGGGAGAAAAAATTGGTTGAGTAGATGTATAGCATCTAGAGGGTCATATAATGAGGTTTCACGCTGATAGAATACCCTCTCTCCAGAAGATGATGTGGGCAAGGAAGCACGTCATTCGGGGCCGTGGAGATAAGCGCATTCGGGCGGCGTTTTCAAGCCATGGGTGGGGGAGCATTGGGGTTGAAAGTCGAATTACAAACTATTTTGGCCAACTGATATTCACACAATAAATTGAGCGTGCCCCTTGTTGACTCCTCCTTGAAACCGATTACCATTCTTCCGACCTCGTGACTAGGCTGAACGAGCCTGACGTCAGACGAACACCTGCCCAGCCAGGTACTTATCGACCTTTGCTGCTGCGTTGACCCGCCTCTTCTTGTCCGCCTCGAGTCGCCTCCGTTCCTTCTTGTCCAAAACGATGGAGTGCCCCTCGGACCTCTCGGGGAAGTTGAACGTCACCGTATCCTGTGAGGCCTCTATGTCGATGACTGCCTGCTGGTGGCCGCTTGCCGCGTGGCTCGCGCTCGAACACCCGGATGCTCCGTCGTCGTCGTACTCGGGAACTTGGAGTTGTTGTTGTGGTGGTGATAGTGCGGCAGTGTTGGCGGCGGCGGCAGCCATCGTGTCCAGCGAGACTGGCGGCTGCAAGGCCGGAGGAGGATAGTAGGGTCTCGTTGCGACGTCGTTAATACCGACAAACTCGTAGTGGACATATCGACCTTGGCCATCTGGCACTATTGAGTTCCGTGCGTTTGTGCCTATTGCCGATGCGATCTCGTATGAGACGAATCGGGCCCGGTAGTAATGTAGACCTGAGCCATCAAGGGTCCATTCTCCCCATTGGCTGGAAGCCATGGGCGATTGTGCGGCGAGAGTATGTGATGACATGGTTGCTTGCTGGTTCTGCCGACTTTGCTGTGAGGTCTGCTTGCTGCCTTGAGACTGGATCATTGCCGTGCAAGATGGGTGGGAGGGAATTGAAAGGCTTTTATAAGAGAGTAGTATATGGCAGCTGAAGGTTGAATTTTTCCAATTGAGAATTACAAAACGTGCAGATGACGAGGGCGCATGGCAGATATATAACAACTCCAGGATGTGACACCCAGACCAGGTCAAAGCCACACTAAACGAGTCCCGTGTCATTGGGATGTATTGGTACTCGCGCTGGCAGCCTCACTGCGGTTGAAGGGTGGCGTGGGCGATGGCCAGTTCAGTGTGAAAATCCCGCTGGCGACTTGAAGCTACCAAAGTTCGTCAGGCCGCCCTTTGGGCTCGTTATGTAAACCCCCGAAAACCTCCATGTCCGACTCCAATTCCAGCGTGATTGGGTATTTTGCACGACCGGGAAGGCGGTGCAGCTCTGCAGCCCGCGCCATTGCTGTAGTTGGCCGAGGAAACAAGCGCGACTGCGGGAGAGATGTGAGCGACGATGTGCGCGAGACAGTCTGCCTATCAGGACATTTAAACGAGTCGTTGGGACGCTGTTGGGCCGGGACTAGAGCCTGTGAGATGCCTGATTCGGTTGCAGACTTGGAGGTGAGCACCGCCGCAACTGTGTCTGCCTTGCTGGTTGCCTCTTCTCCCAAGTTGGGTTGACGTCGTACCGCCGAGGAAACGTCCAATGTCGATCCAGGAACCGTCCCAGGCCGCATCGAAACTGGCGGAAGGTTGGGGACGAAGTCTTCTTTGTCATTTGCGGATGTGTTCTGGGGGCTCCGCGTCATCCAGCGTTATTGGATGAGGCTCTATGATGGCTCATGATGCCTGCCTGCCACACGTCTCCCATGTCTTGCAGCTATTAGTACCCCGTCCACACAGTGACGAGCGAGGGGGGCGACAAGCTGAACAGTCATGGGGTCGAGAATACCCATTGGAAATGACATGGCAAAATAAATCGTGGATTTCCGGCACGTCGTCACAATTACAAGCCGCCACCCGAAAGGTGACGTGCATTAGTTCGACTGCTCAACCACCTGAGCTGCCTTGGGGACCTGGGTATCGTTCTCCTGCTGCAGCTTCTGCGCCAGCTTCATCTCCTGCTTCTGCTTCTTCTTAGACTGGAGCTTCTCCCGCGTCTGCTGCCTGCGAGTTTGCTTGTCGAGACTGCCAATGACATTGCGTTCCTTACCGCAGGGCCAGTTGGCTGCCGCCGCGGCCTCATCTTCGTCGCTCCATTCGCGGGGCAGCGTAGCAAAGACGAGGTACGAAGTGTGAGTCTTGAGCTCCGCCTCAGCCCGATGGAAGAGCCTGCCGTGCATCCACGGCTTGCTGTCCTCCTCGCCCATGGGCTCCTTGCCATTGACCTTGGCTTTATCGGAGGTTGGCGGTGGTGTGTCGACGTCCATCTCGAATGTGTCTGCATCGCCGTTGGCCGTGAGAGTCAGAGCCTGCAGCCTGTGGAATTCCTTAGTCTTCCTGTTGATTTGCTTCAATCTTTCCACGGCTTCTGTCACATCCGCGGGGGTCTGGAGATTGCCCTTCTCGGCTGGCAAATTGGCCCCGACTCGTTCTCGGATGGCGTTGAATCGTCGGTGGGCAATCTCAACCATGTCGATGTCCGTCCATCCCAAGTCTCGCATCTCTTCTATGGTGCGGGTGACTTGTTCTATACACGGAGAGAATGTGCAAATATGAACGCTCTTCTTGGGATCCAACGGCGACACCCACTCTCCGTTTTCCACAGTCTCACTCTGCTTGCTTGCCTTTTTTTCTGGCCTCTGGCGTGACAGGTGATGCAGGGCCTCCCAAGGTGCTGGAAGATCTAGAAACACAGCGGTGGCCTTGGGCGACTTGCCGTCAGCGAGGAAGCCTCCGTTGTAAACGTCGCGATGCGTGACTTGGACAATGTCGTTCAACCTGTGTCCCTCAATCTCCTCCTGCATCTTGTTGAACCTAGTCTCGTGGAACTCGAAGCTAAAGACCTTTCCCTTCACATCACTGTTGTTCTTCGGGTATCCGTTGTACACTGCTCTCGCGGAAGCGTGCGTGAAGCTACCGCTTCCCGAGCCAGCCTCGATGATGCGCGACCCGGGAACTGCGCGGATACGTTGTAGGACGTAGCTGTAGTCGGGGGTATACACTACTTGCGTCCGGTGAGGCAAGCTGCTCGTCCAGAGCTCAGGAGTCGGGCGCAGGATATGAATGAAGCCACTCGCAGCCTGGACGGCCTTCTTGGCCGGCTTTGACGTCTCGTCATCCGGGCCCGTGGTTGGGGTGTCCTCGTCGGTGGCCTCGCGGCGGCGTTTCCGCCCTCTCGAGCCGGTGTCAACCGCCGAGGCACGAACCTGCGATCCCCAGGGGATGTCGAGTAGAGTCGAGTGTGGGAACGACCCGAACCGGGTATTCAGCATGGTACCTTCGGCATAGCCGTCCACAGCGCCGTTTGACTCCTCGAGGGTGATGGGCTGGAGATTGTCGCGGGAGAGGAGAATGATGGCGAGGCTGTCGGGAGTGGTGACGTTCCCAGGCTCCAGGAAAGGCGACGGCCGTGTCATCTTGGCGGTTTTGAGTCCCTCGGGTCGGTAGGAATTTGTCGATAGCAAAGGTTGCTCATCCATCTTTGAGCAGGGAAAATTATTTGCAAGGCTAGTTAAGCACTTTGGGGACGCAAGGCTGTGGAAGTTTTGTAGATGCCCCCACTGAAACTTAGTGAGGGGCACGAGCATGGACCCGCTACAGCTCGCGATTGGCAAGGCTGAGAGGCGGGGAGATGCTCCCTAGTCCACTGAAAACTAGGGGATTCGCTGGGCGCTGAGCGCTGTAGGTGTGATGAGGGGCCTGTCAAGTTTGAATGCTGGCGTGCTCTCCGTTCCCGATTCGACTCTCGGAGACGCTCGAGCATTCGTGACTCAAAATCGACAGCTCGACCCCCCGTTGCTCTCTTTGGTGACTCCTCCCCGTCCCTTCAGGATACCTTCCACCACCTACCACTCCTTTCTCTCATCCGTCTTCTTCTTCTCCCTTCTCCTCCGTCTCTTTTGTTCTCCCCTGCCTGCGTGTCCTGGATGAATCCCCTGTGATTTCATCGCATTCGAATCCCGACCCCGCTGCCCCGATTGACACTCCTCTATCGCAACCATTCGACTCGCAACATGGAGTCGCTGAAGCTGTACAACTCGCTCAAGCCGGGCGCACCGGTACCGTTCGTCCCCATCGAACCTGGCAAGGTGTCCTGGTATGCTTGCGGACCGACCGTCTACGACAAGAGCCATCTGGGCGCAACTATGTTTCAACCGACATCATCCGGCGCATTCTGATGCACTACTTTGGCTTCAAGGTCAACTTCGTCATGAATATCACCGACATTGACGACAAGGTATGAGCCGTGACGGAACCCAGCGGTCGTGCGGTCCATCTAAACAACTGGTAGATCATCATCAAAGCCCGGCGACAACGCTTGCTAGAACTTGAAAAGTAAAAGACGTACTCGCCCGAAGAGCGCCGTGAGCTCGCACTATCTGCTTTCCGAGCATATGCCAAGAGCAGCCTGCCATTGCTCGTCGAAGATGACGAGGAGCTCGACACGACAAACTACACTGCGCGAAAGGAGGCTGGATACGGTGGAGTGCTGGCTGGAGGAACCATTTCTGGCGAGGGAAAGCCTGGCGACGACGAAGCCAAGGTCAAGATGCACCTCAACAACATGAAAGCCGCCGCCGATGCCATTGATGGGGGCCAAATATTCCCCGGCACAGACGAGATCCTGCTCCCCTACCTCGATTCCCTCTACAAGGAGACCATCGACACCCGAGACCAGACCATGTTCACAAATCTCACCCAGAGCATGGAAGACCTTTTCATGGAGGACATGGACGCCCTTAATGTCCTCCGTCCAGACGTCATCACACGAGTCACCGAGTACGTCCCCCAGATCGCCAAGTTCGTGGAGAGAATCGTCGACAAGGGATTTGCGTACGAGTCTGAGGGATCTGTCTATTTCGATATTGGGGCATTCAAGAAGGCCGGAAACACCTATGCACGATTGCGTCCTGATATCAGGAACGACAAATCTCTCCAGGAGGAAGGAGAGGGTTTCCTATCCAAAACCCTGGTCGGCAAGAAGAACCCCGGCGACTTTGCGCTCTGGAAGCAGTCCAAGGCTGGTGAGCCCTTCTGGCCTAACAAGTGGGGAGCCGGTCGTCCAGGATGGCACATTGAGTGCTCAGTCATGGCGTCTGACGTTTTGGGCGCCCAGATGGATATTCACTCTGGCGATATTGATCTGGCGTTTCCCCACCATGACAATGAGCTGGCGCAGAGCGAGGCCTTCTTCTGCGACCACGAGAAGGGCGAGCACACTTTGGTCAACTACTTCCTTCACATGGGCCATCTGTCTATCTCGGGTTCTAAGATGTCCAGTCGCTTTCTATTACTGCTGACAGCAAGTCCACCGAGGGCCTTCTTGGCGAACTGGAGCAAGCTAAGCAGGAGTTCGAGGCAGCCCTGGTCAACTCATTTGACACTCCTCGGGCAATGGCTGTCATCCTGAAGATGGTCAACACGGCTAACATCCACATCAAGGACAACAAGGACGCCGACCTTACGGCACTGGAGGCGATCGCAAGATCGATCACCAAGATTGTTGGCATCTTTGGACTGGATGCCAACGCCAGCCCTCCATACAACGGCCTTGGCTGGGCAACAGTCATTGCCGCCGACGTGGAGCCGAAGACAGCCGTGCAGCCCTACGTGGAGGTACTCACTAAAGTCAAGGCGGACGTCGCTGGTCTCTCGCTCCAGAATGACACCATCTCGGCCTTGCTTCAACAGGATCCCGCTACAGAATTTGAATCGGTGGTTGCCGGCGGCTCCCGCGACCCTGAGCAACTAGCCCTGCCATACCTACGTGTCGTATCAAAGATCCGCGATGAACTCCGCCGGATTGTCTCCAGCCAGGCTCCCGAGACAAAGAAAGCAATCCTCGTACTCACTGATCGCATCCGCGACCAGGGCTTTACCAACCTGGGCGTCTATTTGGATGACTGACCAGACGATCAACCTTCGCTGATCAAGTTCATTCCCGCGGCCGAGCTGATTGCAGCCCGCGAGGAAAAGGCAGCGCTGGTGGCCGAGAAGGCGAGAAAGAAGGAAGAGGCCCGCCTGGCGCGCGAGAAGGCAGACCAGGAGGCTCGAGAAAAGGCCAAGGTTCCACCCCAGGAGCTGTTCAAGAACGACGAGAGGTATAGCGCCTGGGATGAACAGGGGATGCCCACCAAGATGAAAGACGGCAGCGATGTCCCCAAGAGCCAGCTCAAGTCGTTGAAGAAGCTCTGGGACCGACAGAAGAAGTCGCACGAGGATCTCAAGGCCAAGGGTCTGTTGTGAGCGAGCCAGCCAATTGTGAGCTGTGAGGTGCGAACCAGCATCCGGGAGCCGGAAGATGGCAGCCCGGCGTGACGAATTAGACGAAGCATTATTAGAACCAACAAAAAAAAAAGCAGTTGATTTGCTCAGTCTTGTTAGGGCCGACTAGGAACCGTCATGCACCCCGCTGGTCGCCGCGTCGTGGGTGTCGTGGCCATGGCGTTCGTCGAATGGAGTACTTATGAACCTGCAACTCGTATAGGTACAGTATGGCAACGAACCAGGCCATGGAACCAGTACTCTGGATGCAGAATCTGGAGCCAAAGCCGCTGTAACGGTGCCTAGCTGTGGCTAGAGTGGAGGAGCAGATGTCGATTGCGCGATACAAACCCTGGATGAGGAAATGCGAAGCAGACCCACGAACAACATGCTAATTAGACCGGGGCAGTTTATATCGGTAGTTGTTATTCCCGAGGTTTACCAGTTTTGTGGATGCTCTTCTACACAAGTACCTATCCAACTAGGTCGACTACGTATACAAAGGAAGACAGGAAGGCGGATGTGAAGAAGGGATCTGCATCGTGCTGAGCTGAGGGCGGCCAGACTTGAAAGGCATGCAGCAGCATCTCACTCACGCAACTGGTTCAATAATGTCAAAGCCACAACGACTTATCTAGTTGCCTTCCTCTTCCCACAAGAAACTCGGACCAGTTCCTTCGAGATGAGATCTACAAACGCGTGGACTTGTGCGACAGTATCCTGATCCTGGGCATCTGGGTGGGTATGCACTCCGCCCTGGGCCGATTGCGTGATGGCGATACCTTGTAATCTGTAAGTATGGGCCACCATCTATCTGTCTCTCTCCCCGTACTCCCCGTACTCCCCGTGTGAAGTACACATAACTCCCCGAAACGTCACGCTTTCCCGCGTACGCCGGCTCCGCAGCACGCGCAATTCGCCGGCGCTACTAAATGCATCTTCATACGTACTTACTTATGTACAGTAGTATGGAGTAGATAGAAAGAACTAGACTAGGTAGTTGGTCCCCAGCAGGGCCGTCGGCTCGCGGGTCGTCGCCGCATCGTCGGAAGCGATCCGCT
Source organism: Corinectria fuckeliana (assembly GCA_019137255.1). Classification (NCBI taxonomy): domain Eukaryota; kingdom Fungi; phylum Ascomycota; class Sordariomycetes; order Hypocreales; family Nectriaceae; genus Corinectria; species Corinectria fuckeliana. Next base: position 110,426 of record WPDH01000052.1, on the reverse strand, counting down.
CCGGAACAATGGGCCTGTCTGTCGGTCTGGCATGCGACGCGAATCATAAGAGGCCATGGCCCGCCGAGTGCTTTGCGCTGCATCTGGTTTTCTAGAGCTTCGTGATCCCGCCTGTTCAAGTTCGAATTCGAGGAGGAGTAGTAAGCAGTAGTACTGGTCACGCTCAGTATCAGCTTCTGCCCCCAGATGGACAAGCAATTCGAGGGAGTCGAGGCTGTGTCCGACAGCCAGAATGGCGACGGCTTCAGCGAGATCAACAACATCGATGTCGAGTGGACGCCCGAGGAAGAAAAGACGCTGGTGCGGAAGTGAGTGTCCCGTCTTATATGATCTATCAAGTCCAGCATTTTTTAACCGCCACTGCTCCCTTTAGGCTCGACCTGACTGTCATGCCGCTCTTGATCCTCGGCTTCTTCGCTCTCCAGCTCGACCGCGGAAACATGTACGCGTTCTTCTCTTCTCTTGCCCCGTTTCCCAGCTCCTCGCCGCTCTGACAATTCCCCTTTACAGTGGAAATGCCCTCACAGATTACTTCTTCGCCGACGTTGGCATTACTCAGAGCCAGTTCAACGTTGGCCAGCAACTCCTCTCGCTCGGCATCGTGCTTCTCGAAGTAAGTGCACAGCTTCTCAAGAATAACAGCGATCTGTCAATGTTGACTTAAGGCTAGATTCCTAGCAACATACTTCTATATCGAGTGGGGCCTTCCATCTGGATCGGGTGCCAGATTGTGGCATGGTAAGCTTCACCTTTTATCGTCTGCGTCCAGCGCCTCACATATCTACCTACTAGGGGCCTTGTTGCTACATTCCAGGCCTTCCAGAAGAGCTTGGCTTCTTTCCTCGTCACGCGCCTCCTTCTCGGGTAAGTTGGGCCTTTTGGTTCCTAGCCAGCGGCTCAAGACACAACTCTCCTAACAGCCACTAGTCTCTGTGAGGCTGGCTTCATCCCCGCCGGTCTTTACACCATCGGCCGATGGTACAGAAACGAAGAGACGAGTAAGAGGTTCTCATGGTACTTCATTGGCAACATGGCGGCATCCGGGTCCTCCGGCCTGCTGGCATATGCAATGTCAGTCTCGACCCTCTTGCATGCATCCACGACGTGCGGCTGACACGCACCACTAGTCTACACATGAGGGGAGTTGCAGGTCTTGCTGGCTGGCAGTGGATGTTCATTCTCGAGGGCATCTTCACTGTTGTCGTTGGAACCCTATTCCTCTCGCTGTTCCCTAAGAACACTAGCAACCCTGTTTCTCTCCTGGGGTTCCGTCTTTTCAACGAGAGGGAGTCGAAGATCTTGACCAAGAGGATTTTGCTGGACGACCCATCAAAGATCCATGTCAAGGTCCACATCAGTCGGCAGGAGATGAAGAATGTGGTATGCATCATCCTGTGTTATGCCTTTGATGTCAGCGCGGATCCTAATCCCATCTAGTTCACCAACTGGAAGCTCATCCCCCACATTGTGCTCACCATCGCTTGCATTGCGCCAGCTAGCACCATGGGCTCCTACGCCCCGACGCTCGTCAGCTCCTTTGGGTACGAGAGGCTAAAGTCGAACGCCCTTGTCTCCATTGGATCTTGGATCCTCTTGGTTGTCAACATTGCTTGGGGCACTATTGCGTGGGTCTGCCCCATTCATTGAGCTGCAATTTCACGTCCTTCCTGCTAACTCGCGTGACTGATTAGGGACAAGCTTCGCGTTCGTGGACCCATGGTTGCTCTAGGCTTGCTGATTTTCTGGTGCTTCACGGTAGGGGTTTCTGAACGAGCTGCTTCGCTTGCACCCCTTGTACTGACAAAACAATAGCTCGGAAACAGGCTACTCATCAACAACTCTGATGGCAAAAAGAGACTCGCAGTTTTACTCTGTGGTCTCTCCTTTGCCCAGAACTGGCGTAAGTCCTTCGATACTATTACTGCCCCCCACTATAGAGTTGCCTCTAACCCATCTCTAGATCCCGTGAACAGTTCATGGATGTCTCTCAACTCTGGTACCCCGGGAGAACGATCCATTACGATGGCCGTTGTCATCATGTCCGCTAACACGGGTGGCATCATTGGAAGTCAGATATTCCAAGCGAGCGACGGGCCTCTTTACCCGATCGGTTGGAGTGTCATTTTGGCACTTGTCACTCTGGGCGTGGTTTCTTCCATCCTTGCCAACTTGCAGTACTTCATCCTGAACGGTCGCAAGTTTACAAGGAAGGGTCTCAAGTACTTTCCTTGAGCAGGTTTCCCTTAAAAGCATCACGGACACCCATGTGAAACTAGCTCAAGTATTCTACTCATTTGCTGGACTTTCTGTTAGCATTTGGGGATTGGAGATAGATCACACAGCCAGATGAGGAACCGAGAATTAGACCTTGCAAGGGAGAACAAAACTGTCACCAGATTCTTACATGACTATTCTGTCTCCTCATTCATTCTCATTCCGTCATGCACACACAATGTTCAAACCAAAGGCAGCTGCTCTTAGATACGTTCTGCGAGGAAAAACCTCTCGCTCCAGCACCTTCCAGGGCTCACCTCCCTTGCGAACCAGCGCACCGATCGGTACATCTCAACCCATGGCCAAACCCGAAGACCGGGTTCCGGGTGTCAAACGGCACATCCACCATGCTCTCCTTAACCGCCTCCATCGACCGCGGCAGATCGAACGGCAGCTTGCCCTCGGGCCTGGCCTCTCCGAGCACCACGTCCAGGAAGGCCTCGGTGCTGCTGCCGTAGCTCCCCAGCACAGCAGACGCCGCCTCGATGACTTCGGGAACAACTGCCGGCCGCTCGAGGATGATGTCGACGATGGTCGGCACCGTCTTGTAAATGGCTGCCTGTCGCTTCCGCTCAGTGGGGTTGTACGCCAGCGAGCTGGCGTGCACGCCCGCCTCACCTACGCCGTAGCGAGGCTCGTAGGGTGTCAGGAGCCGGAGCAGTGTAAAGTCGGCCTCCTCGGGGGAGTCGACGACAGTGTAGTTGCGGTACTCGAGGTAGGACTTGGTGCCGATGGGGCAAGAGTAGAAGGGCATCATTTGCCTGGCGCCAGCGGCGATGGTGGCCTTGAAGGGAGTCAAGAAGTTCTCGAAGTTTTTCCCAGGGTACGTCTGGTTCTTCACGTACGCGAAGTGAGAGTCCTCGCCGGTTTCCAACGGGCCGCCGCCGGGGAAGTACTTCGTGACGGTTGTGACGGATTAGGGGCCAATCTCCTTCCCTTGAAACTCGGTGCCCACGCGCTCAGTGAAGCCGTGTCGAGTATCCGTAGAGAGGGTGACGAAGATGCCGAGGTGAGTCTCCAGCGCTTTTTCTTGCACGAGGTTGGTGAACTCTGCAATCTGCCGGGCATCCTCGAAGTCTGCAGCGAGGTTGAAGTGCGTCATGTACAACTTGCCGATGGCGACCTCGGTGCTGTTGATTCCGTCGCCGCCTGGGAACAGAGTGCCGTTCTCGCCCTGGATGAGCGTCTGGTGGAAGAGCTGGCCGGCCTTCTCCTCGAGAGTCATGCGCTGGATGAGGTCCTCGACATGCTCGTACACGCAGTAAGATGAGTTTCTGCATACTGGGAGAGCGGTATCTCGACGATTCATCCAGTGAGGTCGGCGAGCAGCGCCGAGGGTGACGGCGAACATGGCCGCGAGTGCCACGTGAAGGTGGTGGTCCGTATGGCGATGGCTTATAGACTACCGGACAATCACAGAGAGAAGAACTTGTAGGCTTGTGCTCAGATCGTGATGCCTGAAGCTAGGCTAGGCTGAGTAAATCGCACATCTTATAAGTCAGTCCAGTTCAAGAGTCCTACTCAGACAACAGCGACCCCTTAACCAAGCCTTGACGGCTCCATGCACAGACACTGAGCTTCTCGACCCAAACCCATGTCTGAAGTTAATTCAAGTCGTTGGCTCTGTGTCGGCGCAAAACTGCTCAAGTTGGGCTTTAGGGATGCCTCGAAAGAGGCTAGGAGGAACGGGTTGCGGATCGGTCTGGGGTTGACTAGCGGAAAGCGTGTAAGAACCTCCTGGAACCTGGGTTCTAAGAAAGGTAGCTCTGGGATCTGTCTTCGACTGGTTTACAGGGTGCAACGTAGAGTTCTACGGCCTATAAGGCTTGTATCATCCGTTACAGCCTCTTTCAAAGTCGTCAAGCTCTAGAAGAGCAACTGCCGCAATAGTTGCCAATGTTCATGACAATCCTCAAATGGCTCTCACCGCATGTATGCAGTTCGATCAATGCTGATCCCTTCACAAGGTTGAAATAAGCATATCCCTCTTGCCGCTTCCCGAGGTCGGCCGCCCGCTGGCTGGGATATATCTCGACCAAGGTGTCAATGAGGAGACAAGGCGGGCCGGGCCGCCCTCCGACAAGTGCCGGAACTCTGCGGAACAGGCTCACGACACTGCCGTGAAGCTGGTCGGGATGTTTTCCCGCCCCGTGTGGGGTAAGCAGTCGGGCTGTGGGGTTTGACATTGCTCATGAACTGCACTGATCTCTGTTAATGGGGCAACTCCGGGCAATGAAGCATCACGGGACATCGTCAAGCTTTCGTATTCTACGTTGCATCCGCGTATGCCTGAAGAACCTGCCTATCATCTAGGATATGCCATATGCCTAGGGCCAGGTCTTTTACATGGATATGTAAACTCTTTCTGTTTCTGGCCCTTTCAAATCGGCCGTACACTTCCAGCTGTTCACCGCTCTAGTTCCCGTTTACAGGAACTCTCTAACAGAGTGAATTCTCCTTGGTCCGGTTATTCTCAATTCCGGAAAAGGGAATCACGGATAAGCCAGCAATGATTGACGCCTTATACCCGGTCTTCCACTTACAACCACAAATACGAAGTACATACAATCAACGCCCTCCAATGAGTCGCTCCGCCAAGTCTCACCAGATGAATTAGTAAGTGATCTTCTCCGCACCCGCGGAGAGCTCCCCCACGATTCACCAGGGCAGCCTAAAATGAGTTGGTGCTGGTGGTGGAAAATTGGACAATAAAAGTTCGGGGGTTGTGGGGGCTTGGGCGATTAATTGCTTCCTTAACATCGACATTGCAGCTTGTGGAGAGCTATCAACTAGCATGTCTGCAGTTGTCAGTCGTGTTCCCAGCTTATTTTAAAGTTCTCATTTTAATCCTACGATCTTCTCATCGAGCCTTACCGCCTTCTTCACAACATGACAATCGACGCTCTATCCTCGGTTCCCCACGATTCAAGTGGGGGCTTAACAAAGAACCAACCTGACCTTGAGAAGCACCAAGAAGTGCCAGTCCAGCCGCCGCGGTCATCTGCTTCTGAGCACGAAGGGGACAGTGACGGCGCACAAGACTCATCAAGCCCGCGAGGTCAGGGTCTTGGAAGAACGAGCACGCTTGGTACGGTTCTAGGAAGGCTTCGCTCGCGGGGAAGCGGCGTCGTTGAACCGCCGCCCGATGGAGGTTTGGTGGCCTGGATGGTTGGTGAGTATCCACGCGTCCAGATGGACTGCGTTGTAATTAGCTACTAAGTCACTGGGACAGTGTTTAGCACGCACCTGGTGATCATGGATACTTGGTAAGTTACGCCCCTAACGTCCTTGCAGGCCTAACGTTGTCCAGGGGCGTTGTCAATTCCTTCGGTGTCTTTCAGCCCTACTACGAGGACCTGTTGGACCGTAAACCTGCAGATGTTTCTTGGATCGGGTCCTTCGAGGTGTTCCTCCTCTTCTTCATCGGCACCTTCACAGGCCGTCTGACCGACGCCGGCTTCTTTCGCCCTCTGTACATCGTCGGCGTACTTTGCCTTTCACTACATCGCCGCGTTTTCCCGTGACATCCTCGGCCTCTCATACTCCCCCTCGCTAGACCTGCTTCTCGTTCTCAATGGCATCGGCGGCCCAGGCCGGATCATCCCCGCGTACCTCGGCGATCACTACGGCCCCGTAAACATGTTCCTGATTGCCACGCTTCTGTCGGGCTTGATCATGTACTGCTGGGTGGCGGTGAACTCCGTGCCGGGGCTGTACGCGTGGACCGTCTTCTACGGCATTGCAGTCGGCGGCGTGCAAAGCGTGTTCCCTGCCGGCCTGACCAGCCTGACGTCCGACCCGCAGAAGCAGGGCACGCGGATGGGCATGGTCTTTACGATTGTGAGCTTTGCCTCGTTGACGGGGTCGCCGATAGCGGGAGCAATCATCAATTCACAAGGGGGAAAATACATCGGCGCGCAGATGTTTGCAGGCTCTTCTTTCTTGCTGGGGGCAGTATTTGTTAGTGCGGCCAAGGTAGTCAAGACACGGAAGTTGGGAGTCGGTAGCTTGGCCTGGACAAAGGTATAGAAGCTGGATAAACCATTTGCTTGGGAGTGAGAATATAAGTAATTTGAAGCCCATAACGATCATAGGATATGGGGCAAGTCTGTGTGGAAGTCTGGTGTAAGTGCTCCGAGACGCGAGAGTAGAAAAACGCAATTGCGATTGGTTGCCAGGAAGACGAAAACAACGGAAGGCTTGAACGAAACCTGAAATCACAGATCGTCTCGAATCCAAGGCACATCCGTGGATCGAGCGAAATGTTAGGTTCATGCATTTTCTTCAAAAGGGAAGGCCAATTGGGATAGTCCGGTAACGCTCTCGCAAGACCAGGTGCCAAATGCCTACCCTGGGATTTCAACCGCATCATAGAATTTGCCCAGGGATGAGAATTAATGGGAACATTTAGGCGTTGGCACAATATAGGAAAGTCGGATACTCAAACATCTTCGTAGTCTGTTGACATCTAAGTGCAAAGGCGGCCTCCCATCGCGACCCCGTTCTGAAGTCCGACAGTGACAGTGACAGTGTCTAGCTGTCCGTCTCTCAGTCTGCCATGAGCAACGGCCATGCCACCACTCTTCATAACAGACCATGGGCGACGCTTCAAAGGTCGAGTCTGCCCTTCAGGTTCCCGTTCAAGAGGCCGTCGTAGATCCCAGACCTGTCTTCTTCTGTCTTCTTTCCAGATGCCCTCTTCTGCATATCGCTCTCTACAACCGCACGCAATACTCGTCTTGTGTCGTCCTGTTTTACTCAGCATCGCAGCATGGAAATGTTATTGGGTCTCTCCTGGCGATTGCAACCCTCGAGATGGATAAAAATGTTGGCCTGGCGGGATGGGGATATGCATCTTGAAGAAGTCGCCGAGGGGACCCGGCCGGTGTTCTCAATTGGGGTCGAGGGCGACTCACTTGGTGACTGCTATGGTAAAATGCATTCCTGAACTACGCGATATTACTATTGCTTAGCGAGATCGAATCTAACAGCTGCAGCCACGAGAGTTTGGCTAGATGGAGAGATCTGTCATTTCACGGGCGGACATTTCATGGGCAATCGAATTCGTTCGTCGACACTACGGTCCTTGGACGGGGACGAGCTACGTCGCGAACGTGCGATCTCAGATGACGAAAATACAGACGTCATGTTTCAAGGAGCATCCATCCATCTCGGACCTGAGGAGAGAGTATTGGCCAGGACTCAATACTCAGACTTCTACCGAAAAAGGTAAACGGCGTCTTCCCCGGATCGACGCAACAAGCCTTCCTCATTCGTGGAGGCAGCCTGTCATCTGGGGAATGCATGCCCTCTTAGTTACCTAAATGGGAAATTGACCATGCTTCTCCTGCATCGCCTTGCTGCACAGGTTCAGGGCGCTAACCAGTAATCTAGTCTGGATCTTATCTTATCTTATCTTATGTACCAAGACAACGGCAATGTCTCTACTTTCACACTTCAGGGCTCCCCGATATCCCCTTGAGGAGATCCGCAGACGCTGTTGGCAGGATGATGTCGTCTCGGAAGGCTCCATGGTTGACGTGTCTCTACTCCAGGTCAAAGGCGTACTTGAACCGGATAGGGTCTGTCGAAAGCATCTCTTCCGAAAGAGACTAGCAATAGTTTCAGCTCCACGAACATGCGATTTGTAGATAAGACAGAGTTGTACGACTAGAGGGGGACCTATGCAGATGGGGTTTCGTCAACATTAACTGGCAATCTCTCTCATTCCTCAATATATTTCGCCGAATGATGGAGACGCCGCCATGGACTAGCGAACGAATGACAGCTCGACGTAAATTGTCGGGATCTTTCCTGTAAAAAATTATCTTTAGTTTGTTTATTACGTGAATCATACAGTAGCGTAGCCCTTCTTGTCTTCTCTTGACATTCCGCGTGCCATCGGAGCGAGCACTTTTTCACCGAGGTTCAGGCCGTCGAATTCGACATTCCTCAGTGACGTAAACAGGCGACACGGCAAAATCTGTGTTACGAGTCCACACAAAAAAAAAGCAATTAGTTTTACCAAGCAGTTTAAGCATCTCGGTCAATTCATTTCGTGACATGCTTGTCTTTCCGCTTTGAGACTAATGCCTGGGTGTGGCTTTGATCGTCCCGCCGTGCCTGCTCCAGTTCTCCCCGCAATTTGGCATCATTGACGTCACCACATTACGCCCTCTGCTCGTCATCCCAATTGGAGGTGCCTATTCGTCATTTGGCGTTTGGATGCGTCATGGGTTTTCCAAGTATGCTCTTTCCGCAGATTGGCTCAAAACGACGCGGTTGGACGCGTGCAGTTGGACTTTTGATCTTCAACATCACCCCTCCCACTCCCCCAACTCCTCAAAATCCACTCCTTACCTGACTTCTTTAAGGAAGATCGACTTCAACAATCCAACCACCCTATCAAACCACCTTCACCCTCAATCTTGCAATCTCTCAAATCCATCATGATCTCCTCGAGACTTCCCGTCCGATCATCTCTGCCCCGGGCAGCGCGCTCGTTGCGTGCGCCTCGTCGCCAGCAACTTCGATTCCAATCCACAACTTCATCCTCATCCTCCTCATCCTCCTCCACTTCACACTTCGCTACTGGTGTAGCCGGCGGAGTTGTCGGTGCAGCACTCTTCTACGGAGCCTACTCCTTCACCCCTGCTGGACAGACGGCGTCAAAAATAAACAAGGCAGCTAAGGAGGCCGAGAAGACGTATCTGGCTGCGGCAAAGAAGCTCCAGGAGAAGACCCCAACCGCCGACCAAGCCATCAGCTCCATCAAGGAGTTCGCCTACTCTTATGTAGCATGGATCCCTGGCGGCCGTGCCTACGTTGACACCGCTTTCGAGGACTGGGAGACGGTTCGCAAGAACCACCGCGAGGAGGCGGACAAGCTTGTCAACGAAGCCTACAAGAAGTTCCAGGACATTTCCAAGCAGGGCCTCAGCCTAGAGACCGCATCAAAGGCCTATGACGTCCTGGCTGATCTGTCCAAGAAGGTGGCCGCCCTTGCTGGCGATGCCCTTTCCGACATCATCGACAACCACCCTCAGGTCAAGGAGAAGCTCGGTGGAAACATCGACCAGCTGAAGCAACTGGGCGACCAATACGGCCCCGAGGCAAAGAAGCAGGTTGACGAGACCTGGAAGCAGGTCAAGGACATTTTTGCTGGAGGTCTCGGAGCCGATAGCCTGAACAAGGCACGCAAGCTGATTGAGGAGAAGGTGGAGGAACTCAAGAAGCTCGGCGACGAGGCCTGGAAGAAGGGTCTGGAGGAGGCCAAGCCCCTCCTGGATAAGAACCCCAAGGTGAAGGAGCTTGTGGAGAAGAACGCCGACGCGCTCAAGCAAGGCAACGTGTCTGAGCTCTGGGACAAGGTCAAGTCCGCTGCTGACTCTGGCAAGCTTGGCGATCTGGAGGGATATGTCAAGAAGGCCACCGAGCAGGTCAAGTCCAAGGGCGGTTCCGACGGCTGGGTGGACGTGGACAAGTACGTGAAGATGCTTCCTGAGGGAGACTCTATCCTGGAGAAGTTGAAGCAGTTGCGCGAGGTCGCGGACAAGCACCAGGAGGAAGGTGAGAAGCTTTTCAAGGAGACTATCGAGGAGTTGAAGCAGGTTCTTGACAAGAAGTCCGAGAAGGCGCAAAAGATTGCTGAGCAAGCCAAGAAGGAGGCGAAGTAGACTGAGACAGTCACATGTAACATAGAGCGACTCACACTATTAAATAATACATGCCAATAAACGGTCAACTACGAAGACTTCCCGTGATGCCTGCAGATGTGATTTATATGAGAGCATGATCGTGACTTGGACAGTATATTCACCTGGTAGATTGAACTCTGTCCTGACTTCCTCTCCAACTACAAAAAGCAGCGATTTGTCCATCATGAAATCCGAGGACGTAACAGCTCCGAGGCTCTTACATAGTGATCATCATCCTCACATTACGTCGCGACCCCAGCAGTAACTTGCTGCGGAGTGACGACGGCTGAGACGCCAATCGTTTGCATACCGTCACCTCGTCCAAAGTACAGTGCATTGCATATTCTATGCCTATCGAAACCAGCAAACTAAGCAATCAAAAGTGACCAGAACGCAATCTTTTGTATGCCATGTGTGTAGAGGTTGTGCAGTCCGTCTTGCTTAACCCCGTCTATGTCCTGCGCCAAAAGGTATCTTCAAATACAAAAAAACGTACCAAACCAAGGGTGTAAAGCAAACCAAACAGAGCAAAACCAAATCGCTCGTCGTGAAAATCGTCTTTTTTCATTAAGGCGTCAATCTTATGCCGCGACCGCCTTGGCAGCTTTGGCGGCTTGGGCACCAGGAGCAGGCGTCTCCTCGCTCGGGTCAAGCGAGCCCTTCATATCCTGCTCGGTCTCTTCGACCTGCTCCTTTGGGGTCTTGCCAGACTCCTTCTGGCCCGCGTCTCCGAGGCCTACAAGGTCGATCCATCGCCAGTGGTCGACAAAGTTGCTGCCGCTCCTGTCGAAGATGGCCTGGTCGTCGTTGACGCCGTCGTTGCACTGCGCCCCGGCCTGTTTGTTGGCGACGTCGAGCTTATCGAACTGGGTACCGTCCACCAGGTCTCCGACGTATGTGCGAGCGACGGGGACGTCGTTGGCGCGCAGGAGCTGCAGTTGCGCTCGAAGGTTGAGGCGTAGCGCCCGCTCCGGCTGCTCGGCGTCGAAGATCTTCTTGGTCAGCCAGGGGAACAAGATGCCGAAGTCGGACTGGTTCAGGTGGGCCGAGTTGATGACGTAGAAGAAGTTGGGCTCGGGGAGCTTCATGCCGCTGGCGAGTTCGTAGAGATCCGGCGTGACGACCTTGGCCGTCGGGTCCGGAGACAACAGCCGGGCCTTGACGTTGAGGTGCTCCTTCCACTTGAAAAAGGACTCGGACTCGACAGCCAGGACTGCCCTGCCACCGGCGGCCGTGGGGACGTCGGCATACACGGGGAGAGGGAGGTTGAACAGTGGTGCCGAGTTGGGGGCCATCAAGGGCATGCACCACATGTCGAGCAACATGGTCATGGTCTTTTCGGTGATCTGCTGTCGGATCTCGGAGCCTTCGGCGGGAGCGAACAGCGGCTTCTGCATGGCTGCCACCTCGGGCTTGCTGGCGTAGTAGGTGCTCTTGAGGAACTGGGTGACCGTGGCCCCGCCAAAGCTGTGGCCGGCGAAGATGATGCTGCCAGGAGTGTGAACGTTGAGCTTTCCGACGAACGGGTTGAGGCTCGGTGTCGAGGGGTTCAGGTTGGTGTACTTGGAGCCGCGGTCGACGGCCAAAATGGCCTGGTGGATCAAGCCCAGCTCCCAGCACCGGATTCTCAGTTGGCTTTCGCGAGCGAGGTAGACCTCGGGTGTCACGTCGTGGGAGATCTTCTCGTAGGGAATCTGAAGTCGATCACCGGAAGCGGTGTTGCCGTCAGGATGGCGAATGAAGGATGCGACGGCGCTTCCATCGCGGTGCTCCGGACAGAGAACCACAACGCCGTGGGAGGCTAGAGATCCTGCAATGAACGAGTACGAGTTTCGACCTCCGCCCAAACCGTGGGAGAAGAAAACAGTCGGCCACCGCTGGGCTTCGGAGGAGGGCTCGCGCAGATTCGCATTCTTGTGGACGGGAATGGTGGTGTAGTGGAGGTGTCGGGGGAGGAAACTAAACATCAGAAGCGAGTTAGCAAAATTGAACTCGTGGCAATAATCGCGTCTATTGCTCGGGGCAACACTTACGAGAGAACCTCGGCCAGCACAGAGCCAATACCCAGGAACTTGGTGTATGCCGAGAGATGCTGTCTCTGGGGGTTAGGCAGCCAGCTGATTCGCTTCTCGCTCGACTCTGCGACGGCCGGGTAGAACATGCGGAACTGAACGGTGCGGATGTCGCTGGCGCCCTCGGGGACAGGGACAGGCGACTGAAGCTCGGAGACGGGGATCTCGACATCGACAGTGCCAACCTTGTAGGGGCCGGTGTACTCGGGAAAGGCAGGGATCGGGCTCAGTCGCGACAGGTACGAGGCCAGCTTGGTGGCGGTGGAGGTGGAGGACTCCATGGCGGAGAGGAGATCTTGCGGTTGCGCTCGTGAGGTAGTCGTTGGGTGATAAATTAGTGGCGGCAGGTGAGTGCTGTGTGGTGATGTTGAAGTGATCACATACGGTGAGTGTGGTGGTGAATGCAGAAAAGGGGGCGAAGACGTTGCGAGGTGTGAATGTCGACAAGCGCCGGAAATGCTTGGGGATGCAAGAATCGGATAGGTAGTCTAATTAATTACTGGAAGGAAAAAAGGTGAGGTGAGATGCGACCGAAAAAGAAGAGAGGCGAAAGTGAGAAGTGAGGGTGTTCTTAGGAGGGAAAGCTGAGTAAGAGTGTGTGAGGGCGAATACGATGCAGTGCAGCTGTTGGCTTTTTTTTGTTTTGTTTGGTTCGGTTGTCAGATTTCGGTGACGTATTCGTACTTTGTTCCAGAGAGAAGAATCCCTGCTTGCCCAGCTTTCACATGCAAAATCGGCAACGTCTCGAGACGGCACTAGTATTCACGAAAAGAAACAACAAAGATGGAAGCAAAACTGTCCGGAACAAGAACACGGAAGGAGAGGAAAAAAGTCACGCGACATCCATTGGATTCTCGTCCGGTCTCTGGCAAATCCGTTCCATCCCTTAGGAGTCTTACGTTGAGTCTAGGCCGGAAACGGTGACCGAGCCGCGGTCCATGATGCATTCATTGGCGGTGCCATACGCGGGAAGAGAAAGGATGACAAAAACAAAGCGTCACTACGAAGTAGTACTCCCGCTGATAACGTCACAGAAACGGGTGATGATGAGGCGCAGGCACTTGCGCAGGCACCCCGTTGATCGACGCTGATTCAGCTGTCCTTCCCGGCTCCGATCTACGCCACATCCCACACCACGTTTCTCGGCCGAGTGGCGTCTTCTGGTCTCCATTGAACTGGTCTCCGTTGATTGCAATGCCCTTCTGGCTTTGAGGCTTTATCTCTAAATTTGCCTGACTCCCCTAACCCAGCCTCGGCTCGACACCTCTCTCCAACGCAGGAAGAGGAGGCTCTACCCAAGACCGATCACCAACCGTTCGACTAGACCCCTCCGATGCTCAGGCCGAGGCTGCTCAGGAAACTGGACCCGGTCGCTGCACCTCCACCGCCACGACCTCTCGCATCCTCATCCTTCCCCTTGGGCTTAGGCTTCCCGACCTTCACGCCGTCCCACACCTTGCAGCCCGTGCAGTAATTGTGCGCGCAATCCCCGTTCCTGTACCACGCGGCGACGGGGTCCTGCTCGCACTTCCGCTTGTAGTTGGGGCCCTGCTTGCAGTCGCAGCACACCCAGCCCTTCCGCATGGCCTCCTGGAACTCGCAGCCGGGCGTCTCGCACGAGCCCCTGGGGTAGACCAGCGCGCCGAAGTCGACGGCGCCGCAGCTGTCCGCGCTGCTCTTCATCGGCTGGTTCGTCTTGCAGTTGACGAAGCCGATCTCGTGCTCGTGCCCGCATTGGTATCGCTCGGTGACGTGCTTGCACATGGTGGGTTGTCGTTTCGGGGGACGATGACTAGATGGATAGACGGTTGGTGTGTGTAGATTACCGTAGACGGTGCTGTGCAAGGCTCGGTATTGCTTGACGTTGCTCTGTTGAACATGGAATCTCCTTGGGCTCTATGCCAGACATGGCTTGTATCTATAGCATGCGCCACGTCGTCCATTCACCAAATACAGCCTCTATGCCACCCATTCATAGTGCAGGAGTTTGTATCTCTATCCATGCAAACAGCTCGATCACGAGTGACAAGGCTACCATCACAAATCCCCTTAGGCTCTTCTCATCACTCCTCCGTTCATCACTCCTCGCCCGTCTTCGCATCACGCAGCATACAGAAATACACAGCCCCCTCCTACGGCGACTCGGACTCCTGCTAACCCCCCACGCGGAACCCGTACCTCTCGGACACACCTCTGCCGTTGGGCACAGCCGCGAGGAAACACGGCAGCTCGCCCTCGTCCACCCGTCGCACGCCCCATCGCATCAGCGCGCCGGCCGCCCCTTTGCCCATTCATTCCTTCCGTCATCCGCCTGTGCGACGCTGCCAGCCCACCAGAGAGTTCCACCGCTGGGTCGTCTCGATGGGCATGAGGAGACGCCGTCCGAGGAGCGGCTGGCCACGACGAGGGACTCGAAACCCGGAGCAGGAAGTTCCCAGGTCATATTCTCGGTCTAGATCAAAAAGTCCACGCTGTCTCCGAGCCAGGTGGGAACACTTGGCGGCCAACAATGGTGCTGGCAAAGGCTGAGAAGTAGACGGCTTTTCGCAACTGGAACGGCATATTGGCTCGCGAGTTGCGACGGTAACACGCAGCTGCGCTTTTGGCTCGGCTTGTGGGTTCAAAATACTTGCTCCATCGCTCTCACAAAATCTGTATCTACAGTTTGAACCCTGACTTTTATCATATCTATCCTATGTGCTCCAAATTTGCCGAATGCTGTCTTCGAGTTGCCTTACCCTTAGTCTACCCCGCTTGTAACCGCGCCCTTTGATCAACGGGAACATCTGGTAGACTGAGTCAACAGCTGACTCTTGAACAACACCTCAAATCGACTCTGAAGCAGGACTACCCATCATGACGAACGACTCCGCCAAGCAACTCAAGGCACTCCACGCTCCGTCCTCGCCCATCGTCTTCCCAAACGTCTGGGACGTCGCATCCTTCAACGCCGTCGTCTCCCTCAACGATGGCGATTCCAAGCCCGTGAAAGCAATCGCAACTGCATCATGGGCCATTGCGGCTACCCTCGGCATCAGAGACGAGGAGCTCACAATGGAACAAAACTTTGCCGCCATCGCCAAGATAGCATCGCTATCCAAGGCTGCCAATCTACCCTCGACTGCCGACTTACAAGACGGCTACGGCGACCAGATCGCGACATCGGTGACCAAAGCCATCGCGCTCGGCGTCGCAGGAGCCAACATCGAGGACAGCATCCCTTCCGACGGCACCATGTACAGCATTGACGAGCAGATCCAGCGCTACAAGGCGGTCCTCAAAGCCGCCGCTGACGCCGACTGCCCCGACTTTGTCCTCAACGCCCGCTGCGACATCTTCCACGTAAACACACTGCTTGATGATGAAGCCATGGTCAAGGAGGCCGTTACCCGGGGAAAGGCATACTTGAATGCTGGTGCAACAACCGTTTTCTACTGGGGCGGTCCCGGACGAGGAATGCGGACAGCTTGGGTGGAAACGCTGGTGGAGGAGCTGGATGGTCGCGTTGCTGTTAAGTTGGGCACGACGCCAGATGCATTGACGACAGCCGAGTTGGCCAGGATTGGCGTTGCGAGGATCAGTGTTGGGCCGAGCCTGTTCCAGATTTCCACCGTGGCCATCAAGAAAGCTGCCACGAGTATCCTCAACGGCGGAGGGCTCTTTTCTGATACTTAGTCAATTGCTTCGTGTATTGGATACAGAAGTTTCCGGTCGAGTATGAAGAATTCGGAAGGGAGAAATAATGTACACAAGGGTCAGGCACGACACCAAACGAAGAACTTGAGAACCCGCCGAGAAGTGAAAGACAAGCTTCGAGCGACACATCCAGACTCATGAACGCCAGCCGAAAAGCGTCAATATCCCATTCCAAACACCAACGTGATTGGACTTGTGGTGAGCTGACTACTCACTCCAATGGCCTTCCCATCTCAATGACAAATGCCGAGTCTTCGCTCTGAAGGATCCCCCCAGTGCCTCCTAGAACACATCGTATTGACAAGGGATTCCACATCCTCCCGACAACTTCGTCGATGTGAATCCTCAATCGTCCGAGGGGAGCACAGACAACGGTCCGGCAGAGTCTGTCGGTCGCTGATATGCATTGGCCTGCGTTGACGAGAATGTAGTCGTCCTCAACTTCGCCTTCCCACGCAGAGATGGCTGCAGGACAGTCGAGTCGTTCTGGGCCAGGCCTCTAGACGGAGTGTCAGCGCTCATCTCATAGTCGCAGTGCTTCGATATTCCGCAGCCATACTTTCGTGCACGCAAACGTCTCGGGAACCCCCTGGGCGGGAGTTTCTATATACAGCTTCTGGTCCACTCCGGTGAAGTCCGTGAACGCCTGCCACCCGAAATGGTCGATTTGAGGGGCGCTGTCCCGGCCGACGACTCGCGCCTCTGGCATCGAGCCCGTTATGCTGCAAAGTCCCTGCGTGGCGAGTAGGGTAACGAGCGTAAGCTTGAACATGGTTACAGTTGTTTTCGGTGTTGGTGTAGACTAGGTGTTGGGTTCGGAGGTCGAGCTTGCGTTTCACGACCGTCAGCGGCTTGCGGAACAAATGCTGGATAAAACGAGAGTGATGATGCGAGCTCGCCGGAACATAAAAAATGCCCATTTACTGAGCTATGCCGACTATTTGTCCTGGCCGGCTGTATATCTAATAGGTCTAGTTCCCGTACAGAGTTTGGAGGCTTGACGTCACATGTCGACGGTTTCGGCTTCGTTTCCCTCAGTAGCACAATCTCAATCTCCCAGGACTTACGACTCGCGAGACGAGTTGGACAAGGTCGGGAAGCAGACAAAAGCGAACCGGCTCTGCCTCAAACACGGCTTCCCGCTGCGGCACGGACTAGGAAATCTGGCCTGAAGGAGCAAAGACAACGTCGCACAGGCAAACGCGTCGGTAGTTCTGTCCGCGACGGGCGGATGCGTGATTGCAGGATGCCCAGCGTTTGCCGAAAGCGTCACTCGAGAGATGCGAGGGAACACCGAGCTGGAGATTGTTTTGGGCGATGACGCCAGAAGGCCTGGGACTTGGCGGAAGAGGCAGGCGTGGAAAGTTCCGTGTAGCGGCCTGGAGACGGGCGATTTGGCGATGCAGTGGTCGCGTTCCAAGCGAGTTTGTTGTAAGAGTGATGGGACGTCGATCGTGGCTCATCCCGTTCCGCTAGCAGGCGAAACCATCTGCGACATGTGACGAGCGACTCGTGGAATATACTGGACATCGCGACAGCAGTTCCTTTTCTAGGGTCCTTCTCACGATGATGCAAAGCCAAAGTGCGTGCATATGAATCCTTTGATCCTTTATTTCTCCAACAATCGGAAATTAGTGCTACAGCAACTGCTCAGGTCCATTTGTCCCAGCACTGTTTAGCCTCCCACAGTCAATCCTTCTCGTAATCACAACCCCGGGCCCCGAGATCGCAGGACAGGTAAGACACCGGGCCAGCTCGCCGGAACTATCAAAAGAAACCCGAAGTCGGAGTCTAAATATTGCTCAGACGAAAACATCGGCACCCGTCAAAGACACCAGCACATGTGATGACTGACGAGAAGCAACGTTGCCTTCTGACAATATATGGACTACCGCGTTGTTATTATTCACTAATTACCTGATAAAATCATCAAACATGGAATACGTACCCAGGCACCGATTGAGTCGCCTCCACCACTGTCAAAATCCGGCTATCTTAGGAACATGGACCGTTCCATGACCTGATGCCCAGCACTTTTCAGCCAAGACCCAACCTCTCGGTGCCAGAGGTTGGCCCAAGTCGGTCCTTTTGCGTAGTTCGTTTACCGGAGACCGAGCTGTCGGATTATGGACCGCCTAACGTCAGACGTGGAACCACCGTCGCGTGGGTGGAGTGACTAGTCTGTAGGTTATCGATCAAAGGACCCTGCTCGTGGAGAAGCAGATCCACAACACTTCTCGAAGACTAGGCTGAGGTTGGAGTTGCGAGTGAAGTGCTGATGGTGTTGATTTTAGGAAGCTGCAAGTCGTTTGTAAATGGCTCTGATGGAACAGAAGACGAGTTATGAAAGGAGTACCTTGTCGATACGTCGAAATAAATACCTGTACTTCAAACAAGTCTAGAACAGTCGTTGGCGCCTCATAGGTTAAGGTCAAGAGATTGTGTGATTTGTTTGAATAACTCATACCAGCATAACGCATTACTCCCTGTGAGAAATCCCCACAAGCCCTAGACCACCCATAGCTGACCCAAGCTTCAACACCTTACACCGCCAGTCACTTCTCTAAGCCAGGGCATTCATCCGCACGCTTCCAGTAGACTGAGAATTCTTCCGCGGCTGTTCCTGTTGCTCCCAGCTGACCCCCCTCGCCGAGTGCTGCTGCCTGAGCGCATTCATGCGCTTGTTCTTGCGCCTGTAAATTAGCAGAGCAGCCAGGGCAATCACGGCCACACCAACCACAGAGCCTACGACGATACCGGCAACGGCGCCACCAGAGAGGCCCCCAGACTTCTTCTTGCCAGAGCTGGCTGAACTTGTGCCAGTCGACGAGGACGAAGAGGCCGTCGAACTCGCGCTGTGGTGTATGGAAGAAGACTCATCGTCGCCGTCTTCAACGGTAGCGTTGAAACATGGAACTGACTCGTCGAAGTTGGTCAGCTCCACGTAAGCAATGTCGGCGCACGCATAGAATGTCTGGTTCTCGGAGGAGTCGAAGTCGGCAATGTACTTGATCTGGAGTGTAGCCTTGTCGCCGGCAGTGACAGAGTCGGCAGCATCCGGGACGTTTACGCAAGTATGGCCGACGTCGATGGACTTGAACTCGTCGCCGTCAATCAGTGTCGTAAAGTCCGAGTTTCTTTTGGGGTCTAAACTTGTCAGACAAAGCATGAAAGCTGACAGATCAAAAGGAGACATACTTGACAGGTAAGAGATGCTCAGTTCGATGTCATAGGACTCGTTCTGGCCTATCAAAGCAATCTTTGCATTCGCTGCTCTCTGTCAGTCCGTGTCTTCATATCGGAACCTCGGAAAACTGACTCATGGGGAACTCGCTTCGGTTTCCGGGGCTGGCCACGGAACCACAAGGAGCAGTGTTGTCCATGGAGGCTGCCCAGACTCTATCCGCGGGCCACATGAAGGCGGCCGGGCCCATTTCGTCCTCGTCGCCATAATCTATGGCAGCGTAGGCAGAAGCTACCGTGACAGACAGGCTGCCAAGAACCGACTTGAGGGAAGGCATATTGTGGGAAGTGGGCGCAAAGCAGCCGGAGACTGGAAATGCAAGAGCAGAATCGAAACTTGCAAGGGACAGATTCCAGGCTGGCAGATACCTTGCACTTCTCGCTGACGATGGAGCCAGACCCACGCGGCCCTAATATACCACCTGAGCCCCCTTCGCCGACTTGGACGGGTGCAACGGTTCACGCACATTGGCAACGGGCATCCGTCTCGGTCTCCAGCCCACAAATGCCGCCCACACCTCCCTCCATCGCAAGCCCAGCCGCTACCGGTGGAGAATAGCAAACGGTGATCCATGCAGGTCTAGCGTGCCTCGACGGGCCTATTGTTGCTAACCTTGGTGATGGGCTGCAGGGTCTGAGTGGGTTGAGCGATTAGCAGACGATCAGATAAGATGCTCCCGAAATCTAATCAGATGGTGCTATGCGCAGCCATTGGCCCGCCTGGACTAACACCTTCAGCTGTCAGGCATTAGGCTCGCAATTTAGGCCCTGGACGTGCCAGGAGCCGACATCGGTAGCTCGGATGTAAAGCACCGACAGTGGCATGTAGAGATCCTGGCCAATGGGTCCTTGACTCGGGCCTAGGCTCGTAGCCCCGGCGAGCTCGTGGGTTGGCTGCGTGAGAAGGACAGCATCCTTGGCTCGAATCAGCCGAATCAGCCGGTTCGAGCAACTCCTCGGCGGGCAAAAGATGGGCACCATAATATGCTAACTTACATGCTGGATCGGTTAGCCGGTACACGTGTGCCTCCCTAGCACGATGTGCTTAGCGATGAAAGGCACTTAGTGATGAGAGGGTATAAGTAAGCTCGCCAGTGCCCGCGTGAGCTCACTTGAAGCTCCACGCCACCATCCCACTCAACTCTGGACCAGCTCCCTCAGACACCTCAATACGGGCTCTCTGCCACTTGTCAAGTCACGCCGTCAAGATGCAATTGACCTACACCGCCCTCACTCTCGGCTCCCTGGCCACCTTGGCCAGCGCCTCGGCCCATCCCGACGCCTCTGCCCGACGAAGCTTCCAGTTCCCCGAGTCGGCTCCCATGCACAAGCGTGCGGTCACTGGCGCTGCGTACCAGTGCCACGCAAACTGCGGTCAGTATTTCCGCGTACTTGTGGGTTGTGTGTGTGTGTGTGTGTGCCGATGAGACTGACTTCTTCGACTCAGGTAACACCATCCTCGACGCCGGAGACGAGGGTTACTGCGACAGCGATGAGTGGAACAAGCTCTTCGAGGCCTGCCTAGCTTGTGCCACTGAGTATGAGCTCTGGCCTGACTATGGTGATGGCGTCGAGGCGGCTGCTGCCGGTTGCGGTCTTGAGGCTGTTCCCGCCGGAGCTGGTTCTACCACGACGGCTGCTGCTTCTAAGACCACAGCTGCTGCTCAGACTACTGCTGCCGCCGAGGAGACCGCTGTCGTTGAGGAAACCTCCGCCGTCTCCACCACCGCCGCCGACTCCGAGTCCACCGTCACCACTCCCACCATCGTCACCATGCACGCCACTAACTCGGTATCTATCCATCCCCCCAATCCATCCATTTCTCCAAGACCCGGTGACTCTGACCAGCCAAACAGACTTCCAGCACCCCTACCTCCACCGTCGTCGAGGGCGACGCTCCCGAGTTCGCCGCGTCTCGCATCCTCGCGGCTGGCGCTGCGATCGTCGCCCTTGCCGGCCTCCTGTAGAGCATGGTCCCAGATGCATACACTACGGTATGCCATTCAAAGAGAAGCTCCCACCAGACATACCATTCGATAGCCGCATAACGTATTTGTAATCACCTTTGGAATAACAGTTGCTGCCGAACTTACAAGTTCAATGACCCTGTGCCTGCTCGTGACGGTCGTGAACCACATGTACTGCGAGACGTACACGCCTACTGCAAGCCCATACCACCAAATGCCCGATCGAGCTCTGCGCCTTGGTCATCAGCCGAAGCCTCCGTCTTCTCACTTGAGGCCGGCCGTTCCTCCGGCACGTTCCCAATACCTTGTGTCTGCACCGGTGTGTTCCTCTCGGGCTCCAGCAAGCGCGATTCGCTATCCAACCAACCCGGCGCCACTCTCCTCTTCTCCGCGAGATCCCGCGCCTTTATCCTCTCCTCCAAGTCCCTCAGCTCGCGGTCTGCGTCCTCCTGCATTTTTGAGACATAGCTCTGCAGCGCGCGACAGGACGCGATGATGTCGTCGGGGTGTGCGGCGTGGCCAGAGCTGGAGACGACGTACTTGGGCTTCGGTTGTCCAGCCGGATCGTCTGATGCTGCGGAGATGCCGAGAGAAGAGGGGGGGAGGGTGGATGGCATCGTCTTGTAGTTGTAGGACAGCGTCGTGGCCGCCGGCAGAGACACGAACGGGGAGACTGTGAGAGGAACCTGCTCGAGCAGGGGGTGAGAGCCTTTACTTTCACGTTAGAGGCTTCCTTTGCTGGCTTTCAGTGAGACTTACGACCGTTGTGCATGATGACCTTGAGTTTCGAATGGCGGGGTGAAGGGGCGTTTCAATTAGTCCCGTTGTCGCAGCTCAATGGCGTAAGTAAATCTCGTGGTTTTTAAGATGGGACGATAGCTATCGTGTAACTGCGATAGACAAGGCGAAATCAGTCCCTTCAGAGTTCAACTTTGAGAGTCCGTTGTCAGTGTGAAGGTCGATCCAAGGACTCGGCTGGAGTGACTGACAGGACGCGACAGGCGATAAGCGTGCCCGATAACGATAACCCGATAAGCGATAAAGCTCACTAGCCCTACGTCGCAACCCTTATTTTCTCTCCAGCTGCCTGCCTGGTTGACCCCTCCAGGTCATCTTCATCGCCTGCCCTCGTCTCGAGACGACCAAACCCACGATGCTGCCAACCACAATCCGGACGCCTCCCGCCGTGGAGGACTTCACGACCTTGTCAGACTACCAGACTCAGACCCCCGAGACATTCGTCGGCGGAAAGCCCGTCCTTCATTACCACGTCGCTGGCGCAAAAGCCTGGATCCCCAAGGCGCAATGCGGCAAGCTTGCCCTGTTCCCGGCCGACTCGAGCCAGAAGCCGAGTGCCCCCGAGGGCGACGGCATTAATGGCGACGCCGAA
Source organism: Corinectria fuckeliana (assembly GCA_019137255.1). Taxonomy (NCBI): domain Eukaryota; kingdom Fungi; phylum Ascomycota; class Sordariomycetes; order Hypocreales; family Nectriaceae; genus Corinectria; species Corinectria fuckeliana. Next base: position 88,087 of record WPDH01000052.1, on the reverse strand, counting down.
GAGCTGGTGGAGCAGAAGGTGGACATCTTTGTCAACTCGGAGTAAGCATCACGGCCTTTCCTCGCTGTCCATTGCGCCCAGACCGTCTGACTCTCCGTAGGAACTTTACCATCTTCAGCCAGCAGGTCGAGGCCGGCGTCTCGATCCCCTACCCCGCGATATCCATCCACGCCGTGAAACAAGTCCGCGCTCAGAGCCAAGGAAACCAGACCCAGGCCGTCTGGATGCAGCTCGAATTCTCCGACGGCGGCTCCGACGACGACGACTTCAACACCGTCGAGCTCACCATCATCCCCCCCAGCGCCGACTCCGACCCTAGCCCGGCGAAGCAGCTCTACGAGGCAATGGCCGACTGTTCGGACCTGAACCCCGACCCCAACACGGGCGAGGACGACGAGGAAGACGACTACGACCGGATCGTCTTCGAGGGCAGCGCCGAGCACGAGGCCATCGAGGGCTTCACCGGCGTCTTGCGCGGCGCGAGCAACGGCGGGATGCCCGCGCCTATGCCTGGCAGTGGGGGCTGGATCACGGCTGATAACGTCCACGAGTACTTTGATGGGGACGGCAACTGGATCGGCCAAGGGGCTGAAGGAGAGGAAGAGCTGGGTGAGGGCGCCGGCAGAGTACGAGCGCGTGACGAAGTCGAAGGAAATGGTGCCAAGGAGGACGGCTCGAACGATGACACTGAAAACAAGCGACCGCGGGTTGATTGATCCAGGCATGAGAGGTAACTGGGGTCTGGATGGGGCATCGGCGTTTCGGTATAAAAAGGAATGTCACCGCTGATGAGCAGGGGAGGCGAAAAGCTAGGCCTACCTGATCTATTTAAGGCCAAATCAAGTTCCTTCAAGACGCCGTCCGAAGTCATGCAATACCTAGTATTAAGATTACGTCTGACGGGTATATATCCAGGAGCTCCAAAACACCCAGTCAGTTCCCAAGTGCCCTTTCAAGCTTATCTAAAATACAGAGAAGAATCAAGTCTATCTACACGAACTGAGGAGGGGCTGCTAGAGGCAAAAGAAGAAGATGGCATGAGTCGTTTTCCGTCCGACATGGGGTTAGCGCGCAAGGAAAAGACAAAACTCAGCAATCGAGGCCATGCACCATCGCTTTCTTCCTTCACATTCGCAGGCACAGGCCCTTGGTCTCCCTCTCAATCCTCTCAGGCGAGCTCATTAGAAACCCGTCGTCGTCGTATATCTCCACGCTGTCGACGCTCCTCCGCTGCTGGTGATGGGCGACTAGCTCGTCGACGGTCCCCAGCTTCGACAAGCTCACGACCAGCGAGTCGCGGCCGAGGTTCCCGCTGCGACGGGAATCGCGCAGGCCACCCGTGATGTCGGGACGCGGCGCCTGGTTCTCCTTCCCGCCATCGAGGTCGTCCTCGCAGATCTTGACCCCGACGCTGCCGCGGGTGCTGCGAGCCGTCGACCCAGGCCGCCCATCCTTCTTGGGCGGGGACCCGAGGCTCAAGTACTTCTGGCGGCCCATGTTGCTCGAGGACCGCGGGGGCGTGCAGCCGGGCAGCGTGGGCGAGTCGGCGGATGCGAGGCTGTACGAGCTGACCATGCTGTTCATCCTCCGCAGCTCGGCGACGGAGTTGCCGACGGATCCCACGGTGGCCACCGAGGAGTCTACGCGAGGCGCCGGGCCCGGAGGCGGCGATCGCAGCGACCGCATCGTCAGGCGGCGGCTGGGCGATCCGGTCGACACGGCGGCGGGGTCGTCCACGACTGACTCCTCGTCGTAGAGCGAGCTCGCGTTGGAGGCCACCGACATCTTGCGCAGCTGTTGGGAGAAGTCGCGTCTGGGTCGTGGCGAAAGCGGCGTCGGCATGATCGACTCGTCGATGTGGCTAAAATGCCTTGGTGGATCTGGCAGCGCTCGTCGAGGCGCCGAGGTGGTGAGTAGTAGGGACATCATGTCCTGCTCGTCGAACGGCGAGGACGCCATGGTCGACGGGCTGGTCGGGTCAAACGCCGCGATGCTGTTTCTGTTCGCCGGAGGCACTCGCTCGTCCAAGTCGGGGCTCTCAGTTGCGTCGTCGTCCATGGGCCCGATGGTGTCCGTGTCTGAATCGGTCGCAGTCGTCACAGAGGGCTCCACCAGGCTTGTCATCGAAGGGCTCATGGGGTACGCCAGCGACATGCTGTCGTAGGTGAAGCTGTTGAAGTAGTCTCTCTTGAGGGGAGACGGGTCCGCTGGCGGATCGAGAACGATGGAGAGCAGCGGTGGGCCGCCAACGGCCTGCGTGCTCACTGACGTCTGTCGAAACTGAGGACGCTTCACGCTGCGAGGTGGCAGCGAAGGAATCGACACGCTCAGCTTCTGTCCGTGCTTCTTCAGCGCGCGAGGGCCAAACAGCACCGGCTTAGGCGCCAGCCCCGTCATGGTGCTCTCTACAAAGGGATCGTACGTCCGGAGAGCTGCCTTTGGCGGGTGGATCTGCTCAGCCCTCGTCTCCTCGTGCTCGCCGACGCTGTACACCGTCGACAGCGAGCTGGACTGGTCGCTCTCCAGCGACTTGCTCCGCGGGCGGCGCTCCGGCGACAGGTCGATGAGCTCATCCTGCGGCTCCCACTGCTGGCCCCGGAGACGGCTGGGGCTCGAGTGGCCGCCGGGAAGCACGAGCTCGTGCGTGGCCTCGGCGATCAGGCTGTTCGCCGCGCTCCCGATGGAGCTGACGGAGGCGTTCCGGCTGTGAGCGTGCTGGTGCTGCGGCATGGCGAGGATGGTGGCCCGCTTGCTGGGGCTGATGGTGGACGCGCGGGTGATGCGCACCGTTCCCACGGTGCCCGCGGACTTGGCCGAGCCCTGCGGGGAGATGCTCTTCTGGCTGTGGGGGGTCTTGACGGGCGATGCCTTGCGCGGCGACGAGCTGGGCGTCTTGGTTGGGGACTGGCTCTTCCCGTCGCGCAGGCGGAGTTCCGTGGATCGCAGGATGCTGTGAAGGTCCGAGTCGGTCTTCCACGGTCCGAAGAAGGCCTGTCCGGGCGCCTGGACTCTGGCGGGAGGGTCATCGTCGAGGGCCTGCGTGGAAAAGGGAGGAGCCGTCTGACTCCTCCTCAGCGGCGGGTGGTTCTGTCCGTCCTGCGTACCCAACGCGTGGCCCAGGACATCTTCAAAGCCGCCCTTCTCCGCGTCGTCCAGCATCAGGCTCGGCAGCGTAGGCGCCTTTCCAAGCCAGCTGTCCCGCTTGAACCAGCTGTCCCTCACGCTCTTGTTGACCTTGGGCCCGTGGAACTCGTCCTCCTCGACCCAGCTGCGCGAGCGCTTCCGGTTCCCCTTGCTCCCGAAGAAGACGAAGCTCTTATAGATCGGCAGCGGCGGTAGGAGCGGCGGCAGCGAGAGGGAGAGGCGGCTGGTCGACTGGGCCATGACATACTTGCGCCTGGTGAGCCGTTTGGTGAAGCCCAGTTTTCTCCTTCCTTGTTCGGGGCGGCCGTCGGAAACGTTGTATACCGTCGTTGTCATGTTGTTCTCGGGGCGGGACTTGATGCGCCACGACAGCAGCAAGCCGATGCAGGTGAATAGCAGGACGGCGCCGCCCAGGGAGAAGGCGAGCAGCCATCCCAAACCCAGGCTATGCCCCGTACGCTCCGCGCCCCTGGAGAAGTGCGAGGCGGAAGACAAACTCATGATGACGTGAAGCGGCTGGACTGGAAGTTGTTAACTTGGCAACACCACGTAAACGGTGCAATGTCGTGCGCATAGGACACGATACAATGGGCGCAACAAGGAGAGAGAGTCCGAGGGGAGGGAAGAGATCTGGCCTTGGAGCAGGCTCCGGTGGGAGACAGTCCACTTTGTTCCCGAGGCCGCTTCCCGTGCGGTCCTAACCGGTGTTGAGGTTATTTCGATAGTTTCACTCCAATCTCAGATGGAATGCGTTGTCAGGCACAACCCATTCCAGCACCCACCAAAGAGCTGCCAAACAGCACGACATATCGAGATGAACCGTTGACGAGGTCAATTTGAGAGAATTCGAGAGCAAGCCCTCGTGGATCCTTTCGCCTCCTTCGCATGCCGGGTGTATTGTGGTCAAAACAATGCACGACCTTTGCTCATAGAGTCATCGTGTCGCCGTTGAGTTGGCCGGAATCTGTCTTTCACGTCACGTCTCTCAGAAACAAATTCGAATCACGTGAATCCTCATTCAGGGAGAGAATGTTGTGCAACACCAGGTTGCCCTTTTTTGTGTTTTTATTTTTATCATTTATCATTCCGCTATCTGTGCATGCGTGCGTAACTAATCTGAGTTCACATATTCCCAAAGACCTGGGTGTCCATCGCATATCAAGAAAAAGGCAATACCCGCACCACCCAAATGCCACTCAAACCATGCTCTTCGCGTATCCGGCGCCTGTCCAGAGTACTAAAAAGTGCATAAATCAACCGTAACTGTAAGATCCTTTTCTGGTTTTCTGGTTTACTTTCCTTTGGCACTTTAGAAGTGACGATGCCCATGGCTGTGCATGTGCACACCCCTACGTCGTCTTCTGGCAGTTGGACCTCCGACGACATCCGTTGAAGTGACGGTGACGGTAACCGTCTCTTCCTCCAGCTCGGTCACGTAAACAAGCTCTTCTTCCCAGAGAATCTTGCTCACGATGTTTCCGTTGGTGATGAACTCTGTGCTGCAGAAACTCACGGTCTCGCTAGCCGGCGTGCTGAGAGGGGCTGGAGTAATGGCAGCAGACTCCACGAAAACGCCGCCAGTACTAGATACAACCGCCTCGACACCAATAGCAGGAGCTGAAGATGAAGACAGGATGGTGGAGGTAAGAGTTGACCTGGCCGATGAGAAGATTGTCGTCGTTGTGGTTGTTGCAGCGGCAGCGGCAGCGACGGAGACCCCCGATTCCTTGAAAACCTCACCCGGAAGAGGCGACGCAGAGTTGGAAGGCGTCTTACCAGGAGTGTACGTCAATGTCGGTACAGAGCCGGTGGCCGTTGGTGTGGAAATTCCGCTAGCACTCTCGTCTGCACCATCTTCATAGGTGATTTGGACGTCGCCGGGCAGCTGGCTCATAGGTCCTTTGACATTGTCCTTGACCAGGGCCTTAGGCAAATCCATCTCACAAGAGGTAGCTGTGGTTTCATCGACAACGTTGAAGACGGGGCAGTCCTCAATCAATCCGGTGTCGCTGGTGCATGTTTCTACGGCGCTCTGCAGGAGATCTTCGTCCCAACCCATGATGAAGTCGGCGTGGTACCCATACCCTAGAGAAAGTAAGTGTCGAATTCTGAAATGTAGAGGACCGAAAGGTAGAGGATAAACTTACCGGTCGTATCACCATTAGCAATGACAAATTGCCCGTTCCGGTCGGAGTAAGAGGCGGTGTCCCAGATGACCTCGTACATGAGACTGGGAAGACGGACAGGGTAGTTGTCAGGGCAGGTTCCGGTCATGACCAAATCGGGGAATGCGACGTGGCTCTTGTGATCATCGCTGTCCGTCTTATCGCCTCCTTTCCAGCAGGAGGGGAACATGATCTCGAAGCGGATCCCGTCCTTACAGTTGGCATCGAGATACTCCTTGTTGGGCAAGTAATGGCGATAAAGAGTGCCTTCTGGGGCCTTGGCGTAGTTCAAACAATTGAACCCCAGCGCACGTTGAGCCAGCGTGTCCTGGTCGGTTTCGCCAAGGGACTCCCATAGGGACTTTTCAGGGTCAGGTTTGCTTGGGTCTCCAGCCGTGTACGATCGTCTGTCGCTCGTGCCGGACAGCATTCGGAAATCGGGTGGGAAAGCGGTGATGTTCTCTCCGTATAGAAGGTAGTAACTTTGCATCTGTTAGTGCCATAACCGGGAACTGCTATCGGCATCGCATCGCCCAGATGATCTTAAGCGACAGCCTTATATTAGGCTAGGAATAGCGAACGAGGGTAAGACTTACGCCAGCATGCCGCCCACCTGGGTGACAAGTTCAAACTCCCCAGTATCACTGTCTTTGAAGTAGAGCGCAGGGTGCCAATACGCAGACTTGTCCTGGGTGACTCGGCAGGAGGTACAGTCACCATCGATGAGCTCCGCGCTGGTAACTACTTCAGCGAATGCTATGCAGGTGTCAGCTCTGTTTGAGACAAAAATCGCATGGACCTAGATTGTCCCGACGCCAAGCCAAGATTGCCGCAACGGCGCGCATTGTCAAGTTTGCTCAGCGCTGCGCACAAGATATTTGCGACTTACCTGATGATCCGTGAATAGAATGGGCGTGCTTAGAAAGTTTTCCGGGATCGACAATGGGGTCGATTCGCGCGACGCCAACGCGGCCGGGGCACTCCATACGCCAGAAGGCATGGGCGCCGCTGATGAGGCCCGCGGAGACGGCGACGATGGATTTGAGCATGGCTATTTATGCGTATCCAAGCTCAAGAATTGGTGTTTGGGAATTGTTGACTGTGCGAGAATGTGTTGAGAGAGCGGACGACGCAACGAGGCTGTCTAGACGTGGTGTTAGAGTGTTGAAGTTGGAAGAAATGGGACCAGCCAGGGGTAGCAAAGTAGGTAGATAACGAGTGAAGTGAGGGGAGAGTGAGAGAGAGAGAGAGCGTGTGTGAAATGGGGAAGGAGTTGTGAATGTGCAGTCACGAGGGAGGTTCCTCGCAAACACAGGCAGGAGCACTTAGACAGCTGGCAGCCAGCTGGCAGAGGGAGCTACCACTCGGCACAGAATGCCGGGGCCGATGTGGCTTATCTAAGTGAATCCCGTTCTGCACATCCTACCTCGCCGGGCTTTCCACGCACACAGCCTTGCCACGATGCGTGAATGGGAGGGTGCAGTGCTCTTGAAGGATGAATTGCCTGGGTGTAAGTGGAAGTGGACTCACCAAAGCGACTCTTGCCAGTGGCTGTTGCGGGGTCCGGAGGGAGGTTGAATCAGCACCCAATGGTGTTGCCCTTCAATTCCCCTTCTGTGCGTCTCCCTGGTCAACAGGGATGCTCTTTCAAAAGTTGGTGGAAAGTAAAAGCGAGATTCGAAAACGAGGATCAAGGGCTTTGCAAAGCACCCGGCTCTCTTTATTGCTTCTGGGAAGGGAGCGGTCGTGCAGCCTTTTGCAGCCTTTTCCAGCCCCGCCGACTTCTGAGACCCAAGATTCCAAAGCGTGGTCGAGTTTCCCAACGTCACGGCACTGCCACGCTATCGATGCGCGTCACGGGTCCGCGTAGAGTGGCTGGTCGGGCACTAATCGGTGCGATAGGTAGTAAAAGAATGCCTTTGTCGATGGTGTCGGTCTGTCGGTCTGTCGGTCTGTCTCAGTATCAAACGCTTGTCGCTTCGATGGTACGTTCGTTCAGCTGTTGGGTTCGAAGCCAAGGTGGAAAGTCACGAGGGGTTGCTGCAGTGAATCACTTCCGAGCCGTATTTTCTGGTCCGTAGACAAGGTGGGATGCAGGGACGGATGGACTACCATTCACAATAGCAGTTGAAGTCGATAATCGGTCGCGCGGCGCTTGTCGTTGTGCAATGCTATGCTATGGTTTTTCCCCAGGGGCCAGACGAGACAGGACTCAGGGCAACAATGGGAACCGTGTGAGGTTGAATCAAATGTGCCAAGAAAGAATGGAATATCCACGCCCGACTGGAGCAGTAAGTGAGCGATTGTCTGCCAAAGTTGTTGAAGAAAGAGCGTATTGGCCCAAGCTGGTTAAGGAATGCGGTGGAGGGACGATCTGGCAGACAGCAAGGGAGCGTGGATGGAGAATGAAACGAACGGATAGGCTCGAATGAATCCGAGCTAGCTCAGCTAAGTGAAGAGAAGGAGGGAGTCGCGCAAAGAGCAGGACGAACGAAGGGATAATGAGGGTTAAAACAAACGAAGGGAAGAATCCGACGAAACAATGGGGTAAAAAGAGGGTGGACTATCGGAGGAAAACCACTGAGCCAAGATTCCGCATCCCCTCGTACCTGGATCCGGGGACCAAGGGTCTCGAGCACGGCGCAGCCTGGAAGGGGGGAGGGGGACGATTCTGCCCCGGAAGACGTCGCAAGCAAGATTGGATCAGTTACAAGGGTCAGGCTACAGGGGGGCCAGCAGTTGGACGTTTCGCCATCCAGGCCACCGGAGCTTCACGCAGCGTGTTACAAGCAGAGTGAAGCAACCCGAGCCGGGTACCTAGGCATTTGCCCACAGGTTTACGACCCGGCGCGCAGGTTGCCGTGCGCCAGCCAGTCGCGGATAGACTACCTAGTACCTACGTTGCTCCCTTTTGTTGCGCCACGTGAGGCATGCAGGTACCGGAATCTGTGCGTGGTAGGGAAGTGGTTTCGCACCCCCGAGACGATGATACGGCACTCAGATCTCTTCTAGAGCGTGGGCCGTGTGGCCAAAGAGAGCGCAGGGAGACTCAAGCAGAGGGGGGATATCCAATAGAGGGAGACCTCGAGACCCCCTCCCCCCCGATCCGATTGCAGGGGCCTGTGTGGACTCAGGTGACCCCCAGACGGTCCAGACTTTCCAGCTCTCACCAGTGACAAGCCAACAAGCAACGCGGCTCGTCGCCCTGGAATCTCCGAGGTGGTTCCTGGCGGCAGTGCAGCCCAGACTTTCTTCGGGGCGAAAAGTTACGAAGCATCGTGTCCGTTGGCAGGGCATGCATGCAAGGAATCCCGAGCAGACAACTCCACGATAATCAAGTCGGGACGAGACGAGGGATTATCATTATCGCGTCGGCGATCAATGGATGCAACTGAGAAGATCAACAGGAGCAAAGAGTACATACAGTACACGGCTCAGCGCGCATCACACAGCACACCAACACAGCGAGCGCCTTGTCATTGCCGAGCGCCCCTTTGCGCAACAGGCCACTCTCTGGAGCCAGCCGCCCGTGCTCCGTCAAGTTATTCGGGCAGCAATTTAGGGATTCGTACGAATACTACCGTAGAAACCCCTGGGCCTGGCAAACCCGGCGCCGGCCAGGGAACAGCGGGTTCGGGGCTAATGCGAGGGCGGCTAGGTGCCTAGTATGTACCTACCTACCTATGTAGTGACACTTATGACGATGTCGCATGTTTGGTACCCTGTCGACGGGCTTGGAGGTGGCTGGTCCAGGGTCCTTGATACCGCATACTACATAGTATGTACAGTGATCTCCCTGGAGTCGGGTCCCATGCGACCAATGACGGAACCAACGAGAACCTCCTTCCGGCACCGAATGAGTGTCACTTCTCGGCCCCTCTCCTGGTCTTCGTTCATCCCGTTTATCGCAATCTTCGGGAGTTGGGGATCTTCAAAAGCTGCGTTGTATACGAAGTACCTGGTATCTACGGCGGTACTCTGCTTTAGCTGCCAAGGGCCTGAAACGGTTTCACGTCCATCCCGAGCCAATCACGGCGCCTCAGCCTCTCACTCCCGCACTCCACCGTTACGTCAGTGGGAGATCGGCCTGGGAGTGGCTGCAGGCGCTGCAGAGCGAAAGCCTCAAAGGGTACATCTCCATTTCGGATTTCGGGCATTTCTACTCGGCAGCAAGGGAGAGTGTGCGCAGCAGCATTCCTCCCTCCATCAACCCAACACGAGAATGACCAATCTCAGGGGTCCTTCAGATGGGCCAGCACGTGCATGAATCCTGCAGCCACGCAACCAAGACCCTCTCCATCTCGTCTCTTAGTACAAACAGTTCTTCTCCAAAACAAACTCCGCCAGTTGGCCTGGGCGCCTGGGGAAATGAAACCAGCTCTGTGCGGAGTACTCTGGTCTGTTCGTACCAAACGTTGGCATTAATTGTCCGCAATAGCTGTCGCCGCTATATCCGCTGGCAGCTTATTATTAACACACACAAGACCACACCGCAAGGTCCGAAACGTATAGTGGATCTCCGTCGTTGGTCCCGTTCCCCTCTCCAAATATAGCATTCTTACACGCGGGCTTGAATGCCGTGCACCCGTGCTATTAAATATTTATCAGGTCGGTGAAGCTCGTTCCTACGCTATCGCCTCGGCAGTACCATTTACGTGAACAGTTAGTCATCCTTGTGCAGACAGCAACCACTTCCGAATGGAAACGTGTTCGGGTCGGGTCCACGCCCGCAGCCCAAGATAATGTCAAATCTCACTGTGGCGGCATTCGGTAGTATTCGTGTCATATCGTGTGTCGGGCATATCCCTGGTGATCAGCAGCTGGTTGGCTACCAAGCAACCAACGCTGAGTCTGGACCAGATGTGATGTGTCTAGAATATATGACCCGAGTCTCACCGAACTTCAGCTTGCAGTATTGGCGCTTGATCGCTTTGAGCACAGTGAAAGCTTTGGGGGCTATTTGTTATGAACGAAGGGGGATTCAGAGGAGGTACCCTAACCACTTGAGTTCGTTCTACTTCTATGCGAGTTCAGAAGAATGGTGCAGGGTAGCGAATGTGCAAATAGCCGTTGATGAGCTCCCAAATCATGAGCGGATCTTTAGAATAAGACTTGAAGCTGGAAATTCTGCACAAAAGTTCCGCATATGCAGCGACTCATTGCATGTCAAGTTAAACAAGGACAGGTCTTATCGCTGAGCTGACGTGTACTTGCTGCAATCCATGATTGACTCGCAAATTCGCATCCACCTCACCTCCACGTAACGTGAGATACCATGTAGTAATCTGCCTCGACCTCTCGGTACTGTACTCACGCCCCTGATTCAACTTAGATCAAATGTTGTGGAACGCCTTATGCAAGGTTTCGCAAAGCCTTGTCGAGAGTTGTACCTTTCCCCCTATCTGAGGGCTTTCCACACCTATCCTCAGTGGCCAGAGTTGAATACCACCAGGCGCTGGAGTACATCCAAGACAGCTCCTTGTTATCGACGAAAAAGGCGCACATCCTGTTAGCATACATTCTACCCGGCCGTACAGCAAGCTAGCTCAATTCGCAAAACTTGGCCATGGATATGTTTAGGACGAGCTACAATATGCTTAAGGCCACTGCAGCGAAGGATAATGACGACCGTAGTTTATTTGTTTTTATTCTTAAAGATATCATGGACCAGTTACTCGGCATATTCTACCAACAGCAAGCAGCTAGGTGACTGCTAGCGAGGCTTCTTAATATCACCGGCGGACCTTATCAGTGCGTCGAGTCACACCCTTACTCTGACTTTTCTCGGGAGACAAGTCAGATTCTCACAGACATAGGATTTCTTATATTTCAGTACCGGAAGAACTTTGTCCACTGTCAGGTTTCTGACAAAGAAGGATCTTGATGGGTTTAGAACTGCATTATGCGAGGTTCGCTACCTTGAAATAGGCCCTTTAGCCTAGGTATTGACAGCCAGGCCTGTCACGACTTGTCGACACACGAGACCCATGAACTCCCTTGAATGACCTCCAACGGATTTCCAAAGCATATAAATGCACTGGCTCGCTCCAGATACACCGTAATTTCCCTAACATCCTTAGTGAGTGATACGCTCCACGACGCAAAGACGATATACTGCGACCCTCGTGTACTACGCAGACGCCCATGTAGGACGTGAGATATAGCTAGTTGACGAGGTTAGCTCTGCGTATACTTAATATTTTACGAGAGACCCTCTTCGAGTCACGCACCCTTACTTGCAGCCCTTCTTTATGGTGCCTAGACTGAGCTCCGAAGACACACAGATATTGAGTATCGACAACGATCTGATTGAAGAAACATTACCACGAAACCCGTGCGATGCAGAAGAAGTGCTGACTGGACAGAGGCCGCCGTGGGATGGACTGGAGCTTGTCATGTATGCATCGTTGGATTTTGGTTGTGGCAAGCTGGGGTCGCCAAAGGCAGCTTTCTAGATGTTGGATAGAGATTCAATGTCACGGGTTCTACAAACTATTAATCAGGAGCATTTGGTGGCAATATTATAAAGACCTTGAGACCTGCTGAGCGATGCAGCCTACTGACCGGCTTTCAGTTGGCTGGCATCGAAACTTGTCATAAAATCTTGAGGGCACAGAGGAGATGGAGGCGACTCGGGTCTTGACTCCCTTTTCCAAGGCGAGTCGGTTGTCGTCAGATGGCAAACCAAAAACCCTCAAATCACTCAGTTCTTTGTACATGAAAGACACGGCTTGAATTTGTGAGAGCCGAGCAGCCTATCTAATATGGAAAGCTGGCAGGGACACGAAGATTGCTGTCAGGCGTCGTGTTCTCGTGCCGCTCTCTATTTCTATCTCGCTGTCGCTTACTCTGTTCGGTACCTACGTTATTGCGAACCCCCCTTGCGCTACTATATCGTCTGCGCTTAGAATCCTCGGGGCTTGGTCCAACCCCGCTCGTGATTCGTGATTCATTAACTATCTTCGCGACCAACGTGTTCCCACTACTGTCCAGGTCTTCAAATGCTTTGACTCAGAAGACAATTATTAGCCCTGATTACCCCTCGTCTTCCATCTATCCAACTTGATCACCCAGTACCTACCTTCAGCAATATGGCTGTTTACGTCACCAACCTCACTGAAGCAGACATTCCCGGAGCGGGAAAAGCCATCCAGTGAGTTCATCGGGACCCAGCTATCTTCCGATTTGATTGTACCGTTTTGTATAGAACATCTTGCATTGGAGATACTTCTGTGTTTTGCCATTCCCATTTTTCGATGCAGCTTCCATCCATCGTTCATGACTATGCATGCTGACGTTTTGGGCTTCCAGGGACGCCTTTGAGAACGATCCATACAACGTATGGGTTTACGATAAGTCCAAAGTGAGTTCTATGACTGCCAGCCTTGAAATTTATACACTAGATACCTCAATACTTTGATATTTCACGTTGGACGATATTAGCTGCCATACCTGACGCTATTGGGATTGAATATAAAGCCCGATTGGTTCTCCTCTTGGCTCTCTTTGCATGCAGTGAAAACGTCGCATCCCTTGATGCTACTTAGTTGGCTCGAGTCGAAAGCTGACATTCCGGTTTCATAGTTCGATACTCGACGCAACTCAGTTTCACTCGCTATTAGAATGCGATGGGGGATGCGCAATGGCATCTTTCATGTCGCAAAGGAAGAAGGAAGTGACAAGGTATTGGGCGTAGCGATGTGGATGCGTCCTCAACCGGCAAAGCAGCCCCTTACTTGGAATGATTGGCTTGAGGGTTGGCGCCTGTATTTTAACCAGGTTGCCATGAACCTATATTATGGCCGTGGAGGATTGAATGTCAAGGTGAGTGCAAGTTCAACATCCTATCTTTGAAGATATGAGAGAGCATTCCTGTTGCTAGCTATAATCTCGCAAGAGAACAAGCGCAGCTTGCCAATTACTGAGCTTGGTTTATGTGGCAAATCTTTTAATACGAGAGTTTCAACAGCGATACTACATCTGGAAGGATGCGCAAGCGCAAGCTCAATCAGAAATCTGGGACGACCCGAGAGGATATTATTTTCTCAACATCATGGTTGTTCTTCCCGAGGCTCAGGGCAAGGGCGTCGGTGCAAAGATGATGAAGGTTGTCACAGACCAAGCCGATGCCGAGAAGATGAAGTGCTACCTGGAGTCGAGTCGCGACGTCCCCAACCTAGCTATATACGGACGCTGGGGATTTAAATTTGTGAAAGAGATGATCTGTGACGACGACGGTGAAGCTATAAATCTCTTCACCATGGTTAGGGAGCCTCACGCCGAACCAGGCACTGGGAGATGAATTGGGAAAATGTGCTTTGAACTAGGCTATGTAACTTAATGTTGAATTTATTTCTGTGTTCTACATGCTAGTATTATTTGAGTCCCACAACCAACAAGACTTCAATACGGCGGTTACTCGCCACACTAATACCGAGGTGACAGGTTAATTGTGATCGCAGGGCTGCAAAGCCTCCCAGTTCATGTCGAGTGCAGAAGCTTGATCGTTGTGATATAATTTGCTTCAGTTTTGCCAAGTCTCCTTTACTTTATAGGCCTAATTTGCACAAGAGAATTGCAGGCCACAGATAAGACGCCAATACCTGTGATAGACAGGTTTGTCAAGGACTTTCCGGTCTGGGTAAACCCCCGCCATTGCCATTACTGCCAGATTTCTACGACGCGGTGGGTTGTTTTGCAGTACCACCAGAGGATGATGGAGGATCAGGCGATGTCTAATGCATATTGGATAGGCTGGGGATATTCCCGAAGTTGGTTGATGTGAAGAGCTCTGCGATACAAGATCATGAACTAAGGATAAGTCAATGGACGGTGTTTTCTAGGGCTGCGTGGTTTTGATGTGCAAGAGAATTGAAGTTTGTACTGGCATTCGCTGAACATCGTTCATGGCAGATGAGTGAATCAAATATCAATAATGAGTTACGGTCTAGTCAGCCACAATAGAGCGAATGGCGGGATGATGGAGGCTAGTCGATGGCCTGGCACGTACAAGATGATGTGAATGAGACGATAGAGTAACGGCAAAAGTGACTTGCCAAGTGCTAGTGGCTTGCGATAGCTATAGGAGGCGATGGCAAGTGTTCTTTGACGCAAAAAATCATTGTAAACCAAGCCGCAACGCATAACTTAACAAATGGTAGACTCTAACAATGAGAAGAAGCATGAAGATCGGGAGGGAGGGAACAGTAATGGTGGAAGCGAGGAGGATTCTGCCGAAAGCAGGCAGTTGAGCGAGTATTTCTCAAACCTAGGCTTGCAATAATAAGATGTCATGCTACGATTGAGGATTTATTGAGGATTTTAAAGCCGGAGACAAGAAGATAAAGAAGCCTTGGCCTTTGGGGGCTAGACTGCGGCCATGATCTATGCAAGGTAGTTGAACTTTTGAGATGTGAAAGAGCATGAGCGACTTTTCGCCTTCACTCAGCTCTAAGGATGCAAATCCCCCGTAACGATTTCTCCGTTGGATTGAAAGCGTCTCAGGGAAACGTCGAGGGTTGGTTGGTGGAAAATGTCACAAAAGTAACGCTAATCAGAAGGTGTCGCAAAAGAAGAACGTCCCTTGCGGGACCACATAGGTCTACCCCCCTTATATAGCCTACACTACCCGTTGCGACAGAAGGCAGCTCGCTCAAGCAGCCCGGTGAATTACGGTTGCGCAGCAAATTGAAGCAGGAATTCTCGATTCAAGATGAAAACAAACCCGATGATAGAATAGAATTATAGAGTATTATGAATTGGAATATATAAGATGGAGTTGATACCTAGTCTTCTGAAAAGACACAGTCATCAAAGGTAACTGAGTCTATCTAATTATCTATGTAGCTTCCAAATCTGGCTGTTCATCATGCATCAGTAAGCTACAGCGAATCATGTGATTATCCAGCCAGCGCACAGCCACATATCTGCCCCACATCAACACTGAAAGCCCCCTGGATCCGGAGGCTACCCAAGCTCGCGATGCACTTGACGAGACAACGAAGAACCACGACGCCCTGATATGAGTAACGACTCGCGATAACCGCAATCCCTTCACCATGGACGACCTATCGGGCCTCGATTGGTCCTCTAAGCCCACCGGCCAGCAGCCTAAGCAGCCTGTGATGAACTCGGCCTACGCGACGTTGCGACCTACACACTCCCCACTGGCTTCTGGACGTAGCACCCCTCTGTCTACCCAAGGATCAGGCTCCGTCGCGCCCAAGCCCGCCCCCGCGAAGCCATCGCAGGACAGCTTTAGCAACCTGGTGAACTTTGGCCCGGCCAAGGCCAAGCAGAACCTAACCCTGGCTGAGCGGCAGGCCCAGCTGGAAGCTGAGAAGCGCAAGAAGGAGGAGGAGAAGAGGAAGCAGGCGGAAGCGCAGTTCGGCAACGGCCAGTTCTGGGACACCTTGGGGAGTCGGGGCTCTTCAGTGAGCCCTGCAGTCCAGCCACCTCCGTTCGCGAAGCCTGTCCCTGTCACCAAGCCCAAGGACGACGACGATCTCTTCGCCGCCTTCAACAAGGACACCAAGGTCGACAACGCTAGCCACTACCCTCCCCCCGAGTCGCAACGATCCACCCCCGCGAATGCCGCCGCGATAAACCTAAGCGACCCGAATGCCTGGGTTTCTCTAAATGGTACAAACGGTGGGGGTTTTGGCGTGGAGGATGACGATCCGTTCGGGCTCAACCAGATGAAGCCCGCCCCCCCCTTGCCGATGCAGCAGCAGGATGACGAAGATGACGACGACGACTTCCTGGGCGACCTGGGACGGCCGGTAGAGGAGGTTAGGCGCAAACAAGAGACCGCACCGCATCCAGAGCCCGGAAAGCCAATCGAAGATGACGATGAGTCTGACTCGAGCTCGGCCGAGGAGCCACCACAGCCCGTCGAACGGCGGCCAAGGTTGAACAAGGATCCGTTCGATAGAGCTGTCGCGCAGCTCGTAGACTACGGGTTCTCCGCAGAAGACGCTCAGAGAGCGCTGGTGGAGAGCGGCCAGGGCTACAATGCACAAGCCGCAGTCAACTGGCTGCTGGACGAAGCGCATCGGAAGTCCAAGGAAAAGGCGCAGGGACGGAGCTCGTCTGCCAACCCTGCCCAAGCTTCTCGAAGCACAAACCCCAGCCGAGCCCCCCGAAGCGCCGACATGTCTCCCGCGAGGCCAGAACCCGACTTGAACAGGTCGGGGGCGTCGGGGGTATCCGGGGCTTCGGTGGGCAATGCCTTGTTTAAGACGGCGAACTCGCTCTGGAAGACTGGCCAGAAGAAGGTGCAGCAAGCAGTCGCAGAATTCCAGCTGGATGGCGACCCCAGCCAACCCAAGTGGATGCGAGACGCGCAGCAAGGCCAGGCGCAAGGATCCTCGAAGACTGTGGCAGATGTCACTGACGAAGCACTCATGCTCGAGGCTGGTGGCCGGCCACAGCCTAGCCGACCCAACGGTCGAGCTTCCGAGCAAAGGATCTCGCCGCAGCCGTCATCTAGAGGACCATCACCAGCACATTCATCGGGAAGCCGAGCCAGTCCTGCCCCAAGATGGCAGCAACAGGCAGCCCCGTCCACAGCGGCTTTTGATTTCAAGTCGAGGCTTGACCGGTTGGTAGTGCCTGATGACTTCTCCGGGTACAGCAGTCCCAACCGAAGAAAGAAGGCGGCCTCGCCTGCGCCAGCACCCGCGCGGAAGATGGCTGAGCCGGAGCCTGACCTGCTCTTTAACACCCAGCAATCTAACCCCTCCCAATCTCTCCCCCAACGGCCAGCTCAACGACAAGCTCAAAAGTCAGCTCAGCCAGCTACGCCGAAACCTGCTCCACGTCCTTCTCGACAGATCCCTTCGATCAGTCCTGTGGCCCTGCAGACTTCGACACAACACCGACTCGAAGGCACGGCCCACTTCAAGCGCGGCGACTACGCATCTGCTCACTCATCGTACACGTCTTCGCTGTCGACCGTGCCCCCGACGCACCCTCTGGTCATTGTGCTTCTCACCAACCGTGCTCTGACGGCCCTCAAGACAGGCGAGCCAAAGCAGGCCGTGGACGACGCTGATAATGCACTGAAGATCATCGGACCTGGGAATGGGCAGGGCGAGGTGGTTTTAGTGAGGGCCGAGAGCGGACAGGACGAGGACCGAGACATGAAGGACCTCTATGGCAAGGCGCTGAGTCGAAAAGCCGAGGCTCTGGAGCAGATGGAGAAGTGGGTTGACGCCAGCGCTGTCTGGCAGCTCTGCGTCGAGGCTGGTGTCGGTGGCGCCAACGCGATCAAGGGTCGCCAGCGCTGCCAGGACGCCCTCGCGCCGAAGCCCAAGTCCACGCCGAAGCCGGCCGCTGCTAGACCACGACCGAAGCCTTCAGCCACCGCGAGCCTTGCGCCCCAGAAGAGCTCCGAGGCCGTCACGCGTCTACGGGAGGCGAACGAGGCCGCTGCGAAGGAAGATGACGAGAAGTTTGCTCTCTCAGAGAAGGTTGATGCCAAGGTCTCGGCATGGCGCGACGGCAAGAGAGACAACCTCCGAGCGCTGCTGGGCAGCCTCGACAATGTCCTCTGGGAGAACAGCGGGTGGAAGAAGGTTGGGCTGCACGAGCTGGTCATGGCCAACAAGGTCAAGATTGCCTACATGAAGGCTATTGCGAAGACGCATCCCGACAAGGTAGGCACGACGATCCATTCCACGGGAAGCCATTCTAACAGATATCTCTAGCTTCCTCAGGACGCAAATACGGAGGTGAGGTTGATTGCAGGCCTAGTGTTTAGCACCCTCAACGAGAGCTGGGACAAGTTCAAGTCGGAGAACGGGCTATGATAGATGAACCATGACTGGAGTTTGTAGAGCGTTGTTTGACTTTGCGCATAGAAGCGTGACTTGTCTTGGTCAAGGTGATGGATAAGTGTTGAGGTGTCGGATAAGGATTTCGGCGGCCATGCCGCGCCGCCAGTAAACACCGTGCTATGCCCTACGTAAATAAGAAGAAATCATGTGGACGCCCTTGCTCCGAGGTTCCTCCTCCCCATCCCACGATAGTAAATCGATCTTGAGACCAGACCCCCCCACCCCTTCTACAACCCGAGCATCCTCCGAACACCGTCGCGGACCCTGTTCTCGTACTCGTTGCGGCGCTCGCGCCACATCTTGGCGGCCTCGACGTTGGCGGGGCTCTCGTCGTTGGGCTCGGCCAGCATGCTCATGACGGAGATGAGGATCTTCTCGACCGACTGGATGGGCGACCAGCGCTCGGAGGCGTGCTCGTAGTGGTTGGGGTCGTCGCCGGGAGGGTGGAGGATAGAGATGCAGACGAGGCCACTAGGGTAGACTTGAAATAAATAGATATAAAGGTCAGCGGGACAGGCACGTCTGAAGTCGTTGGAGGGAGCGAAAGGACGCACCGTTGGGATGCCACACGTCGGCCAGGAACTTCATCGACGGCGGCGCGAGCGGGTAGTCCTTGGGGAACTTGAGCTCGGCGGGGAAGACGCCGCCCTCGAAGGGCGTGCCCTCGGGGCCCTGGATGAGGCATTCCCAGTGCAGCAGGTCGTCCTCGGAGATGGGGCCGGCGGTGATGCCCTCGGGCGGGTTGTTGGTGAGGGCGCGGTACTCTTGGAGGAGGCGGCGGTGGGCTGTGGATTGGGCCATGGTGGTTGTCACCCTTGGACAAGTACAAGGGCGAGTTGTTTGCCGAGTGCTGTCGTTTACAGCGTAGTCTAGATGTCGGGAGATTGGAGGTTGGAGGTTCAAGGACCGGAGGATGAAGGTTGGAGAGTGGACATGAAGGTGCCGCGATGTTGAGGACGTGGTGGGTGGGGTCCGCCTGATGCCCCGCGATTGCGATTCCGAGCTACTAAGGGACACAGTTAAAACTCCCAACGTAGTCTTCCTTGGATTTTTAATATTATCAAGACTATAATGCCTCGTCTCAACTAGTCATGGCCCTGAGATTGGCCTCCATGTTTTCCATCATAATTAGCTCCCTGTAGCAACCCGCGCCATCCAAGTCAATGGCTCACGAGTATCTGCACCCATCAATCAATATCGATAACCATACTTTGCCTTCCCTCGGAAATCCTCCTCGTACCAGCCCATCGCCCGCTTCAGCACGTCGTGAGCAGCCGAGAGCTGCGCAACGGTAGATTCTCCCATGGAATTGTACCTGCTCCACCAGTCATTCAAAGGCTCGACTGATCGTATCTGGCTCAAATTTGAGTTCATGATGTGCCTCTCAAGGCACTCGGTCGAGTTGTAGCACGCGATGTTGGTGCCTCGAGGGGCGATTGCCACGCAAATCTCACACTTGAGACCATTGCTCTTTGCCGAATTTTGAGCGCGCCGGAAGAACCTTTCGAATACGGAATGAAAGTCTCCGGCAAGGTGAGTGGCCAGGCTGCTGGCGTCATACACCTTGGACTTTGTTTCGTCGTTGACGGTCTCATCCTTCTAGCAAGACTGGCAGAGTGTTCTGTCCAAAGGCAGGCTATGCAACAAAACTTCCATCGCGCAACGGGACGCAGCCTCATAGTCCATGTTTTCAAGCTCTGCAGCATATTCAGACATCCGGCTGACTTATACATAAGGGATGATTGAGATAATGACTGGGACAAATCGAGTCGACCTGGCGGTTTCGGAGGGTCACTTTGACCGAAAATGTGCTGTTGGTTTGCAATCTGACAATAAACAAGTCTCCCTAAACAATATAAGGAGGGGAGGGGAATAACGGGAAATTTTGAGGTTTGGAGAAGGGCCTAAGGAGAATTCTTCGAGAGCCTTTGATCGGCCGAGTACCCAAGCTAAGTGATGGCACTCAGCAAGCTCGATGCAATTGGTTTCTCGCCGGTCGAAGCTGATCATTTGAAGTAACTCCTGAAGCCTAACTAGAGTCCTGGGTCGGACTGTTGCGGTCGAATGTTGTGGTACCGATACAAATATCGTACAATTTCGGCCAGGCTGTCACGGATGCCATCATGAGCTGGGGAACCAATACCGCGCTCCTCGTACTTCCCCCTAACCCAGAATTGTAGACTGCGTGAATATCGTCATTGGTCTCACCAAGAGCGGTATTTACCCACTGTTTATAGAGAGCTAAGTCGGGATCGCGCTCAGCTTGAGTCGCTAAGCATGCAAACTCATCGACCACTTTCGACTCCTTGTAGAGCTCCACGAGCTCGGGGTGCGGAACACTGCTAGGTGGCCGCTTGACACGATCCAGCCATTGCTGGAGGCCTTCTTTCTTCAGATCGCGCGGCATTTCAGATGATGTCTTCCACCGCCGTATGGTTTTCAGAGGAACAAAGAACCTCCAACGTTGAGAACCTGCGTGTGGAAGGAGAACGCGTGGAAGATGGAGGTGTTTCGTATCATTCCAGTAGATTTCTCTCGCGGTGCATGATGTGCTTCTGTGCGTAGTGTTGAAGTTCTGGGCTCTTGTGTTTCTCGTATTGACTCTCCTTTCAGTCGATGTGCCTGTCCACATTCACCCTTTGTAAAACTATACATGTGCCTATGGTATAAAGTTCATTGCTGAGAGTGAGAAGACCCGTCATATAGCTCGAGCTACCCTTCAAAGATGTTACGGCGGCGTCTCAACTTTCAGTATTCTTGTAGGTTGCAAATGTGCCCATTGCCGGAAGCAATGACCTTCTGTCATTTCGCTTTCGCTTCAAAGGAAAGGGTAGGAAGGACGCTTCCACCACGTAATGATCTTAGTGCGATCGCCTGATTATTTAAAGACCTAACTGTCGAGTCTGATACTATCAACTGTGTCTCCTTTGAGGCTCAAGTGGGGCAGTGCAATTTGCTCATGTTCCTTAGATGAGTGACGGTTCTTGTCTTTCTCTCGGATGCCACTAATAGTAACCTGAAATATGCGAAGGCTCACTAACTCAGGCTTATATACTAATGAAGCAGGAACGTTTCCAACCGACTAAGCTAGTCGCTCCAATGAAGCATCGGATCTTCCGATATGGTGTAGTGGACTATCATTCCGCGTTTTCATTCTGAAATCGTACCGCGGCGACCGGGGTTCGATTCCCCGTATCGGAGTAACTTTTTGCCTTTTCCAGCGACATACCAGCATTCCATGTGGTCTTTTCTATCGGTTTGGCGTTCGTTGTGTTGTGTTTTTGCAAGCCATGTCGAGTGTATGCGAGGTTAGAGAGAATGAATGATGGCTTCGGCGGGCGGCTGCGGGGCAACAACGGGGAAAGCCCCACCTATGCCTCTAACCTCACTGAGTCAGACCAAAGCGATACCTAGCTACCTACCTAATAAGTATGTACTTATTGATGTGACTGTGTGTATTGTGTAACTGTACTAAGCTAGGAAAAGGGGGCGGAACAGTGAGTCCCTAAGGGGATTGCTATTATCGCTAGATGCCTAGCATCTAAGGCAGAAATATGAATAGTGCTTAATAGCAGGCCTGACTAGTAGTCCTACTACTAACACACCCTCTTAGACTGGCTGCTAAGGGCAGTTAGTCTAACTAACTAATAAGACTATTTATAACTATCTAATAGTACTAGCTAGCTAATTTCTTAGTGTTTCTAGCTCTTAAAAATAAGAGAATTCTTACTAGAGCTAAAATTAAACCCTAGTATTAATCTAAAAGTATAATAGCTCTAGCTAGTATCTTAAGATAATAGTTAAAGTTACTATATAAGATTCTAGCTTTAAAAAGAAGATAATAAGAGAAAGAGGTTATTATTATATTTAGTAAAAGTATAAGAATTAACCTTTTTTTAGGCTTTTAAGTTAGTATTTTATATTAGCTACTAAGAGAGAGTCTTAAAATTATATAATATATAATAGTTTTAACTATTATACTAAACTAACTCTTTTATTATTATAATAATAATATTACTAATCCTAATATATAAGACTAACCTATTATATTAATATTTTAATACTTAATAAGGCTATAAGATTATAGCTCTTATATTTTATTATACTAGTTAAGTAGCTTAATTAGTATAGCTAATTATTTAATATTAAATTAAAAGACTAGAAGATATTAACTATATAGGAAAATTATATTCTAATACTATTTTTTAAGCTTTTTAAAAATTCTTTTAGCTAAGTAATATAATAATATTACTTTTAATCTTATTTACCCTTTTTTATATAAATTAAGTTATTTAATATAAAAGTAAATAAGATTATTATAAAGCTAGAAAATAAGAGATCCTCTAAGTGTTTTTCTTTTCTAATTTAATAGTAAGATAATATAAGAAATTATAAGTATTACTAGGCCTATTATATAGCTCTATTTAAGGCTATATATATTTATAATTATATAATAAAAGTTATATATTTCTATTTTAGAAGAGGCTTTATAAGACTATCTATTAGTATTTAAGCTATAAGTAGCTAAGATATCTTAACTTTACTCTTCTAAATAAGCTTATAAATCTAGTAATAATAGATATTAATATACTAAAATACTATAACTAGCTTAGCTAACTATTTTATAATTAGCTAGATTATATTAATATTATTATACTAGATTTAAGCTATATTTTAAATCTTAATACTAACCTTCTTAAAAAGTTAACTTAAAGCTAGCTGTTTTTTAACTATACTTATAAGAGTAAGCAACTTAGCTTTTATACTTAATATAGTAATTATATTCTACTTTATAACCTTCTAAGTGATAAGACTCTTATATAGTATAACTACCTAGTTTTATAAGAACTTTCTAGTTATTAAGTAGTTTTTAAAAGCTATATTTATAACTATAAAGAGATTTCTTTAATTCTTAGCTGCTATATAGTAAATATAAAGCTTTCTAGTATTATAAAAGTAGCTAATATACTATTCTGCTATTTTATTATACTTAAGGCTTAGCTAATAACTAAATTAACTAAGCTTTAATAATATATAAGATATATTAGGCCTTATAGTATTAGTAGGATAGCTTATACTATCTACTTTTATTTTATACTTTAAGATAAGACTAAAACTAGCTTTATATATTATAAGTATAAGAATTTATAAGAGTAAAAAGGTTTTTTTCTTATAGACTTTTAGTCTCTTACTATCTAGCTTAAATTTTCTAACTATAGTTAAAATATATAACTCCTAAGAGAGCTAAAAGTAACTTACTATATAGTTTTTAATAATCTTAATCTTTAAGAACTAGTATAACTTTTTTAGGTTCTTAACCTAATACTTTATTATTAGGGTATTATAAACTTATTACTATTTGCTTTTAAACTCTTTTAGCTATATTATAATAATATTATTTATATAAAAAAAGATAAAAAGCTTTTTATACTTAAAGATATAAAAGTCTTTCTTATAAGCTTTAAAGCCTTAACTAGTAAAAAAGTAAGTAAGATTTTTATATTATAGCTTTAGTAATATTTATAAGCTATAAAAGGCTCTTAAAAGCTTTAAAAAGACTCTCTTTTTAAATATTTCTAGTAGTAAGTAATAGTAAACCTCTCTGCTTAGTAAAGCTTTAATAAAAGTATTAATAATATTATATTAATATATATTAAGGTTTTTCTTATAGTATTTTATATATATTACCTAAAAAGTCTTATATACTAAGATAAATATATAAGTCTTAGCTTTATTCTTATTCTACTTATTATTATAAGCTATTAGGTATATCTTAAAGTGTATTATATAGCTTTATTTATTAACTTTATATATAAACACCTATTTAAGGTTAATAAGCTAAATATTATTATTTAGCTTATTTATAAAAACCTTCTTATAAGCTTTTTTATTCTTTAGGTTTTTAATCTTTAGAAAAAGGCTTATATATTACTAAGATACTTATAAGAAGGTTATAACCTACTTATATAACCTTAAGGCAGATAGTATTATACTAATATAAAAAGAATATCTTTTTATATTTAAAAGAGTTATATTAATAATATACTTTATCTTAGTATACTTTTTAAGTTTTTTTTACTTTTATATCTTAAAGGCTTTCTCTAAGAGCTTTTAACTATAATACTTAAAGATTATATTATCTTCTTAAAAGTGTTAGTTATAATCTCTTTAGGTGCTTTATAATAATTTCTCTAGTAACTAAAAAGAGGTATTATTAGAGTTATTATATAAGATTAAATTAGTCTTACTATTTGTTTTATCTCTTAATATCTTATTAATCTGTTTTAGTATAATAATCTATATATTAACTAAACTATTATTATTTAATAAGTCTTATAATTTTAATCTCTTTATAAGATTATTAGGTTTTATAAAGTTATTACTATTTTTAGCTTATATAGCTAATAAGATATTATTTATAATCTTAAGTAATAAATTATATAATAGTATTATACTTACTACTTTATATAGTAAGCTAAACTAATATAAAGTATTATTAAGAAAAGTAACTTATCTTATAGCTCTTTTAGTAAGAGAGAAAAAGAGTAAAATAGTCTTAGATATAGCTTTAGCACTTCTAATCTTAAAAGTGCTTTTCTTTTCTTATAAAGCCTTAGTTTAAGGTTACTATTACTAAGTATATTAAATCTCTTTTTACTATTATATCTCTCTTAGAGATATTATAAGTAATACTTAAATTTATAACTTAGTAAGATTTAAAAAAGACTTTATAGCTATTATATTAAAACTATCTTTCTTACTAATATTTTTATTATTAAGAACCTTTCTTATATTAATTTAGTTTAGAATTTTATAAGTATATTTCTTATAGGCTTTTATATTTTTCTTATATCTTAAATTAAAATATTTTTACTTATTAAACTATATATTAGTAAAAATTATAACCTTCTTATCTTAAGTTACTAATATATAAATTATATATTATAACTTATTCTTATAGCTAATAAGATACTTAATATAAGCTCTCTTTATAAGTAGGCTTAAAAACTTATATAACTTAATATATTTTAAGGCTATTATAGTTATTAGGTAGGCTAAGCACTTAAAGACCTTAATATATACTTATAAGAGTCTTATATTCTTAAGAATATAATTATATATAAGAATATTATTTCTAACCTAGTCCTACTAGAGCTAGTAAGAGGTTACCTACTGATTTTTTCTTTAATAAGATATATAGTTAAGAAGGTATACTACTATATAGTATATCTTAAAGGTAAGCTCTTTTAAAAGCTTTAACTTCTTAATTATAACTCTATTCTTAACCTTAATAATTCTTTTTAATACTTTAGCACTCTTGTTTTATATTAAGGTTAATAAGATAAACTTATAAATAATTATACTATTATTCTTAAAGATCTTTTTTTTCTTTTTAGTAAAAAGAGCCTTTTTACTATTATACTATAAGAGTAAGATCTTAAAGCTATATTAAGTTTATAGCTAAGCTTATAGCTTTTTAAACACACTTCTAATATCTAATTTTATCTTTAAAAAGTAAAAAAAGTGTATTTTTATTATTATATTTATAAATAAGACCTAATAATAGTAGCTATTATATATAAGTACTAAAAAGTAATAAAAATTATAATTTATTACTTTTTTAAGCCCCTAAGAGATATAATCTAAGAACTTTCTTAAGACTATTATTATTACCTTTATTATAGTATAAACCTAATATTTCTTAAGAAGAGGTCTCTTAACTTTTACTTCTAAACTTAATAAGGCTAGCTAATTAAGAGCTTCTTATCTTATATAACTATATTATTAATACTAGAGCTTAGTATTCTCTTTAGAGACTATCTTAAGCTTTAAGGCTATTATAACTAGAGGGCTTTAAATAGATACTCTTATTAAAATAACCTACTAGCTTATATAAAGCTATATAAAGGCTACTATCTTAAATAATCCTTTTATTTAAAAAATCTCTACTTTCTAATTCTAAATAATACTATTACTATATATTTAAAAGCCTAAGATTATATTAAGATATATCTTTAGTATATAATAAATATACTTAAGTCTAATAAGCCTACTCTTAGAAAACCTAAGGTATTAAACTCTTAGGTTAACTATATTTTAGCTTTTTATAAATATCTTACTATTTCTTATATAAGTAGTCTTTTTAACCCTCTAATTAAAGCCTTTTTTAAAAAACTAGTCTATATAGTTAAAAAAGTAATATAAGATATTAAAATTATAAATAGTAATATTTCTAATTATAAGGTTTATAAAGATTATATTATATATAGCTATATATAGAGTATTTATATAAGAAATAAGGCTTAAAAGAGAGGTTTAATAAGTAATAGTAATTATTTTTACCTTTTCTTTTAAACTGCTAATTAGTATATAAGTTACTTTTTTTACTAGGGTCTAAGTATTAGCCTTTTTTAGCTCTTCTAAGTACTTATTAAATTATTTCTTAAGAGTCTTATCTTACCTAAGGTAAAAACTTTAGCTTTTTAAGGTGTATTTCTTCTTATATAAGGCTAGAAAGTTAAAATATCTTTCTTACTATATAAGTATCTATATAAGATACCTTTTTTTATAGTTAGAGTACTTCTAACTTATAGTTTTATTTTACTAGCTTAACTAAGAAGGGTTTAATAACCTAAAAGCTATTATAAAATAAGCTTAAAAAGAATTTAACTTTTTCTTTCTTATATTATTATAAAAAAGGTATATAATCTTAAGCAGATTATCTACCTTTTTGCTTTTACTTTTTTACCTTATAATAAGCTTATCTTAAATATAATAAAACTCTTACTAGAGCTTTATTACCTTTAGGAACTCTCTTTTAGCTCTCTTCTTATTAATAGTAATTATCTTATATATAATATAATTCTTTTAGGCCTTTTTAAACTAGTTAGCTTAAGCTTTCTAATCTTTTAACTCTTTTTTAGTTATTAAGGCTTAAAACTTTATCTTAACTTTATAGATATTATCCTCTTTTTTAAGATTAATAAAAAGCTTAAGATAGCTAATAATCTCTTTAAGATCTTATATTTTCCTAATATATATAATATAACTACCTAAGAAGGTCTTTAAAATAAATATCTTAAGCTTATTTAGCTTCTTCTTCTTAAGAGTCTTATCTTATAAGCTCTTATCTTATTTTACTTACTAAAGTATAAATAGCCTATTATTATTAGCTTACTTAATATTATAATCTTACTACTAATCTTTAAGGTTAAGCTAATAAATCTATATAGTAAGAGCCTTTTTCTTACTATTACTAATACCTAAAAAATCTAGCCTTTTAAGCTTTAAAGAGAAGTCTCTCTTATTAATAACTAGTATAAGATCTAATACTAGATTATTAATACTTAATATAATCTCTAAGCTAATATATTCTTAAATTTTATATATTATAGCTAAAATATAAATACACTTTAGCTATAAGGTTTAATTCTTAGCCTTTTTTAGCTTAAGAAGAAAGTCTAAAAATACTTTTATACTATTTATATTTATTATATTAGTAGCTAAAAGTATACTAAATACTTAGTAGGTAAATTACTTTAAATTATATAAATCACTTAAATTAGAATTTATAAGCCTTAAGAGTAATTACTTAGCTAAGAGAGGAATTAGTTATATATAAGTTTTTTCCTAATATTAAAAATAATACTAGATTAATACTAAAGGCTAAAATTCACTTAAAAAGTTACTACTAGGCTTATAACTATTAATATAACTATATATATTATATAACTATACTAAGCTAGAAAAAGGGGGCAAAATAGTAAGTCCCTAAGGGGATCACTATTATCGCTAAATGCCTAGCATCTAAGGCAGAAATGTGGACAGTGCCCGATAGCGGGCCTGACTAGTAGTCCTACCACCAACAGTACTTAATTACGGAGCGCATCCCGAGCAAAGTACGGGGTACCTTTGTGTTTGTTGGAAGTTATATCGGCTGAGCCTCTGCCAATCGCGATGGAAAATTCGATAGCTCCCCAGCTCTCTCCTCCCCAGTCCATGTCGTATCTTGATGCAGCCCACGGGAAGGAAATCTACAATTTCTTCGGCAACCGGGTCATCGAGCATACCACCTCGACGGGCACTGTGCTGGCCATCAAAGTGAAGCCTCTGGAGGGCTTAGACCGCTCTGAGGCCGACATGATGCACTATGCCGCAGAGAACAACATTGCAGCCCCGAAAGTCCGCGGCGTCTATGACATTATCGCCGTTCGGCCCATCGCACGAGCGCTAGTTAGCCATCGAGTGCCTGGAGTGCCTCTTGCCGATGTCTGGATGGGTCTCACCGACTCTGAGAGGTCTAGCATCAAGGATCAGCTCCGCACACAGCTGACTCATATGCGCAACTGTACACAACCGTTCATCGGTCGCATTGGGCGCCAGCACACACGGAACATCTACGATCGCCTTCCCCAGACATACTGTGGCCCATTTGACGACGAGAAGGCCTTCGACAAGTGGTGTCTAGCACGGCTGAAAGGTGGCCCGATTGTACGATGGAAATGGCAGCGGATACTAGAGCGAAATCGCCGCAACTCTCCTCGAGTTTTCGTTCTCACTCATGGCGATTTGACGCCGCGGAACATCCTCGTCCAGGATGGTGTCATTACTGGGATTATCGACTGGGAGAAGAGTGGCTTCTTCCCCGAATACGCGGAGTATGCCTTTGCGATGGCGCTCTGCCATGAGCACGAGGAATGGTGGATTCCAGTGTTGAAAGAGGTACTAGAGCCTTGCTCGAAGCAGAGAGTTGAGTTTACGTCTTTGGTTGAGAACAGCGGGTTTTAATGCGATAATCCTGGATAACTTTAGAAAAGCTATTGTTACTTTCTCTTATATTACTATATAGGTCTGAGGGCAGCGGCAAGCCCTGTCCTTGGGGAATGCGAAGCTTGCGGCACGCCCTGCAGGCTGCCTTTCCCCCCCTACGGCGTGTTTTCAATTGGATATTTATGTAGCTAGGCAGTCAATGAAATATATATTCTACGGTAAGTCAGTTAATTAGATTATAAGCTAGCCAGTCAATCAGTCGGTCAATCGGATTGCAAGCCGGCCTGTAAGTCAGTCAATTCGTTCTATCGAAAGTAGCATGCTATGGGGAAGGAAGCATCCTCCACATTTTTCCCAAGCTCATTCGGGGTTGGTTCTCGATGCTGAGGCAATAATATGAACGAGAAAGCGGTCTGCGTTCTCGAGCTGCTTCAACGCTGGCTTCGAGTTGTGTTTCTACCAACACAGCTGGCAAAATTGCTTTTTGGCTTGGCAGTGAAAATTGTTGGCTCTTTGTAGAGGTTGCTAGCATTCGTGCCGGGTTTGATGAAGGAAAACTTGCGTCTAAGCCTGATAGGCTTCAAATTATTCAGGTCAAAATAGCAAGACAGATCGACTTGTGAGTCCGGAAAGAGGTCTATCAGAGCATTCGAGCATGTTTGTAAATGGAGGCGGTGATCAGAACCGTAAGGAAAGATTGCTGTTCGAGAACAAGCTATTGGAACTAAATACCCTACCAGGCCAAGGCTCGCAGAAAACACCACAAGGGAATATGGAAATAATACTTCGAGTTGATGATGAGAGCCAAGGAGACCGTTTCGCCTGTTTGACAGAGGCGCGAGTAGAATCCATCTTGATCGACACAGCACACCAAGAAGTAGCAGACTGTCACGGTCATTCTTGTAGACCCCCGCTAGCCCCGCTGCCCGGGCAGTTTATCTTCTGCATCAAAGGTTAATCTCACATGTACATTTCTCGCTCGGTACAGTTTCCTCGCTGCATTGGGGTTTTCTTAGTTCTTTGCTATATAGCTCTTCTTTTCTCAGCTTATCCCGTCTCTATCTTCTTCTCCAAAGTCATCACACAGGCCCTCCGACATTCTGCTATAGAACTGACGAACAACGACAGTGATGAATGCAGGATATGACACGAGATTGATGAAAAGCAAGTATTCTCACGAAAAAGGAGATGACACTAAGTGAGATCAAAGCTTGGATACGTTGAGTAATGAGTATATACAAGGAGACCGGTGTAGGTCAAACTGTCGATCATTTGCGAGAGTGCGGGTTTTTCTAAAATGAGCGATAAACTTTATGTATATTCAAAGCCTATATATCAAATGTCATTGCTATGTTGCGTCATGGTATACGATACCCTTCCGTCTTGGGCTTGCACTATACCAAAACATTGTACCACCCATCACTAGTCACCCCAACAGAGACAGGCTTCGCATGACGGGATCACAGAAAGGGTCAACCGCTTGTGAGAATCAGATGCAGCAACTTTATCATCCGAATTTTACCAAGTATTGCTCCGTCTTATTAAACGACCACAGCTCCGTCTCCTTGATCACAAATCACAGTTGTATTGAAAGCAAGCACCAAGGTATGTGCTCTTAGTATACCTTTTTCATCTAGACCATTGCCATAGGGAGGAGCTGCGAAATCAGATGATCAAGATGTGTTGCTGCCGACACTAGACCTCTTGGGCCGGCCAACGCAGTTAACAGCTGATGTGGATGCTTCATTACTAACTATAAAGTGAAGAACTTTCATAAGTTCCACAGGCCTCTTTAAGCAGGAGCTATACTAATTCGATCGTTCACATCTGACCGGGAACCGGTACAAGAAAAGACTCAGGCACGTGTTTTTATTTATCTCACCAACTAGCAAACGAGTGACATGATAACAACAACCTGCCAACCCAGACTGCAAGTAACATTCTCTCCTCTCCTTATACCAAGTCTCACTGGAATCCCATTTGCTCACATCGAGTTCACGTGCCTGCCTTCAGTTGGGATCTAGCCCTTGTAGGTGTTGCTGGACCAGATCGGGGTGCCCTTGTAAAGAACGACGTTACCGTCATTCTGCACGGCGCAAATAACGGGGTTCTCACTGGGAACTGGCGCCGTGTCGGTGCTCCAAACGGGTTTGCCGTTGACGTCGCTAAATTCTCATTAGCCATAATGTCACTTTCAAAAACTGGACAATATACCACAATGGGGCGAGGGAAGAAGATTCCTATGAGGATGTGTAGACTCGGCATCATCACTGCTAGAATGTGTGCCCGTCCATGAAAATGGTACTTAAGGCCACACTCGAGTCTCATGGCAAGGAAATACCAACTTCCCAGAACCAGTGATGTGGAGCTGATAGATACCTCGTCCTACCTCCGCAACGCAAATGGATGGGAGAGGGGAAAAACTTACTACAGGCACAAATTGCCGTCCTCCTGCATGATCAGGCCCTTGATATCCTGGCGCTGGCTCGCCGTGTTTTGGAATCGACACTGTCCTCTGCGAGATGGTTACTTCTGAACTCATGATTTTACAGGCAAAACCACTTACCCCCAATAGACGGCGATCTTGCCGTCTTGTTGCATCTTGAGCTCGACCGAGCCATCCTGACTGAACAGGCTGTTGCCCTTGAGAAGCCACTCGCCGTTGCCAAGTGTGTTGTGCGACTGCGACATCTTGTGTGAGTGATTGGGGATGTAAGAGTAGTCTGAAGTTGATTGTTTGTGTGTGTATAAGTGCTGAGGTCTGAAGAGTTGAAGTCGAGTTCATATGGGAGGGAGCACGGCCAGTTTATATACTTCGACGTACGCTGCCGGGAGGCTAGAAGAAGCGTCTCCGTGTTGCCGGCGTAACTACCCTGCCCTCCTCATCCCGCCTCTACCCGTGCAAACTTGCTCTCACCCGAACATCTCCTCACCAGTAGCTCACAATGACATATCACAAGCTCACAAGAACATCTACTGGACCACTTCGACTATGCAAGTTACACTCAATGAAGTCACATTGACGATGTGGCGTTTTGAGACGAGCTGAGCGTGCACCCCATTCTCTCTTCTGTCTAGATGCCGCGGATACGTGCCGTGTGAGGTGGGACACGCAGAAAGGACTCGCCGAAGTGAGCGAGCATATGCGGCTGCTCACTTCACCTCAACCTTCACATGTACTACGTACGCAGCCAGGAGTAAGTAATATCCATCTCCTACAACTGAGAAGCCTTGTCACAGTTCGGCAGTTGCTCGCTGTGACGCATTGAAGCCCCAAGTGTTGCCTTGTACTGGCAACTAGCCTCTACGTGTATTCCGAGTACAGTAAAGCTGATGGTGAGCCCATGGGATGTACGGAGGTTTCGTGCGCAATTTTCGCAGGTACGGTGATACGCAACGAAAGAATACAGTGGAGGCAAGCATTTACGGAGGTTTCAACTGAGACACGGGATGGTGAGACACGGGACCCCCTTTGAGTATACTTCCATGCGCTCAATATTGTGCCTCTAGCGTGGTGGTTACAGTAAATCGAAATGATTGGATGTGCGGAACGCCAAGCGCATTGGATGGATCGTGGATGGATCGTGGACGGGCCGGCTCGTCGCTCAGCTCCCCGCGGTAACGAGTAACGACGACTAGCTGTATCACAAGCTGCAAGTTCTAGCCAATCACGGTATTTACTCGCCGGAAAGATCTATATCTTGGGAAGTTCAGTCAAGAAACGCAACTCTTGACAAGGCCTGGTCCATTTCCTCCCGGCTTCTTAGTTGAACATGGATCTCGCAATCCATGACTTATATGGCGGTCAAAGTGGTCCACACCGGTGAGGATCTAGAGGCAAGATTAGAGCCAAGAAAGTCCTACATCTAGCTGGATGCATCTTCAGCCAGCCACTTGCAACTCGCCCGTGAGCTGGTAGTCCTAGCCCCTCTTTCGCATGCAGCAGCAGACTGTTCCATCTGTGCGCCGCGTTACCGTATGTATAGAGAGCGGGGAAGTCACCCGTACTGCATGAGACGATGCATCTTCTGCATTTCATTCGCTAGATTCCTTCTCGCATCCGCCGTGAAACCCATAATGATGGAATACTTCGATCCATTGAGTCCCTTGCAGATCTAAGTGAACCGCTCCAGCAACTCGTCGTAGCTCTCACATTCCGGCGGTGTAAGGATTCTGATATGAAGCTCTGTGTAGATCGAAATTGATCGGTCCAATAAGGGCGTCTAGACAACACATGCCTTGCTTGGCGTCATGACTTCAGAAAGCATCATCCTGTCGAAGCCCCTCTCTAGTATACGTTGCATGATACAACAGGCAAATAGGATTGAGAGGACAGCGAAAAGATGAGGATTGAATACGTTGCAGACATGCGCCTCCTCAAATTCTCAGGCATCGATCCCGATGCACCATCTTGTTCGCTTTTTGTCAGCATATCGTCGTAATGACGGCCTCGGCGTAGCCACTTGCCACCTTCTTAAGAGTGCAAACTACTGAGCCTGCCATTATGTAGAGTAAAGGCTCGCATGGAAGGACGTACTTGCTTTCACGAAAATAAAAGTGCAGTGATCGGTTTCCACTAACAACCTTGACTAGAGGTGAGTTTTGTTCCCCTCTCACTCGAATAAGCAGCTGTGATTATTGGCTAGTATACCGCCATGAATCATCCGAATCGTTAGGCAGATACCATGAGTACCCGATCGACGATACCTCTCGTGTTATTGGTACTATCTTGATTGCACTACCCTCAGGTCGGCACACAGCATAGAAATGCCACGGCAACGCTGCACTGAGACTTCGATCAATTGTCGGACGGTCAGTTAAAAGTTATCTGTAGCTGCTATTCGCCTCGCCCCGTGCTTATGCAGAACGCCTGCTTGTTGAAGTATCTCATCCGTATGGTGTTGACCTCTTCCCTCGGCTCTGAGCTGCCGAGACTCCACACCGGTGGCCATAGTCAGCCACGGAAACCTCAAATCTGCAAGACTTGCTAGAATGCTCGGCAGTACATGTACCACGCATGAAGTCGGTGTGTCGACTCTTGGGTGGCGTTTCAGGGCCGAACAAGGACACCCGATAGGCGTAATATCCGATTGGTCGGCTTGGGTACATCACCAAGAATCTCGCCAGTTGCTATTTTCCAAGAAAATTGGCTTTGTCTATACATACTCCGCCCAAGAATACTCTAGTACATGAGAAAGTGTCGACGAAACACTAAGAAGTCTTGCATTGACCATGGCCTATAGCGCGATGAAATCATGATCATCATAATATGACCAATAATGAGGTGATCATAGTGCGGTGGTGTCTGCAGATTGGTTTTGGCTCTCTAGTCTTGAATCTACCGCTCGTGTGGCTCACTAGAGTAACAGAGTCAAAGGCTCTTGGTTTCTTATCACGAGGAAGCTTTGAGCATTACCAGAAACCTCTAAAGGGCGTAATGGCTTTATTTATCGATTTCCCCAATCTCTTTGATGTATTATTGTTGACTCGTTAGCTGCGGAGTCAAAATCTATTCCTCGTCATCGCTGTCGTACTTCTGATTCAGAGAAGAGGGTTGGGAAGATTTCCTTCCCCTCCGCAACTGATATTACTCGCTTGCACTCATCTAATCCTTGATATTTTCTTGTCTTGTACCGGAAACTTGAAGTCTTTTCTTTCAGCACCCATATCTCGGTAGGCTGTTAGTTAATTTTGTAAAAAGATATTTGTGAACATTTCCCTGCACTCTAATATTGGGCTGAATGAAAGCTTCTTCGCAATCGAAGGTGTGGCAGATGAATGTAGAGGTCATAAAAGTGTAGCGTCGATAGATTGATAGATTACGATTAGGAGAAGAAAGGAGCAATAGTCAGAAGTGATGAATATTTCAGACTTGGATTTCAAGAAGTATCGATGCAACGTCGTAGCCTCCTTCGGAGTAGATGATGGTAGAATCGTAGTTCTAGAGAATTGAGCAGGCAACGAGGCGAAAAGAAGCTGGATACCAAAGGCTTGAAAAATACTGTAAAAGCCAAGTGACTGATAGTTGCTCGCTAGATTGTACCATTGACAAGTTGGTAGATTTTTGATGCTCGATTAAGTGGGCTTTAATAATAAGGGTTCATCATCCCCAATGTTCCTAACCGACGTGATGAGTCATTGCTCGATCGAAGAGAACTATGTCGAGGTGTTTCAATAATCTGCTGCTAATTAGAACTTTCCAACTGTTTCCCCCTAAGACATTGCACTTGAGAGTATGGTAGCTTGCATTTCTTGTTGTGGGGGGCTTTGAAGTTCAACAAACTATCGCAAGCCTTACGCATGTTTTACACTTCGCTCTTATAATACCCAACAGATCAGTCAAACTGTCTCTGAGCTATTCACACTAGCAAAGGCTTGCAAAAAAGATCGTGGTGGTTGTAGGGTCTTGCAGGCGCTAAAAAAGCCGTCGCGGGTGGGAGATACCCTCTTTTAGCTAAAGATTGCTCCCTGACAGATCGAGCCACATTCTAAAGAGTAGCGTATGTTGCTTACCGTCCCTCCAAATGGTTGATTGCCGATCGCTGTTGTGGAAAAGAAGTTGAAAGTAGTGTGAAATAAAGGAATGTAAGGGGCGTAATGACTGGGAAAGCACGCGTCGTTGAAAGGGTGGAAGTGTCACTTGGCTGTAATCGCTGCGAGCAGCAAATGTGCGAC
Source organism: Corinectria fuckeliana (assembly GCA_019137255.1). NCBI lineage: Eukaryota > Fungi > Ascomycota > Sordariomycetes > Hypocreales > Nectriaceae > Corinectria > Corinectria fuckeliana. The sequence goes on along the minus strand of WPDH01000052.1, from coordinate 52,494 downwards.
ACTTGTAGATGGGGTAATTCGAGGAGGTTGAAGGCAAACGGAACTTCTAAAAGGGGAAAGGTGACTGAGTCCATGATTGTAACAGTTCCGGTTCGCTCCTTGCAACAAATCACTTATCTAATCCCAAGATGCACATAAGTCAAACCCACCCGACATTCTTCCCCTCGCAGCTCAAGTACACACCAAGCTTTCTTTGATATCTCAGATACGAAAAAGGCAGCTTCTTCTCCCACAAATACCCCAAAGCTCGGCAAGGAAAGACAAATCTTTCTCTCATACCCGCTAACATCCAAAGGCGGACCAGGAACTTGTGTACGAGCAAGCCAGTCCCGGAAGCTTGTGGGATACTTAGTCACCTTCCACTTGAAATCCAGTTTGACTAGGCACTCTCTCTACTCCAGCTGCGAGAATTACTAGACTATAATCCAAGTTAGTGCATCTGTAAGTTCTGTGTACCAGGTTCTGCTTACGCTTCTTACAAGTCAAACCTTCCGTGAGAAGCAGTGGGCCGAGGTATGACTCGGGAACTAATGCACGCTCTTGTTAGTATGCTCACCCGAGGCTGGTCTAGGTTTTGTATAAATATGAGCTCAGAAGACTCACCTAAAATACCGCTTTGAAAGCTTCCACAGAGGGTGCGCCATTTAGGATCGTTGTCACAGTTGGTAAACTGCGGGTTGGCCCTGGCTTCACTCGGGTTGCTGAGGTAGTTCCATTCGCACCAACCATGGCTTGCCTGTTATAAATTATTCACTGCTGTCCTTCATGAGGCTGAATTATCAAAGACTTCTAGCTTACCATGCATGAGATCCCCAACGTTGTAGAATCGAATTCGAGTTCCTTGCCGGAACAATCCTCGATCTTGAAGATCTCGTGAAGCGTTGCCCATCCGTTATCAACGATAGCAAACGTGAGATCAATATGCGTATCTCTAGTGTCACGAGGGTTATGTAGCGCGTAGGTGTTGCCGGCAGCTTCATCGTACCACCACTGGTTGCAGTTTCCGCCAGGGCTGAATGCTTCGCATGAGATATCTGACGTTTCTTTGGCGAACTCGAGAACCTTGACCCCGGTGCTTCTCGACGAAACGATGCCGTTGGCCTTGAGTGCGCTTGAGAGCACAAAAAGCTGCAATTGGCGATACAGCTCGCTGGCTTGGATTGTGAGGGACGTGGTCACTCTCTGCGAGAATCCGCCTTCACTGCAAGTCGCCCGGAACAAGGTATGGTTTCCCTGTATCTCTTGGACCGTGTTTAGAAGATTAAACTGATAGTCTTGAACCAGTTGGGCGAGCGAAGAGCCAATGTCTCCTAGCTGGATGAAGCGGTCGTTGGCAGTTTGCGTCACCCCCAGTGTTTGACCCAGCTTTGTGGATAGGTCAAAGGCAAGCTTGAGTCCGGCACGGATGAAACGCGCGGCCTGCCCTGACTCGCCTGGAACAAAGCCTATAAACAACGAAACAGCATTGAGTGTTGAGCCGAGAACTTTCATGAGATCGCTAGTAGCAGCTGGAGATTCGACGGGGGGTGCAACCTTGGCGACAATGCTGTCAATGGTTTGGCCCGCAAGCGAAGCGCCGTTGCTAAGGGCCTGAGAATATTGGTTGAAGAACTGGTAGACGGCGTAGATGTTCCACAGTGCCTAGTATTCATGGATTAGAAAGGATTCAGGGGATGTATAATATGTATCCTACATAGAACTGCTGGCTGGAATAGTACTTCTCAGGGCTGTTCGTTTGGAACGGTGTACAAGTATCGCTTGTGATCAAATTGCAGGTGAGCCCAGCAAAGCCCTGTTCGGCTGTCAGCATGGGCAACTACTCACCATCAGGTATCGGGCTCACAGGCAAGGTCTTACGTTGAACTGCAAGAAACACTGAGCAAATCCCAGCACCTCGCAGTTGGCCTCAGTCCCGTTTGCAGCAACCCACCCCGTAATGTAGCTGTCCATTTCCACTATTTACGGCAAGTCGTTAGCTTCAAGGCGTTCATCTCCCTGGAGCCGGACCAACGAACGAGCGGCCCAACACTCTGCCTTTAGTCCCGAGGAGGACGATGGAGAGCAATCTACATCCTGACGGGAGTCGAGGGCAGTGGCGATTGGCCCAGCAGAGACTGCCTGTGGCAGTGACGCCAGTATGAGACGTGAGGCTTTCATGGTCGGCGCAGCTAATGAAGAAAGCGTATTTAATGAATGTGTAAAAACGAGCGACAGAAATATATACGATAAGCAGCTATATCTTCCGATATTAGCACGACCTCACGCAAGCGATAAAGAGTAATGGTATTGAGAATTAGGGATTGAAAAGGCACAAAAGACTTGCACTCATAGCATAACTGACAAAATACAACAATATTCCACGGGTACTATATCCCCGACTCAAAAACTGAATAGGGAGATTCGTGTAAACTATGATTGTTACTGCTACATACCTAATATGTATGGACCTAGTATGTATGGTTTCATTTCGGGAAGGTAGTTGGGTAAAAGAATCCCAGCTCGTGATGTGATATGTACTGAGAAGTAAACAGCCAGGCATCCTGGCTTGGTACAGTCGCGTCCAACTTTAAAGACCGGGGGAGAATCGTTGAATACGAACCGAAACCCACAACACTTCGCCCAGTGGACGCCTAAGCCCCTGTTGTTGGGTGTGAAATGGGGAAGGTGACGGAGAAATATCCGCCAGACAGCAGGTTCTGTCAGGTCTTGGCGGCTCAAAGCGTGTATCAGTGCATTGGACAATTCTATGGTAAATTTAACTCGCATATAGATCACGATGTCGCAATATATGTAAGCAGATGGAATCATAGGTGGAGAAGTCCAAACCGGCAGGATCCAGGGCAATCAATTGCAGGGTTCGAGATGCGTATGATGTTTAGGCAGGAAATGCAGTTACTGGGCACCAGAAAGAGTCTTGACTAACCATAAGCGAATCGGTAGGTACACCATGGCGGCTAAGGATTATTGGACGTGTAGTCTAGGTCCAGAGAGCCGAATAAAACACGAAACAGCGGGTCATCCAATCCTTGACGATCCAGACTAGATTGAGGCTCTATGCAAGACATTATTCCCACTAAAAATAACATCTTCACTAGGCCGGGGTAGCAAGCAGCAGATTGACTGCGGCAGCAGCCCATGGGTCCCATGCATGAAACCAGGGGCCGGGACAACATAGCGGGGACCTCCAGGACGCACCGATGAGCAAGAAACGTATCCTTACGGCCGTCGAGATCTTGACATGCGAGTGCTATTCCTGTCGTCAGAAACAAGGGCGATGCGGATCCGCGCAATGCGGTGCGTCGCCTTGCAAAACTTAATCTTCAATGTTAATCTCCGGTGTCGTTGAATTAGGGCGCCGGCGCTAACGGGGCGGGTCTCGGAGGTCCGGTGCCCACTCTACCATGGCACGGAAGACGCGAGGATCTACGAATAGTAAAAGGTCAATTTCCCCTCGGTTCAGTCACGGGGGATCGGCATAGGTTATTGGGAGGGCTGAACTCAGTGTAGCGTTGAAGGGGAAGCCATGTGGCTGAGTTTTTGACAAAGACGCTGCAAAGCAACGGACAAAGCGAACGAGCTGATCAGGTGTGCGAAGACAGCAAGCAAGATGAGTGGCTCCAATGAGGTCCTATGCCTTCTGAACACAAAGGAAAACGCAAGTCATTTGACATTCGGGTGCCAGAAAAGAGGCGGGGGCCTTTGTTGACTGTTGACAGTCGGTGTGTGGATAACTTCATGCCTTGTCACGGTGGCGTCTTAATCACCTGGTAGCAGCTTATCTCCGCAATACAAAGAGCGCATCGAGAGGGGTCATCACTGCTTGGCACGGTGTCCCCCTTCGACTGTTGGTCCTTGGTGGATTCCATGTCGCAGTAAGCCTGAGAGTCATGTGGCTTGCAATGGCGTTAGTTATTCCCTATTCTAGCCACGACTGATCGGTCGTCTAGTCTAGTCGATTATACAAGGCTTCTTTAATGCTCTATGTCTGTGCCCTACCCCAAACGCCTCCGAGAAGCCCCCTTTGGAAAGAGTGTGACATGTGCGGCTGTTGATACTGGCTGATATGCTACTCGCAAGTCTCGTCGGGGCAGCCGAGGCCGTTTCCGTCGTGCTGGTAGAAGACTCGGCAGTGGCGGTCGCGGTTGTCTCGATAGTCGTGGCGTCGCTGGGCTTGCATGGGCCAGCCTGGGCGCCGAAAAAGGCCAGGGCGGCTAGACCGAGTACGGCGGTCTTGAGAGGAGCCATGTTGAAGATGTGAAGAATCGGTAGGTAAGACGGATGAGGGCGACCGGAGATGCAGGACGCAAACAGTAGAGGTCAGTATTTATGGCAATTCCATAGCCAACAAAATTACTGTTTTTACCAGGTGTCTTCCGCTCTCGCTCGCCACTAGGTACTTGCTTGTACGAACGTATCCTCTCATATGCGGCGATCATTCGTCCCATTCTCGCCCACGCTAGGTCTACATACTGTAGCGTCTAAGATAAACTAGGAGAAGATAAGATCCTCATTTCGCACTAGTGTACGGTCGCAAATTAGATGCCCGGCTCCCACCTTAAGCTGCCATCCAGTCACGTTCAAAAACAAAATATCCTCGCTTCTTGCCATGCGAGCTGGCGTGGTATGGCTGTTTCTGCTCGATTGAGTTGGGTAGTAGTGAACCCTTGACAACGCTGGGCCGCCGTCCTCCCCAACAACGACCCTCAGATCCCGGCGGAGAATCAACCTGGCTGAGGGCGGTAAAATATGGAGAATTTACTAATTAGGAATAGAACCGTAATAAGCTTAAGTTCACTCCATTCGATCCACGGAACGGGAATAGCCGACCAGGACGTCGCGGAGTTTCCGCTGCCAAGAGATCAATGGGGATATTAGCCTTACAAGATCTGGGTTCATTTATCCAGTCAAGACTCCATGGAAACAGTCGCTTCTTATTCAACTTAGAGAGGACTGGCAAGTATGACGACAAGGGGAATTGATGAACCTTCAACGAAAACTATCATAGCTGCATTCTCTGCATTCTCTGCCGCGAAATCTCCGCCGCCGTTCACTTTGCTGACGTCAACGGTGATGGGCCTCATGCCTCTTTTTGTAGTGAAAAATAGGAGACGCGCTTGCATCCATCAGCCAAGTAGACGTGGCCCAAACAGGTGGGAAGCCTCCCAGCTTGAAGTCGATTGGCAGCCTCAAAACAGCTGTTCCTGGCTACGACCGAAGTCATGTCCGTCCTGGCGGTATCGACGTCGATGGAATGCAAGCAGTTTACTGGCAAGGATATGGCCGACCTGGTTGGCGTTAGCTTGAAGACATCAATGGCGATGAACGAGATGACTGCGTATGGGTGGACGGCGCGGGAAGACCTACACGGTAAGTGACGGACGTCTATCGCTAGGTAACGTGGATCGCTGACTAGAACAGTGGATGAACTGAAGAAGCTGCCGGGTCGATCTCGACGTTGTCTGGCGCGAGAGCGTCAAGGAAACGCCACTTCTCGTCCGACTCACATGGGCAGAGGCCAGTTTGGAGACAGCGGAATCCGCACCTGACCACGGCGAGCCACGGGCGTCTGGACAACCAAGACGCATGGCTATGTTCTTATGGAGCACGGCAATATCGACGGCAAACACAAATTTGACGGTCGATCGTGTGTGGAAGAACACAGGAATGGGGGCCTCCACGCTCAGATCCGACAGCAATCGATGCTGCGTCATAAAGGGCCACGAGAACGCCATGACGAACGACGTCTGGCTCTGAATACGAGGCGCCATGCGCATCTGCCTCAACCAAGGCCCGGCATGTTCACTTCGGAGAGTGGCTACTCTTGGGGAGCGAGTGCGGGGATCTGGAAGCCGCCCAAGAACATGGACCGTCGCGACTCACACCAGCCGACTGGGACGGAGATGGGCTCCGCGGCATTCTGTGCACGGGCCCAGACGAAGAAAACAAGGCGACCATCTTCTGCAACAAGTATAACGAGGTCGGTCGGACGGAGGCCGGATGGTGCTCGGTCGGTTGACGAGCGGAGGGGAGTAGGCATCTAACGATCTTGCTGTACGTTTTGCCAACATCGGCAGCACTGGCTCGCCGACTACCTGTGCATCAAGATTCGAGATAAACGACCAAGTTAGCGACTGGACGCGCACGAGAAGGGAGAGTCGACGTACAGTGGCCAGTCCGAGCTCGCCCAGGGCCTTGGCCGCGTCAACCTATGGCGGGCAGACGTGAATGGCGATGGCCATCACGACGAGGGTTGGGTCGAGCTCCCGGGCGACGGCCGGGTCTTCCACAACAAAGGCTGGGAAGTCTTCGGTGGTTCGGGGTGCCGCTGTCGAGACGCCAGTCTGCGCTACCCAGGTCTCCCTCCCAGGCCGGAGTCTGCACGTGTTGCCTTGATCTCGATGGTGGTCTTCGCGCCGATATGCACGGCATCAAGTACTCCCTGGAAAACACGGTCGAGAACGTTGTCCATCGACTGTACTGGCGATGACAACGATGGGGAGGGGACGGTGACGCTCCAGACTCTGCGGGAGCGCCTGACGGGCAATACTCGGGCCGAGGTCGCTGACCGGAAATCATCCACGGCACCACGCCGCTCTCTGGGAGGCGCTGGGGGAGCTCAAGAATCACTGCAGCATTGTCGGGTGCAGTTGAACAACAAGGGACATTTCCCAGACTATTAGCTACTATATCGCCATTTCAGCAACGGGGTCAGGTGGCAGGTATCTAGATACGCGCGGTCGCCTCGTTGATTTCGTCTTCACTGTGTCGGGGAACGGTAACGAGAAGGCCAAAACAAATTGCGGTGATCCATTCCTGCGGCGAGTCATCTATCCTCCCGGGTACCTACGCAGAGGAAGTCGAACTAGTAGTCACAACTGCTCAGTATCCGGGAGCATGATCCGCAGGATGAGCTACAGAGACGGCAAGCCTTGCTGTGAGTAAGGCATCGCCGCCGTTGAGCCCCAATCCATGTGAAAAGAAATCCAAACAACCAGATGACAAGCAAGTCTCAAATCAAATCAACAATTTTCTCCTCCGTCTGATGCACCAATCATTCTGCGGTCATCCAAGCCACGATAGCACACTTTGCCGACTCCGTGTTGTCGAGCGTAGCTGTCGTTCCCCTTTAGACGGGCAGCGGCGTCTCCTTCAAAGCCGCACCTCGACAAACGGCAGTCCAACTAAGGTCGTCAGTCCTAGGATAACGAGAGTGCGACCGAGGCGGATATACTTACGTCCGGTGACGTTCGCCAACAATGAGTTCAGGTGCACCCGTTCCGAGTCCTGTATCGAGCAGGTCTCTGACTCGGGCTTGGACAAAGGGAATGGTCGCAAAGCCGCCAGTGAGGTAAACGGCCTATCGAGGTGTGTTAACTCTATCGCTCACTGAGGTGCCACAGACGTGATATACGATCGAGGTGGTCAAAGCGTGCATACCTTGGGGACCTTGCCCTGCTCAAGAGAGCCATTGTACAGGTGCGTGATAGCTGCTACAATAGGCTGGACAACGATATCAAAGAGTCTAATGACTTCGTCTCTATTCATTCGTCGTTTAGGTCAGATTTGGTTCCACACAAATGTCATCGTGATTCAATTGTCTCTCGACAGTAGGCACAAGGACTGGGGCGACTCACCGATGAAACTCGATGCTAATGCCAAGTCTCCGAAATACCAAGCTTCCCATGTTTAGGCCGAAAGCCTCGTATTTCGGTTTGGCTACTTTCCATTCGTACAGGACTGCCTTCTTCAATGCGGTAGATGTGCCTGTCGGATCGGCGGCGTTGTGGTTCTTGACTTCCTCCATAATCTTCAGCGAAGCCTCTCGTTCGAAGGCGCGATCCAGGGCAAGAGCGCCTGTAAGGTAAGATTTGGAGGCGATCACTTCTCCTATCCCATTCTGTCCAACCATCGACGGCTTGAACTCAAAGGTTGAGGCATCCTGGCAGGTTCATCAGTCAGGGGCACGGTCAGAGTTGCGGAGGTGGTTTGGGTTAGATACTCACGACGGTGATCCCCCCACAGTCGGCAATTATCATACGCTGTCCGTTCTAATCGAAGTGTCATTAATTTGCTCCTTGTTACCTCTAACCGAGGCCAAGTATTGACCATCTGCCGTTGAGTTGGGACAGGAAGGAAATAAAGAGCGGCGAGGGGGAGGGGAGGAAATAGTCCACGGCAAATGGAACTGAGAGCAAAGGGAACGCATTCACCTTGTGTAGATATTCTAGCTGGTCTCGGTTGTCGAAGAGGATCGCTCGCGTTGCCGCCTCGTGCTCCGTCAAGTATGACACGGTGTGGGCGTCACGGTGAATTTCTGCCATCTGCACCGCGTTCTTGAATCTGGCTTGCTCATCCGAGTTCCAGGAGTACGGCCATGTAAACACAGCGTGCAGTCTTTCACGAGGAACGAATCCTTTACCCCCCTGTGAGTCCAGTTCTTTCTCCCAGATACCTTTCAGAAAGACAGAAATGATTTCCGTTGTTGGCCGGCTTGTTCTGACCATGTTGTGGTTGGATTTCGTCAGTGCAAGGACGTCAGGGTTCGCATGCTCGGAGTTGGGCCTATGGTTCATGAGAGCCAGCTTGAAGTATCTCAGCACGTTTTCTTCCGATTCGCTTATGCTGTCGGGATCGGTGAACTCAAACTTGGTTGAGGAGGAGTTCATTCGGAGCGGCGCCCCATGGTCTCGGAGATCTGTTTCGAGACCATGAGAGCTCTCGGGCCACCATGTTTACCGCATCTGGTAACTTTGGTAGATGATATACCAGAGTATCTGCAGATGATGTTTCAGCGAACCACCGCGGTCGGATAGAATCAGCAACTTGTCATCACTTACGTGGCTCCGAAGTCGATGCCGATGAACACATCCGGCGCGTAGCAGGTGCAGGGAGGCATTGTTGCCTCTGGTTATGCTAAGCCCTGGGACTAAGCAGGTCTTGACGATGTGACGAAGGGAAAGTGAGATTGTTCAGGATGCAGGGAAGGCTGTGGTGTGGTAGGAGAGTTGAAGTTGTGAACTTTGGGATTCAGCTGGGAGTTGGGTTTAATGTGCGACAGGAAGATGTTTGCTAAAAGGGCTCCAATACAAGTACCTCCTGTATTGTCATACCAGGCTAGGTAGGCATCCTTTGCAGTCAGAGTTGGCCAAACACGGGAAGGAGGCAATGCAGCAGCCGCCGTGTGATCAACTAAATCTAACTAGGGATGAGTTCCGCGCTCCGCGCGGTCATTTTTTGGCCTTTACTACTGCTTTTTCCTGTACTATGGGTGTGGCTCTCATGAATTTCGAGTTGCAGCTTCAGCCGTCCATGCAGCTGTGGCGTTGTGACACAGGGGCTCTGGTTCTCTGGTTCTCCTGCCATTGGATGCGAGTTGACACTGCCAGCTGGTGCTTCATCTATCCAGCACGAGAAGCAGCAAGCCGGCTGATTCAACCGAAATTCAATTACTCGAACACCCTGTCATGGCCCTTGCAAGTTGGTTTGCTCCGCGTCATCTAGAGAGGCTCTGGCACTGGCTGACCTGCCCGCACTGGTCCAGCCTGGCTTCTCTGGGGTGTACAGACCCGCGTGCTTTTCTGTTGCACTGTTTGAAATCATGCAGTTGCCACAGTCCCTGCAGGTGCCGACTGTGACATGGCGTCGCGGCTAGCCATTCTAGTTTGCAATCAAGCATCAACCCTGCTGTCATACCTCCTAGCCGAAGCTATCAGCGAGCTTGTGACGAGTACCCAGCCTTGCCCATTTCCTAAGCGTTTGCTCCGGGACGCTTTAAATGAATGCCCTGACCGATCTGCATTTGTTGGTTGCAGGGTATGGATAATGTTTGCTTATCTTGGTGAACGAAGTAATGCCGCGCTGCACACCTGCCCCTAACAGCCATTTTCATTTTCTCGTGATGTGGCCAGCTACGCTGCTAAGCTACGGCTTCTCAGGCCACTCACCTAACTGCTCTGTGCACCGGGAAACCGGCAGAGCGGCAGTACGGGGGGGAACAACAAGCTGCCTGAATAGGTGGCCTAGTGCAGGATGAATGATGACGGGGGCGTTTGTGTTGCGCGAAGCCTCCAAAACAGGGCAGCAATCAGCATCACTTACGGCGTGGCTCTATTCATGCTCTTTCCAGCAGCCGCAAGCCAACCCTTGTCACCAGACCACTAGTAACCCGAGCCGCCCTTCCGATCCATTGACGTACCTAAATCACTGCAGCTGCTTTGATGAGAGAAGTCACGAGCGCTCACATTGTCGCTACCTCTGCTCCGGGGTGGCCGGAGCCCGGACCTACTCCCGGACCCGGGCGTCGGCCACCAATGCAAGGGAGTTTGGGAATCAGTCTCCTCCTAGCTTCGTGTCCATGTAGCACTATCTCAGAAGCATCCAATCACAACGAAGATGTGGCTTGTCAGTCGCATAAGTATATGTATCACATTCGCCTAGTTCACCGGAGCAACCTGGCGACCAGCACATCCCATCGCCTGCTCCCCTCCCCTCCCCTCCCCTCCCTTATTCCAGTTGTCGTTGAGTCCTCGCCTCAGATGCCCCAGAAGGCCCCCAAGCCTTCAGTTGCCACTCAGGGTCCCAAGAGTCCCAAGCGCACAAGAGACAGCACAACAACCAGCTCATCTCCCCCTAGCAAACGCGCTCGCCGGAATCGTCATCATTCAGTTGCTTCTCAAGACAAGACTGACGACCGTGGCCACTCTCACCAAATGGAGATCAGTCCCCCTGAGAGCCCTCGGCTCAAGACCGACGAGGGTGAAAGCCTCGAGTCCTCCATCACAAAAAGCCAGCATCTAGATGGTCAGCATCTAGACGCCAAGAGCCCTCAGGGCCCTCGGCCAATGTCCATCCCCACGGACAGCAAGCAGCTTGATACCAGCCGTCCTGGGAGTCCTCAGCCAACCAGCAACAGAGACGGTCAGCATCTAGACGCCAACAGCCCTCAGAGCCCCCAGCCAATGTCCAACGTCACAGATGTCCAGCAGCCCACCAGCCGCTCTGGGAGCCCTCCGCTGAAGGCCAACGAGGGTGAAAGCCTCAAGTCCTTCATCACAGAAGGCCAGCAGTTTGGCCAGCAGCTAGACGCCAACAGCCCTCAGAGCCCTCAGCCAATGTCCAACGTCACAGATGTCCAGCAGCCCACCAGCCGCTCTGGGAGCCCTCAGACATTGTCCAGCAACGCAGGCGGCAAGCAGCCTGACACCTGCTGCCCTGAGAGTCTTCATTCAACGGCCCGCGACACCAAAAGCGACGAGTCTACCATTTCGGAAGACGACCTTTCACTATACAGGCGTGATAGCTGGTTCCATCCGTTCGAACAGGAAAAGGAAAACGAACGCTGGACTGATAGACTTTGCGCTGCCGGATCCTCTGATTTGATCGAAGCCGGTCTCTGGGCAGATCTCAAGCTTGAAGTTTTTCAGTTCGTTAATTCTTATTCCTCGCCCCTTGTCTCATGGGACAGCCTCAACGCCGATACCCAGGACAAACTCAACAGATGGACGGATAACAAGGCGAAGCAGTACATTGAGTACAAAGACTACGATGGAGTACCGCGAACTCTTTTCTGTGCCTGGGTGTGGCGTATACTCTACGACAACCTCTACTCGCCAACTTGTACCGACAAGTGGCACGGCGAACACTGGGCTGCATATGGCAAGCTCCGTACTGCGGTAAGAGGTAAGCATACTCTCGCCCACATCTCCTTGCTAAAACAGTATTGACCCAGTGAATCAATGTAGAACGCGTCGATAATGCCGATAACTCTTTCACTCGGTCGTACCACAAATGGAGGTACGAATCGGTCCGCATGTTATATGCCATCTACGGTAGCCACTCTGATCCAGAGCGTCTCAAGAAGATAATCAAGGAAGAGCTCGGCCTGCTCGTCGCGATTGACGATTCAAGCGATCAGGCCATACGCCTCAACACCCTGGTCGACAAAGCCATTGAGCTGGATTTTCGTGTCGAGATATCCATGATAGTTTACTCGATCCAGATGCAGGATCCAAAGACGGGCAAGCTGTCAGGTTTCATCTTCCAGAAGGACCCTAATGATTCATCCTTTGACGCCCCCGCCGACTTCATCGCCGTCCCGCAGCTGGAGATGTATGGCCGGAATCTAACTAACGCTGAGGAAATTAGATGTGCACAAGAGCATGACGACTCGTATAAGGGTTGTGAAGGCTACGGGATTTGCTACAGTACTATCCCAATGGAATGTAGTGTGAGCCCGTTCTAGGATCGAAACAACGAGCAAGACGAGGTGCACAAGGGAGGAAAGAGTGCAGAGTAGCAGAAAGAGGATCTAGTTGTCGGAAGAACGGGTAGCGAATGGTTGTCTTTAGGTCTTATCGCTTAGTTAGTCTTTCAATCAAATTGATGTCTCGGTTGGTCTTTACCTCATCCCTCCAATACGTCGGTCCCATTACCGAAGAGGGCTTAGATATGTGATGGACACCTAGAGACGCCAGCCAAGCCTTGAAGGCTGGACGCAGACATTGTCAATATATTTCTCATGGCTTGTCTACAGCATCGCTCTCGGTCTTTAGACATTTCAATCTCGGATCAAGACGGTGTAGAAATGAACAAATAATTGTCCCTATTCCCCAAACGCAGCCACCTCCGCGAGTACCGACCAAGCGACAAACCCCTCACGGTACCAAGAAGAAGCGCGAACGCATCTTCCGACACCTCCCAACGCTGAGCCGAAAGAGATAAACCCAGGGCACCTAAGCTAGCCAGGAGAGCACTGTGCTTGAACATGTCCCTGTCGCCAGACCCGTCTCTTTTCAGCAGTGTCGCGGGCAAAGCCGTCGTCGTCACGGGCGGCGCCCATGGCATCGGCCTCGCGCCAACGTCGTCGTCGCCGACCGCCCGTCAGCGCACAAGGTTGCGGAAGACGCTGTGCACAGCCTCGGAGATGCGCCCCGCGCTTTGTTCGTGCCCGTGGACGTCGTCGCGTGGGACGAGGTGAGGGCCCTGTTTGCGGCCGCCATTGGGAGGTGAGGGAGCGTGGACGTGGTGGCTGCGAAGGCGGGCGTCATGGAAAGCCGCGGGTTCTTTGTCTTTGATGTCAACGACGAGGGGGAACTGGAGGAGGGTGGCTCGAGCCATGTTATTGACGTAAGCCTGAAGGGAACAATGAACAGCGCGCGACGCCATCTCTCCCCAGAGGCGCTGCCTGCGCTTGCACTGACGACAGCACAGCTCCGAATCACGCAGTCTTCCACATGAAGGACAACCCGCCCGACGCGGATGGGCGGCGGACGGCACGACTCGACCGTGCTGGCGTCGTCGACGTCCGGATACTTTGGCGGCACCGAATTAGTATCCTACGTCTCCTCGAAGCATGGACTCACCTTCCTCAGGGCTGGACTCTTCTTCCACGGCCTTGGGGGATATCCGCTGCCGGGGCTGAGATCATGAACGTGACTATAATGTGCGCATGTTACCTGAATTAATTCTAGCTTAAAACGATGCATGGTATGAATGGTCCGTCGTGTCATGCTTTCCTCAGGCCCTTGCCAAGCAGTTCACTCCCCACCTCGGCGATCAGCTTTTCCTGTGGGAATGCTGCCTTCTTGGCCAGGATCGTCCCTTGGGCATCTAGCGCCCGGAGAAGATCTGCCAGCTCTCCATCTACCATTGTGCGGAAGACGAGGTTACCCAAAGCAAGCAGCATGCCATGCAACGCCTCGGTGGATTTCTCCTCTTGGCCGATGGCTTCGACCACGGCTGCAGCCAACTCAACCTCGTCACCCTCCTCCAAAGTTGCTTTCGACTGTTGCCGGGCTCTTCTGTTTGCCAAAGCCAAATTAAAGAGAAGCGACGAAGCAGCAACCCTTACGTTATTATGGCTGTCGTCGAGGAAGCTCGAGGAAATTAACTGGATAATCGGGGCTCGCAGGCCGTCTTTCCGGAGGATCTCTTCCGGGAAGAGGGGCGTTGAGAAGAAGTTACATGCCATCTGCAATGTGACTAAGCGGAGGGCGTATGGGCAGTCCGTCTGCTTGTTCACCAGATCCAACACGCCTTGCACAGTTTCGTGGTTGGTCTCCTCTGCGAAATAGCCGCTGATTCTAGGATCCGAAAGCGCGCATCTGAACAAATCGACGATTGTGAACATGAGCTCGATCGGCAGCGAGGCGACCGAATCCTTGACGAGGCTAGCCAGGCGGTTCATTTCAGGCACGATTGCATCTTGCAAGCCGTCTTTGGCACGGACCTCAAGATAGTGCTTGAGAGCCTGTACTTCCGGCTGGTTGGCGACTTCGTGGCCCATCTTGACCATCAACTTGTCCAAGGGCGGGACCTTGGCGTAGAGGACTGGCTTTGCGTCCGGATTTGAGAAGCTCGGAAGGTGCAGTTTCTCGTGCGGGTGAAGAGGGAAAGCCATCTGAACGAGGAGCTGCACGTTCCCGCGGAGCTTGGCTGGATCGGCGCCGGACCAGGTGTTCTCCTGCTCCCCCTTCAAGAAGGTGATGATGGTCGGAGTCGCGCGAATGGAGAATTGACTTGCAATCGGGTGACCTCCCGCCTGCGATATGTCGACCTTGATAAGGGTAGCCTTATCCCCAAACTCCTCTGCTAGTTCGTCGTAGATGGGGTACAAGATCTTGCAGGGCGGGCAAGTCGCCGAGGTGAAGAAGACGACTGCACACGAGGATTTTGCGTGTTCCAGTAGCCGGTTGAACTCGGAGAGACCAGTGACGTTGTTGACCGTATGCTTCAGCGGAGGGGCTGCTCGGCCCTGGACCGGGGACTGGGCGCTCTGTTGGAGGCCGAGGATCGAGCCGTTCTGTTGTCTCCCGGCATTGATTCCTTGGGTGAGCTGGGGCAAAAGCATGCGACCCATCGGCGAATCGAGAACAGCCTGGGGCATCTTGGCAATATGCTCCGGGATTCCCTTTCCCACGAGGAAATTTGAGAAGGAGTCGCTGAAATTGTTGCAGTTGTGGTGGAAGAGGTCGTATGCCTAAGACAACAAGGTCAGAAGTGAGGTTCCGGACGAGGTTCGGACGTGCAGGGACCGCATGAGCATGAGAAAGACATACCTCGAGGGTGAAAATGGGCCGCAGAGAGTCGATGAACTCTTCGACAACGTCCATCGGCAGGTTTGTGGTGCCGAGATGCATCTTCTCCATGGGCTGGCCGAGGTGAGACGAACCAGGGGCGATGGCAATGATGCCGCCGTCGTACACATATTCGCGGCCGTTGACTTCGATGGACGTATGGTAGATGGCGTCAAGCTGGAACCCAAGGATCCCGGCGGACATCTGGCGAGCCAGGCCGCGGGAGAGGTCGTACACAAGCAAGTGGACGTCCATATCGGCCTCCACTACCTAGTCGCACTGCGGATAGGAAAGGGATGAATGGTGATGCGAAAGCGCAAATGGGCGAGGCTTCAATCAATTCTGCAGGTGGCAGATTTTGTTACAGGTATTGTGGGAGTGTTTGGCAAACTCGGATAGTTACGAGTTGGGAATCCAGGAGTTCGGTTGCTGAAGACGAGTCCGAGACTCAAGGCAACACTGGCCTACGTCTCGCGAAGAAGATTCTGGAGGGGCGAGCGAGCACAAGTGACCTGTCGCGGTCATCCCAGGCAGCCTAGAGATGAACTGACAGCGGAAATGTTCAGATGTATTGCAATTTTTTCCTTGGCGAGTACAAATGCAGAGATCCTTTGGCGGTTGGAAATGTCAGTAAATCAAGTCGTCTTTATAAATCTCCCACAGAAACATCAACCTCGCATGCATTGATTGAGTTGCTGTAGACAAGACCAGCCGTGGCCCACGCACCTGATTGGACGGATTAGTCCGATCCCCACGGCCATCTTACGGAGTCTCCCGTCCAGGGGCTCCCTCCCTAATTCCTTAGTATCAGTCTCCCATGTAAGATCCACTCCACAGGGCCGGAATCGTCAGCCGTCCTGCAACTCGTCTCCTTTTCCACGTCGACTCCTTTCATTTCCCCTTGCTTCAACCACTACACCACCTCGTATCTCGTCCTGCAAGTCTTTATCAGCTCCAATCATTTGCACTCGTTTGTACATTTGCACTCGTTTGTACATTCCAGCTCTCATGCGCGACGCCTCCTCCCCCTAACGCTTCTTCCTCTCCTCGTCGCGCCGTCTCCTCCATCCGAGACGGATCCCGCGCTCATGAGAAGAACGTCTGTCTCACTTCCAACCAAGACAGTCGCCCACGATCCGCACGAGAAACCCGACCGCTACAGATTCGCCCCGAGGAAACAAGGGCTCTTCGCCAGGATGAAGGACTCGTGGATGACCCAGGCCCAGAGGACGCGGTGGATTAAGACTGCCACCATCGTCCTCCTCCTCGTCACCCTCTTCTACTTCATGTCGCCCAAAGGAGTCGAGATCTACAAAGAAGGTACGCAATCTTGAAGCAGGCGGCTTTTGGGCCCGCGTGACTGACGCTGCGATAGTCTCCCACGGCAATGGTGAGAAGCCAGCTGACGCCCAGGCCCCCTCCGACGGCCAAACCCCCTCCGACGGCACCTACGGCACCGACCGTTGCACCAAGTCGTTCTCCAAGGATAAGCCCATTGTCCAGTACGTCCTCATGATCGACGCTGGCAGCACTGGCTCTCGCATCCACGTCTACAAGTTCAACAACTGCGGCGCCACCCCCGAGCTGGAGAAGGAGGAGTTCAAGATGACGGAGAAGTCTGTCGGTGGCCTCAGCGCCTTCAAGGACGACCCCGTCGCCGCCGCCAAGAGCCTGGATCCCCTGATGAAGGTCGCCATGGACAACGTCCCGGAAAAGCTCAAGGGCTGCTCCCCCGTCGCCGTCAAGGCCACCGCCGGTCTCCGAATGATTGGCACTGAACAATCCAACGCCATCCTCACCGAGGTTCGACGACACCTGGAGGAGGACTACCCCTTCCCCGTCGTCGACAGCGAGAAGGAGGGCGTTGCCATCATGGACGGCTCCATGGAGGGTGTCTACGCCTGGATCACCACCAACTACCTGCTTGGCAACATTGGCGGCCCCGAGGTTAGCAACTCGGCTGCGGTTTTCGATCTTGGCGGTGGCTCCACTCAGATCGTTTTCGAGCCCAGCTTCAAGGCCGCTGCCGATGGCGGCATGCCCGAGAAGCTCTCTGACGGTGATCACAAGTATGAGTTGGACTTTGGCGGCCACAAGTTTGAGCTGTACCAGCACTCTCACCTTGGTTACGGCCTGATGGCCGCTCGCGAGGCGATCCACGCCAAGCTGGTCAAGGACATTACCAAGACCAATGGCGACGACGAGGCCTGGATGAAGCAGGACATCGTCCACCCTTGCATCGCTCCCGGAATGAAGAAGGAGATTGAAGTGAGGGTTGGAGATGGCGATGAGAATGTCTCCTTCAACTTCACCGGTCCCTCGCAGCCTTCCCCCGCTCAGTGCCGCAACCTGGCCGAAAACATTCTGAATAAGGAGGCTGCTTGCAGCCTCGCACCCTGCTCCTTCAATGGCATCCACCAGCCGCTGCTTGCTAAGACCTTCACCCAGGAGGATGTCTACATCTTCTCCTACTTCTACGACCGCACCAAGCCTCTCGGCATGCCCGACTCCTTCACCCTCCGCGAGATGCACGACCTGGCCCAGACTGTGTGCATGGGCAAGCCCGCTTGGGACGTCTTCACCACCGTTCCCGAGGCCATGGAGGAGCTTGAGGGCCGACCAGAGACGTGCCTGGACCTCAACTTCATGATTGCTCTTCTCCACACTGGCTACGACATGCCCATTGACCGAGAAGTAAAGATTGCCAAGAAGATCAAGGGCAATGAGCTTGGCTGGTGCTTGGGTGCCAGGTAAGCTTCTCCCCTGCCACGTGTAATATACCTTTTGCTAACGAATACTTCAGCTTGCCCCTACTTGAGGGCGGATCTGGCTGGCAATGTAAGATCCATGAGGTTGTCTAGAGACAATTTTCGTGCATGACGGCGTTGAGGAAGAAATTGCGTAAAGGCTTTGTTTTACTAGGGCGACTTTCCTTGTCTGTGATGAACGACTTGAACGCTGGAAACACGGGGAAGGGAATGAGCACGCATAGGTTCTCCGGCAGGGTGGAATAACACGGGACTGGCCATGGTTCATGGGGTGACTACTTTTCCCAGCCCTTGGGGTCCTGGGTTTTCTTCGTGTGGTTTAAGACCATCTAATATACGGGTGGCACGGCCTAGAGCGGCGCGATCACCATACCCAAGACATCTTCTATGACATCCTCGGGGCCAACGTCCTCAAGCAATGCTTCTACTGCCTCAACCCGGCTGCCCCACTGCATGCTCCTTTCCTTCTCGGGCGGGGTGAGCTGAATGCGGTGGAGATAGACCTTCCTGGCGGCGAGGCCAATGAGGGCCGGCGTAACGTAGTCGAGCCGATGCAAGGGTGCGAGACAGCGCATGAGCTGGGTGAGGTGCTTGGTGGCTGCGGGAGTAATACCTCCGGCAACGGCTCGGTGCATGCGGAGGAAAGAGATGATGTTCATCTGGTAGCGAACAATTTCAATATCGATTTGGGCTTGCTGGCTCAGCGTGCCCAAGTGACTGATTTCCTACGAGGCTTGTTAGCTGCCAAGCAATCACACAAATGGGGTTCGAATACGCACTGTCTCTAAGATCAAGGGGGTTGCCGCGGAGCCGTCTTCACCAGCTCCCCTCTTAACGACGCTCCCGGTTGACGCCGTATCGGCGCCATCTCCAACGTCGTGCTCCTCGAGATTGACGAAGCCGTCCTCGGGGTTATGCCAGTAGGCGATATACAAGAAGTCGTTCAAGTGGGCCGTGACGCGGGCCTCGCCGCCGCTCGCAGCCTCCAGCACCGGGACGAAGACGAACTGCTTGGGCGCGGTCTGCACCGACGTGCGGGTGAAGATGCGGCGGGTGCGCAGCAGCTCCAGCGCCTGGATCTGCACGGCCTGGGGCGCGCGGTCGAGGTTCTTGGCCAGCACGACGTTGGCGATCTGCGACGACGAGGCCCGCGGGGAGAGCAGCGGCGCCGAGCGGTTCGACGGCGACGCGAAGTAGCAGTCGCCGCCGCGGGTCGTCGACTCGGCGCGGCTGTTGGAGGAGGGCGGTTGCTGGTGCGGGATGAGCAGCGCGGCCGCGAAGTCTTCGAGCGTCGTCGTGGGGGTGCAGTCGACGACGACCCAGCTGAGGCCGAACGTCTTGGTCGCTACCTAGAGGCGTGTTCCGTGAGCTGGCTGGGCAACACGACGGCGGGTTTGGGACATGACGGGGGGTGCTGTACCAGTTGGAGCTCCTGAAGCAAGTCCTCGATGGCATCGGATGGTGTGCTAACTAGGCAGTGCTCGCGGCTGATGAGACACAGGAGCACCGCCAGCTCGAGGTCGCTCAGGGCATGGACCTTGTCGAGAAGACCGTCATCCGCCATCGTGAAGCGGCCTGTGACTCGCCCTTGAGTCCATTAGGCGGCGAATGCTTAAAGGGAGTCCCAAAGAAACGGCTCCATCTTCAATCGGTCAACCGAAGCTTTGATGGACAGGGGTGATGTCGCATGACACAAGCGCGTATGATGTCACGTGTAATTACTGCACAAGTAAGTACTACTAGGTAGTACATAGGATCGATTATCTAAGTACTCCGTACTTCGTACTAGTACCTCCCCTGTCCAACACTCCCGTCTAGTAGGTTCAGTGCGGCGTTCACTGACGAGTGCACTGTAAAATGTACTGTGGATTTATGCGTCAGCCTAGCCCTAGCACAGCTTAGCGGAGTGGACATTGGTCACCTTGAGCGACGGGCGAGGCTGCGACCTTGGCCGTCCACCCTCTCTCTGCCTCTGGTCGTCTGCGGCGTCTACCTTGAACAACATCCCTCACGACGAACGGCTTCTCCCACGGCGCAACCCCCCCTTACATCGAGCAACCACCTTCTGCGGACGGCCTCGTGACGACAGGCCTCAGCTTCGGCCAGTGCTACAGTTTGTCGACTCGGCGGCGACGAGCTTCGACGAGCGGCCCCCCCGATTTGCGAGATTGCGTTGCAGCCGCCCGAGATAACGTCATTGAAACTCGCTCCGTCCACGACGATAAAGCACCATGTCTTCGAGGAAGAAGGTCCTCCTCAAGGTGCGACATTGATGCATCCCTGGCTGTCGGTGGTACATGTAGGCTGATGGCGGTGGGCACTAGGTCATTATCCTTGGGGATAGCGGTGTTGGCAAGACCAGCTTGATGAACCAATATGTATGGACCACTTACCTCTCCCTATCCAAGGCCAGCGCCCATACGAGACAGTAATGCTGATGGAAATTACGACATGTCTAGGTCAACAAGAAGTTCAGTGCCAGCTACAAGGCCACTATCGGCGCCGATTTCCTAACGCGAGAGGTCCTGGTCGATGGTCGACAAGTCACCATGCAGGTAGGGCACATCCAGTTATAATCTCAACACCTTGAGAGGTCTCTCGTAAAAGCTCAAACACTAACTGTATTTCCTCTAGCTTTGGGATACGGCCGGCCAAGAACGATTCCAGTCCCTGGGTGTCGCCTTCTACCGCGGTGCCGACTGCTGCGTTCTAGTATACGATGTCAACAACGCCAAGAGTTTCGAAGCACTGGACAGCTGGAGAGACGAGTTCCTGATCCAGGCGTCTCCCCGGGATCCGCTCAACTTCCCCTTCGTAAGTGGGCTTGACTCCGGTTTGGACGCCTAAGCTCCGGACTAACACCGCTGCAGGTTGTTTTGGGCAACAAGATTGACGTCGAGGAGAGCAAGCGAGTGGTACATCTCCCCCGACATCGGCGTTGCCTGAGCCGCGTGCTAACACAGACAGATTTCGAACAAGCGCGCCATGACTTTCTGCCAGTCCAAGGGTGACATTCCTTACTTCGAGACGAGTGCCAAGGAGGCCATCAACATCGACCAGGCATTTGAGGGTGGGTACACTTTCCATCGTAAAGACAAGCACAAACTCACACGTTACAGTCATTGCCCGAAACGCTCTGGCCCAGGAAGAGTCTGAGGAGTTCAGCGGCGACTTTGACGATCCGATTAACATTGACATCGAGCACGATCGCGATGGATGCGCCTGCTAGATGACTGTGGCTGTTTGGAGGAGGGAGGCAGTAGTGGCGATTGTCGACTATTGACGAGGCACGAGAGGAGGGCTATTTTCTTTGCGGGGAGATGATTTTTTGTTTCCCTCGCCAGACACATTGTTATCATTGCCTGGATGTAGCATACCGAGAGAGACGACTGCTTTTCGTTGGTGTTATACATGGTTGCGCTTTTGTTGCTTGTCTGTGCCGTGTGTGGCTTGCGTGAAGTTGATGGAAGTTGATGGATAATACTTCGTACTCACCAGTTTCGTATTCAACTGTTTTGTGTGACGGCATTATCTGTAGTTGTGGATCGAAAGGCTTCTGTCCAGTATCAAATACAATTATCTATGCTCTGATCCATCTTGACAGATATTCTTCCAGTTCAGCTTCATTCCATCCGCTTAGAGACGGAAGTCGTTTTCCAGGTACATCAGGCCATGATCGAGCACATACCACGCCGTGAATGGAGCATGTCAAGTACCAAAAGAAAAATAGAAACGAAAGAAAAAAAGGGGAGAGCATCCATCTCCAGCTCAGAGCAAGAATCGTACGTTTACCAGCACTTTCACGTTCTGAAGCCTGGGGTGATGGCCCTTCCTGCGTCGTCGACGGCGCTCGTCGGCTCTGGGATGTCGATGGATCCTCGGCAGTGCCCCACCCGGCTCCGAGGCTCCCCCATTTGGCGGCGGAGGATGGTGGAAGTACCCTATTCGCAGGGGGGGGGGGCGGCGTAGGTACCTGGGCGTGTTGGCGTGGTAGGTTCCGCTGGGGAATCTGGGGTAACAGTGCAGTGGTCTCCTAATTCTTTAGCAGACCTACTACCTACTTCGTATACAGTATAGTCTAGATGGCAACAGCAGCAGCGTTGTATCCAGGGCATGGATGGATGCTTGGACCTCGGCATCCGGCGCCCTCAACGTTCGACGGGGTGCGGAGAAGACGCGACGAGGGTTGGAGAGCTTGCGGCTGCGGGCTTCGTTTCCTTTGTTAAAAGGGAGTTCCATGGTCTCTCCGTTCTTTTTCCTCAATCGCACTTGTCGTCCATCTAAGAAAAAGAGTGTCGGCTGTAATTAGCTTGAGCCTTCTCTTCACCACCCACTCACCTTTCTACTCTGCCCGTCCTTCTTCTGCCTACCGCGGTACGTCATCAGCGACTGCAGCAAAGCAAACAAGCAGCACACCATGTCTGCCAGAATCCCAGCCATCGTAGGTTCGCCCTCTTTCCTCGTCAGCCGTCATGACACCGCTCGCGCAACCTCCACGCGGCATTAACGCTAACCAGCTGTCGTGGACAGGCTGCGAATCGCGTCAGCGAGGCGGCGAAGCAGACGATTGACATTGTCGCCAAGTTTGTCGAGGAGGAGTGCATCCCGTGAGTCTCGTCCCCCGTCTCGGCCTGCCTATTGCAACAGCGGCCTCGCTGACTCGTCTCCCCAGCGCCGATCCTGTCGTCGAGGCCCTCACCGGCCAGGGCGACAACCGGTGGGAATGCCACCCGTCCATCATCGAGGCCCTCAAGGTCAAGGCCCGCAGCCTCGGCCTGTGGAACATGTTCCTCCCCAAGGGCCACTACACCGAGTCGCCCGGCTGGACCACCCTCGAGTACGGCCTCATGGCCGAGTGGCTGGGCCGCTCGCAGGTCGCCTCTACGGCCTGCAACTGCGCCGCCCCGGACACGGGCAACATGGAGGTGCTCGCCAAGTACGGCAACGCCGCGCAGAAGGAGCAGTGGCTGCGGCCGCTGATGGAGGGCAAGATCCGCTCGGCCTTTCTCATGACGGAGCCGCAGGTCGCCTCGTCGGACGCCACCAACATCGAGCTGAGCATCCGTCGCGAGGGCGACGAGTACGTCCTCAACGGCCAGAAGTGGTGGTCCAGCGGCGCCGGCGACGTCAACTGCGCCATCTACATCGTCATGGGCAAGACGGACCCCGACAACAAGGATCCCTACCGGCAGCAGTCGGTCGTCCTGGTGCCGGCGGGAACCAAGGGTGTCACCATCAACAGGATGCTCAAGGTCTACGGCTACGATGATGCGCCTCACGGCCACGGCCACCTGACGTTTGAGAATGTGCGCGTGCCCGTGAGCAACATGGTCCTGGGCGAAGGACGAGGGTTCGAGATCATCCAGGGCCGTCTTGGGCCTGGCCGCATCCACCACGCCATGCGCAGCATTGGAGCTGTAAGTGCACCTCCCAAATTCCCTGAAACGCCAGTTCCACCAACAAGAGTACTAATGATGATAAATAGGCGGAACGAGCACTCGACTGGATGCTCTACCGGGTCAACGACGAGCGGAAGAAGCCCTTTGGCAAGCTGCTCCGCGAGCACGGCGTGATCCTAGAGTGGATCGCCAAGTCGCGGATCGAGATCGACGCCGCGCGCATGGTGGTGCTCAACGCGGCCGTCAAGATGGACGAGCTGGGCCCCAAGAAGGCGCTCAAGGAGATCGCCGAGGCCAAGGTGCTCGTGCCGCAGACGGCGCTGACCGTCATCGACCGCGCGGTGCAGGCGTTTGGCGGCGCGGGCGTCTCGCAGGACACGCCGCTGGCCGCCATGTGGGCGGGCATCCGCACGCTGAGGCTGGCCGACGGGCCCGACGAGGTGCACCTGCAGCAGCTGGGGCGCAACGAGAACAAGCGCGGCGGCGACGCGGCGGCGACGATCCAGCGGCAGCGCGAGAAGACGGCGGAGCTGATGAAGGAGTACGGCGTCGAGGTGTCGCAGCCGGGGTCGAGGATAAAGCATGCCAACGTGCAAGCGAAGCTGTGATGAGCCTCTCGAGCCGAAGCCTCAGACCATGACCGACGAGTCGAGACGCATGAACCGCGGCAATGCTGTGGGAGTGAGCGGTGGATATTCCGTCGTTCAAGCCGTTGTGTATAATGTACAAGAGGGATCTATAGGAGCTACGCCGTCGAGATGGATTGGACATGACGCGCAGAACGATGATACAGCCGACGACCACGATCCACGTCTCCCCCCCGTGAAGCGTGAGTCATGGGCGCGATGCAACGCTGGGTAATTACCCCAGACAATGCGGCTCCTGCGCCCGCCGTAATTCCCTGTATCTCGCCATGCCATTGCCGTGGCGATGATGCGCTGTCGTCGCTGTGTGCCTGTAGCCATAGCCTGTAGATGGCTCCGCAGCCTGTCGATGGTCGAGGAGAAAAGGCCAAGGGATCTTCCAGAGCCTGCATTTGCGTGCCAAACAATTCCCGTCCAGACCCACCCCTGCCCACTGGCAGGCATTCCAGCGCGGCCCGGCCGCTAATGGGAACCCCGTTGCCCTGCCGACGGAAGGCGCCGTTTACTTGACATAGCATTTTGCTCATCAGGTACCTAACTTTGTGCACGCTCCTGTCGTTGGGGGTTGTCAACTCGCTCACATTTGCACCGCTACTACATTAACGCTCGCATCCCGCGCTCTTTGGAACCATCTGAGAACATCAATCCCAATCAATCCATCACTCTCGCCTGCCTGCCACCCATTTCAACTTGTTCTTTCTCGCAAACTCTTCCCATTCGACGCGACTCTCGTCTCGTCCCGGATCCGAGCCATCAGCCCAGCCACGACGGAAAGAAATCACCATCATGTCGACCAAGGTTCTCGCCGACAAGGACGCCAACGCCTCCATGGCCGACCAGCCGCTCCAGGGCAAGGACGTCAAGAGCATGGAGTACCACCGCCAGGTCCTCCAGTCCAAGATGGCCCAGGACGAAACGTACGTGCCGCCCGTCCTCGCTGTTGCTGTTGATGCTGCCGTCGCCGTGATGCGCCGAGCACGCCTCCGTGAACGCCTCCCGTTAACCCTTTGCCATAGGTCCAACAAGTACATATCTCCCTCGGACAACATCATGAGCCCCTGCACCGCCAAGATCAACGCCCTGCGCAACAAGCACGCCAGCAAGTACGTTTGCGTCCCCTTCCCCTCGTCCCCTGTACCACCGTCATGACAGCTGGCTAACTTTCTTTCTTCTTCCCTCCGCAGAGTCAAGCCCAAGTCGCTCTTCGCCCAAGCGAGCGCTAAGAAACTCCAGGGCGAGAACCCTCTAGGCACGACGCCCGCCGCGCCGGCCAAGGCTTTCCAGCTTTGAGCGATGCCTCCCCTGGCACCCTATGCGTTTTGCTTTTCTCATTCTTTCGGGACACACACAGCTTGGCCTGTTAGAATCATCACGGTGCAACTTGGTTTTCTTGGTTCGCTGGCAGGCTGGAGGCTCGGCGGACTTGGGGCGTTCAGGGTTCACGACACAATTGTCGTGCAGGATATGAAAACCATTGGCTTGCAATGACATGATGCGATGACCGGACATTGGCTTCTTGGGGGTGGTGTCGTACTATGTATGAATTTATCCATTTGATACGTGGCTTTGACCCTCGTCTTTTCCTCTTCCTACATACATAAGCTGCCTAGATTCGGTCAGATATCATCGAGGGCACGTCTATGCTCGCCACCCGCTGACAATGTAAACAACATCCTCATCCGCCACCGGATGTCCCAGACCAACTCTTTGAGGAATGTGTCTCGCACTGGCTCCCCAGACCAGCGCGTACTTGAAGGTATCCTTGAGGGTCCTGTGGATGCGATCGCACACGTCCTCGATGGTGCTGTTGCTGCGCACAATCAGCGCCTCGCCAAAGTTGGGCTCGACGCCCTTACGCTTCGTGTAGATGCGGATCAGCTTCAGCTCCTCCCAGCAGCGCTCCACGACGTCCTGGATGCCGAGGTCGAGCTCGCAGCTCATGACGACCGTGTGCGGCTCGCGCGCCAGCTTGTCGAGGAAGTCGAGCGAGACGCTGTCGATCTTGTTATACACGTAGAGGCACTTGATGTACTTGCGGTGGTCCTTCATGATGACGTCGATGAAGTCGTCGATGGTTGCGTTTTCGTCGCGGACCAGGACCTCGCAGTTGAGGATCTTGTAGTCTCGAAGGATGTTGTAGAGCATCTTCTCGTCCAGGCTCTTTGGGGGGGCCTGGAACGTGATCTTCATGCCGCCGGCCTTTTTAATCTTGAGGTAGATGTTTCTGCCCCTGTCAGCATCACGACGAGAATTAAATCGGTCCATCAACTCACGGTGGCTCCCGATTCAACCGGATACCGACGGCTTCCAGTTCGGCCTCCAGCAGAGCCCTCTGCTCGGCCCTCTTGGTGGCATCCAAGACCATCAGGATCAAGTCACTCGTCTTTGCCGCCGAGATGACCTGCCGTCCTCGGCCCTTTCCTTCAGAAGCACCCTCGATGATACCGGGAAGATCCAGCAGCTGGATTTCGGCACCGCCGTACTCGAGCACGCCAGGAATCGCTGTGAGGGTGGTGAAGGAATATGCAGCGACCACGGAAGTCGTCTTGGTCACCTTTGATAGGAACGTCGACTTTCCTACCGAAGGAAAGCCGACCAAAGAAATTCTGGCATCGCCGCTTTTACTGACGTCGAAACCGGCGCCGGGACCGCCTCCGGCTCCTGGACCGGGCTCTAGGAGTTGTGCCCGTAGTCGGGCGAGTTTTCTAGGCTCGTCAGCGCTGAAGAATGCAAATAACGACAACAAAATTGCCCCGTTGATGTCCTGCCGAGAAGCGTGTCTCACAGGAGATGTGCCGGACTCACCCTTTTAATAGACCCAGATGATACTCTGAAACCAGTCAACAATGGTTCGGGGTCGGTGTCTGGCTAACAAGTCGATTGCACACATACCAGTCGCCTTGTTTTCTGAGATAAAGTTAGCTTTGTCCTTCAATGACGGCCAAATGATTATCCTGTCCCAAGAGCGCAAATGCCCCCACCACCAGCGAGTGAAGGTTGGCTTGAAGCCATACACAGAACGCACACCCTCCACCTAAAGGCGTTCCCTCCAGGGCACATCTCCCAGTGCCCATCTATCCGTAACAGCATCGAGGGGTCTTACTTTGGGTCTTCTTCATCTCCTCCTCAATCCTGAGGGGCTATCAGCAACTGCCCCGCCAGCAAAATCCGGGGGTCACCAACTCCTTGATCTTTTCCGTAATGTTCACCATACTGCCGTCGATTCGAGGCGCCGGTCGCGCCCAAGACAAAACCTCACGAAAATAATGAGCAAAAGTAGCCTCGAGTTCGAGTTTCGATGTTCGGTCTTCAGTCCAAGATTCCCGAGGTGGGGCGAGTGAGGACTTGACGAGGGCGCGGCAGAATCCCTCCTCCGCGTTTCCACAAGTGCGGGATGGCCTTCTCACCGCCTTCCGCTTCCGTCACGCTACTCGACTCCCCCAGAAACTTTTACAGCCTTGCATCATCTGCGCCAGGCCAGGTTCCCGAAGCAACCTCGTCGCGTCGCCACCATCACATTTGAATTTCTCGGCCACAACCACACACTTTACGAACACAATATGGCCGACGTTATGGAGCAGGTCGAGACGGTGCCGGTCGCCGGGCTAGAGGAGCAACAGGACCAGGAGATGGCTCTCACGACCACAACAAACACCAGCACCGAAGTCGCGGCGCCGACCGGGAAGAAGGTCGTCAAGAAAATCGTTCGCAAGAAGAAGCGGCCCGCGCGAGCCCAGGTCGACCCGGACTTCATCACATCGGAGCCTCCACCTCAAACCGGCGTCACATACAACCTGTGGTACAACAAGTGGTCCGGAGGCGATCGGGAAGACAAGTACCTGTCGCAAACGAAGGCCAAGGGCCGCTGCAACATTGCCAAGGACAGCGGATACACCAGAGCCGATCAGGTCGCCGGGAGCTATTTCTGCATCGCTTTTGCGCGCGGCATCTGCTCTAAAGGCCAGGACTGCCAGTACCTCCATCGCTTGCCGGGGACCTTTGACCTGTTCAACCCCAACGTGGACTGCTTCGGTCGCGACAAGTTCTCCGACTACCGGGACGACATGGGCGGTGTCGGAAGCTTCATGCGCCAGAATAGGACCGTTTATGTGGGCAGGATACACGTCACCGACGATATCGAGGAGGTGGTGGCCCGGCACTTTGCGGAATGGGGACAGGTCGAGCGCAGTAAGTTTTCCATCCCAGGTAAACCGCTGACTCCATGCTAACCTCGTACATAGCTCGCGTTCTCAACACCCGCGGCGTAGGGTTCATCACATACACGAACGAAGCAAACGCGCAATTCGCCAAGGAGGCAATGGCCCACCAGTCCCTCGACCACGACGAGGTGCTCAACGTCAGATGGGCAACCGCCGACCCCAACCCCATGGCCCAGGCGCGAGAGGTACGCAGGATCGAGGAGCAGGCCGCCGAGGCTATCCGAAGGGCACTCCCCGCCGAGTTTGTGGCCGAGATTGAAGGCAAGGACCCCGAGTCGCGGAAGCGAAGGAAGCTTGAGAGCAGCTACGGCCTCGAGGGATACGAGGCCCCAGACGAGGTCCACTTTGCCCGGGGCGCCAACGCCGTGAATCCCCTGGGCCGAGACGGCTTCCAGGTCGAATATCAAGAGCGGGCGATGATTGAGAACGGTGACTCTGGCGAGACTCCGGCGCAGATAGAGCAGCCACAGCAGCAGGAGACGGGCGGCATCTTCTCGGGCAGCACTCTAGCAGCTCTCAACAAGGCCAAGATTGCGGTGGCATCAAAACCAAAGGCCGCGGCCTCGACAGGACCGCTAGTTGCGTACGACAGCGACAGCGACGGCGATGATGAATAGGGGGCTAGGCGTTTTTAGTTTTTCAGGAAAACATAGACAATTACTGTACATTAATGATACCACACGGACCAGCACGCTCAGCTGTTAAAGATCCTCGAGTACAGCGTCTCGTGCCGCCCAATCCACAAGTCCATGACCGGCACCGTCTGCCCGGCGTCCTCCACCGGCGTAGCCCACTCGCGGTCAATCATCTCGTCGATCATGCTCTGCACGTGCTGCCCGGCCAGCACCTTCTGCGCCTGGTACGGGCCGAAGACGCTCGCCCGCACCGCCGCCGAGATGAGCGCCTTGACGTGGCTCAGCAGGAAGACGTACGCCGTCTGCCGCAAGCCCAGCCCGACGAGCGCGCAGACGGCGCCGAACAGCGGAGCCAGGTGCGCCGAGGCCCGGGGGACGTCCCGCTTGCCCTCGTCGCGCAGCAGCGCGGCAAAGTCGCGCAGCACGCGCGCGTCGACGCCGGGCTGGCTGGCGCGGAACGAGCGGTCCCAGATGCCCAGCAGCGCGCGGCCCTGGGCGACGCTGGCGCGGCGGCCGACGGTGCACACGATGGCGGCGTCGAGCTGGTCGTCGAGGGCAGCGAGTGCAGCCGGGTCGCGGTGGGCGGCCAGCGCGAAGGGCAGCGCGGTGGCGGCGAACGAGGACAGCGACGCCGGCAGGAAGGCGGCGAAGGTGGCGCCGCGGCGGTTGTGCGCGAGGTACGACTCGAGGCCGCTGCTGAAGGCGAAGGAGCCCAGCGGCAGGGCCGAGTCGGAGAGGAGCAGGAGGAAGTGCGTTGAGGCGGCGAGGTGAGCTGGCGGCCGCGGTTAGTTTCTTGCGCCGTCGTGGTTCGTGGGGTGAGACTCACGGCCGGGAGACGGCTGTTGCTGCTGTAGTTGCGCCGTTCTCAGGCGCGATTTGGCATCGTGCAGCCGCTGCTCCAGTTCCAAGATCTCGTCCTGGATTTCATCTACACCGTCCGGGCCAGGATGCTGAGACGCCGAGACGCCGTTGAGCTCCTCCATGAGTTGGCGTTGTCGTCAAGATTAGGTTTACGAGGCAGATAAGATCTTTATCCTAAGCTCCGTGCTATTTAACGATAAGACCTCGTGTAAATCCGATATCCATAAGACTATGTTAAAAGGAGACCAACACCACCATGCCAATGCCAGGCAAGACAATCCGACCTCAAAGACCGTTAGAAATACAAATTATACTCGTGCTTCGCCGTTCCGTCCAACACCCCACCCCGCAATTCGACCTCCGTGGTGATTCCTTCATCCCAAAGTTGGCAGTTCCGCCCCTCGCGGTCGCATGTTCTCCTTGTCCTGTCCCTTCTGCCTCTGCACCCGCTTCTTCTCCATTCTCTGCTCGATACGAGCAATAGCAGCAGCTCTACGCTCGGGCGGGAGCGCGCTCTTGGATGATGTGTTTGCCGGGAACGCACCATCGTTCACATCTGGTCCTCCGAGACGCGCAAAGCGATCCTGCAAGAGATCCACCTTGGCCTCGTCACCCCTGTCTGCTGTTCGATCTGTCGTTCGACTACGGGCTGACCGAGCAATGGACTTGGCGAGGGATGGTAGATCGGGTGCTGTGATATCCTTGGGCTTCGTGGCTGCGGAAGTGGCGCCTCCGTTCTGTATGCATTTGGTAATCTCGTCGCCAAGGTAGGCTCTATTCCTAGGCGATCGAGGAACAAATGGCTGCCATCTAGGCGGCACGAGATTGGGTCGTTCAGCCAGGGCCATCGATGTCGGCCTCGTTCCAAGGTCAGACTGAGTCATCTTGGGATACGCGTCATCGTGAAACTTTTCTCGTAGTGTTCGGCCGTTCTCGGCGGGTGCCTTCAGCTCCATAGAGGCGTCCTCAAGATCCCCCAGGTCAAAGCTTCTTCGCGCAACGCCATTCGTGATCGGGTTCAATGCTGGGTCGGCTAGTAGGTCCACTTCAGTCTGGGGATGCCAGCTCTTTGGTCGCAGCGCAGGTTCTGAGCCCGAGGCCTTGAGGGTCCTGACCTCCTTCTTCAGGTCCGCAATCTTGTTGTGGGCGCGTTCGAGCACGCCCTTGGTGTCTTGCTCGCGGGTCTTGGTGTCCTGTCGGAACGCCTCGAATTCCTTCTTGAGCTGTTGAAGCTCCTCGTCCTTCTTTCTGGATTCCTCCTTTGCTTCGCGAAGCTGGGTGCGTAGTTCCTGGGCTCTGCTACTTTCGCTAGGAACATCCCTCTCTGGCTTGGCTTGCATCTCAGCTTTGGTAGCCCGTTTCTCAGCAGCCCGCAGTTGAGATTTGAGGTTTGAAACCTGATCACGAAGCTCGCCCAGTTCCCTGACTTGATTACGAGCCCGTCGCAGTTCCCGCTGGGTCTCGAGGAGCGTCTTTTGGGTTCGAGGTGACGTTGCCAGACGTCGCTTGCGGCCTTTGGCTTCGCCATCGTCTTCCCTGTCTCGCAAGACATCCTCAAGTTGATCTTCCAATTCCTGTACACGGGTCCGGTACTGAACAGCCAGCGCCGTTTGCTTCGTCAGGGTTGAAAGGAGCTCGGGAGACATTTCATCAGACCGATCACCTCGCTTTGAGACCATCTTGGAGGCACCCTCGGCAATCTGCTTCTCCATCGTGATGACCCTTTGCTGTTCCTCCTTGAGCATCTCGGCGAGCTCGTTGGCCTCGGCATCTTTCTGTTTGGCGTAGGATTTTGCCAGTTGCTTATACTTTAGCAGTTTCTCCATCTCAGCCCTGGCGTCCTCGTGGTACTTTTCGAATTCCTCCTTCCAGTATTTCCCGGACTGGGAGTGTGGTTCGTTGAGATCAACCGTGATGTCTTGGCAGGGGTCCTCGTCGTCGGCCTCCTCCCAATCGTCGTCGGACTGCGTCGTGGGTTTCTGAGTTGCAGTCTTCGCTCGACTTTGCGAGGCTTTCTCCAGGGCCTCGTTGAGGCGCGTGCGCTGATGCGTTTCGGTCCCCTTCGCGCCGCTTGGTTTCTTTGCTCCAACATCTTGTCCGAACGACACACGTTTCCTCCGCGAGGTCCCCGTTCCAGGAGTCAGCAAGATGCCCTGGGGTCTCTGAGGTGTCTTCGAGTCGTCCATGTCCGTGCCTGTCTGGTCTGTTGTTGACCTCGTTACTGGCACATCGCTGGGTCGGGCTGGCGTCCCGAAGATGGCGCTCTTGAAGGCTCTGGCTGCAAATACGGGTGCAGGAGTGTCGGGCTGGTCGATCTGGGTAGTGTCTGCTTGAGAAGTTAGCATCGCGCCCACGCGACAGCTCAAGGCAGTGCAGCATCCGGTTCGCACCTGCATCGCCGGCCGCGTCTGGCGCGTCCTCGCCGCGTCGCAACATCCACCCCAACATCGTGGACGAAATGTGGCTTCCACGGAGCTCGGTTTCCTTTCAATCAGGATGAGAGCATTGGCCTTCGCAATCACACGCGAAGAAGGAGCAGCATCGAGAGTGGCAATCGGGGGTTGCTAAGTTGATAAGTGGGCGAGGTGGGTGAAGGTAGGTTGATTGTTTACTTTCGAGTGTAAAGTACCCAAATAGTGGAGCCCTGGCAGCTACTAATAGTTGTAGGGTGGGGTGGGTTGGCGAGTCGGGCATCTGTGCAGCAATCCCAGCGACTACCAACGAGGCTCCAGCCCGTCCCGGGCAATCATTGGCCCAGATTTCGACCCCCACTACCACCAGAGCTGCCGCCAGGTACCCCCAGCAAGGCCCTGCATCCCCCGCCGCAACCGCTACCTGCTGCGGGCTTGTGACACCGCCTTTCAGCCTGGGCAGGTCAGACACCTCCACTCAAAGTAGGCCTACAACCTAAGCTCAGTCAGTTGATTCAGAGCCTGGATCCCGCCCTATAAACTACCCCGCCATCGCCAGCGACGTCACACCTCGAACCTTTCATCCACTTGCCTGGCAACCTGAATCCCCCTATCAACGTAAACTCTTCACCAATTATACGATATCCTCGCCGCCATGGCTTCTTCCCTGTAGAGCGTCACGGCCTAGGCTGTGACACTTACTTCGGCTCGCGCAACCATGGCGTGGAAATCATCTGGGGTTTGGAAGACGCCCTTGAATCCCCAGAAAAATGATGAGTCAAGTTTCCCGGGTCTGCAACCCGCCCCGAGCCCGGAGATCAACACCAAGATCGAATACCACGAGCTTCAGCAGAATGAGCTTTTAGCCCTCGAGGCCATTTATGGTGATGACTTTGTCATGCACACAGGAGCTCACAGCGCCTGGAAGGTAGAGCAACCCGCGTCGCCCTATCTCGTCGCTTTCGTCCCATCCGGAAGCTCATGATTCGTAGCGAACAGAACCGTCCTTCGATATCCGAATAAAAGCCTCGAGCGACGAGGACTTTGCCGTCACACTAGGCTGTACCATGACTGCGACTTACCCTAAGACCCCGCCTGTTCTTACAATAAAGAACGTCGACCTTAAAGAGGTTACCCAGTTCAAGCTGCAAAAGTTCATCGAGACCCAACCCAAGGTCTTTGCCCAAGATGAACAGGAAATGATTGACAAAATCGTCGAAGGCATCCGGGATATTCTCGAGGACGCTGCGCAAGCGAAGGCGAACGGGAAGCACCTCCCTTCCCTCGAAGAAGAACGAGAACGACACGAAGCGTCCTTGGCGAAGCGAGCGCAGGAGGAGAAGAAGGTGGCGGAGCAGAAGAAGATCGAGGAGACGAAGGAAGAAGAGCGGGTCATTGCCGAGATGCTTCAACAGCAACTCGACCGCCAACGCCAAAAGGCCAAGGAGTCTAAGCGACGCCCGAACGGGAGTCAACCCCAGCAGCCGATGGCCAGCACCAGCACCGATATCGAAGTCATAGAATTTGATCAGTTCTGCACCACCACCGATAAACTAGGCGACACCATCACCTTCAAATCCGTTGCTGGGAAATGCGATCCGCGCGAAGGCCCCTTCTCGACTGTGTACACTGTTCGACCGGTCCTCACCAACGGCCAAGCGAGTCTGACGCTGGGCCTCAAGGAAGCTGTTTTGCGCTCCGGCGGTAAGGACCCCAAGGAGTTCAAGAAACAGCTACAAAGTGTTGAGTCTCGCCTACAAGACCTCAAGACTGTGAAGAAAGTGCAGCACAGGCATCTTGTCGAGATCCTGGACTTTAAAGTACAGAGCGGGCTCTTCACCGACCCGACCGTCACGAATACCTGGACAGTGAGTGTCCTGACTCCCCTAGCTGAGAAGGGGTCCTTGGAGGAGCTCTTGGAGCTTGCGGGTCACATTGAGGTTGGCAAGGTGAGATCCTGGACACGGGACTTGCTAGATGCACTCAGCTTCCTCCACAACAAGAACATTGCTCATCAAGATATCCATCCTGGGAACATCTTGCTATTCCGTGAGCCTACAGGTGAAATTGTCCCCAAGCTTTCCGATTCCTGGTATCAGAGGGAAATTCACACCATCAGCGCACATAAGCAAAGTCTCCCAGGCTTGAATACTGCCAAGTCTGCATACTGGCTACCTCCTGAGATTGCTGGTGCATCAAAGCCTCAGTACAACTCCAAGACTGATGTCTGGGACTTTGGCGTGGTCTTTGTGCAGATGATTTTTGGCCTTGATGTTCTCCGCACCTACTCCTCGCCGAAGAATCTGATGGAGTCGTTTACGCTTTCGCACTCGCTGCAGGAGCTTGTTAGTAGATTCTTCAAAGAGGATAAGCAGAAGAGACCTCGAGCGTTTGAGCTGGGTTCGAGCGAATTCCTGGCTACTGACGCGCCTGTACTCTTTGATGATGCATCTGCCATCTTGTCGAGCAGTCCGTCCATGACCTCCTTACAGGTGCTCCCACAGAGGTTACGACGAGATTCTATGAACAGAGGCCAGGCCATGTCTCGGTATACCGAGGATTTCGTCGAGGAAGGGCGACTTGGGAAGGGAGGCTTCGGGGAGGTCGTCAAAGCAAGAAAAAAGCTGGACGGCCAGATTTACGCCATCAAGAAAATTACCCAGCGCTCACAAGCCAGTCTCACTGAAATCCTAAAGGAGGTCCGGTTGCTGTCTCAGCTCAGCCACCCAGCCGTGGTTCGGTACTACAACACCTGGGTTGAGGAAATTCCAGATGTGACGGACACAGAGGATGACACCTCGATTGGCTACTTCACTGAAGATACACGGGAGACGGGATCCGCTGGAATTGACATCCAATTTGCTACTAGTACTGGAGGTCTAGACTTTATGTCCTCCAACGCTCACGTGGACTTTGGATATGAGGAGTCTGATGAGGAAGACGAGGACGAAGACGAGGAAACGGAAGACGACGAGACCTCTGACCTTGATGATGTGGCTGCTGGTCAAGCCCTTTCTCCTGGGAATGATAGACATGGCGCGATTCAGCGCCGTCTTAAATATCAACGTTCCTATCGCACGATTCTCTACATTTCCATGGAGTACTGTGAAAAAAGGGTAAGTCGCCTTCGTTCTTTTCTAGAATCAGCTCAGCAACCAAGTACTGACGTTTCAGACACTGCGCGATCTGGTTGCTCGAGGATTGCACAAGCATACAACAGAGATTTGGCGACTGTTCCGTCAGATTCTGGAAGGCATGGCGCATATCCACGGACTGAGTATCGTTCATCGTGACTTGAAGCCAGAGAACATCTTCATCAGCAGCAGCTCGGATGGGGTCGACAACGTCAAGATTGGTGACTTTGGTCTCGCCACAAGTGGTCAATTCTCGGTGGACAGAGCTAGTAGCAACACTCTTGAGGCGGACGACATGACGAGGAGTATCGGCACAGCATACTATTCCGCTCCCGAAGTGAGATCTGCTGTCAACGGTATGTACAGCACGAAAGTTGATGTAAGTTTCACAGTTCCAGTGACTGTTGCCTCGCTGAATTGTTTGAAACAGATGTACTCACTCGGCATAATCTTCTTCGAGATGTGCTATATTCCAATGATGGGCATGCAAAAGGCAGACGTTCTTTGTCAACTTCGACGGCCGACACCTGTGCTTCCGTCTGATTTTAAGCCCGCCGAGAAGGTACAGACAGAAATTGTGCTCTCCCTGGTCAACCACAACCCCAAAGAGAGGCCTTCCAGCCTGGAACTACTCAAGAGTGGCAAACTGCCGGTTCAGATGGAGAGCGAGACGATTCGGCGCACCCTAGCTGGTCTAGCAGACCCCAGCTCACCTTACTACCGCAAGATGCTGTCTACCCTCTTCGCAAAGCCAATGGAAACAACAAAAAACTTTGCTTGGGACATGTTCTCAACTAGCCCAAATTCCACTGAGCTACTGAACCAGGGCATCGTCAAGAAGGCACTCATCTCCATCTTCCGCCACCACGGGGCTCTCGAATGCCCCAGGAACTCCATCTATCCCCGCTCTTCGCACTATGGCGATAATGTGGTACAACTGTTGGATCAGAATGGATCGGTTCTCCAGCTCCCATATGACTTGACAATGGGAAACGCCAGGATGATGTCGAAGCAGGCTAATGGCCCCGTCATAGAGAGGACCTTCACTTTTGGCAGCGTCTTCCGAGACAAGCTCGACACGGGTCAGCCTAATATGTTTGGAGAGGTTGACTTTGATATCGTCACCACCGACACTTTGGATCTGGCGTTGAAGGAAGCCGAAGTACTCAAAGTTATGGACGAGATTATTCACGCGTTTCCATCCTTGTCATCATCGGCCATGTGCTTCCATCTTGGACACTCGGATTTACTCCAACTCATTTTCGAACACTGCGGTATTGAGCCCGCATGCAGACGGGCCACTGCCGATATCCTGAGCAAGCTCAACATCCAGAAATACACCTGGCAGAAGATCCGGATCGAGTTGCGGTCCTCCGCTGTCGGGGTCTCGGCCACCAGTGTCGATGAGCTGCAGCGATTTGATTTCCGGGGTTTGTGCCACTAAACATGGCTTGGCTGGCCATCTATGCAGCCTTTTCCTGCTAGGTTGACTAACGATTCAGCAGATACTCCCAATAAGACGTTCTCGAAGCTAAAGACAATATTCGAGGGAAGTGACGTGTATCAGCGCGCGTCGCCCACAATAGCACATCTCAAGGAGGTTGCAGAGTACACCAAACGACTAGGAGTCGGTACCAAAATCTACATCAATCCCCTTAACAGCTTAAAGGAAGGTTTCTACACGGGAGGCATCCTCTTCTCGTGCCTATACGACAAAAAAGTCAAGGACGTGTTCGCCGCTGGTGGACGGTACGACCACCTTATCAAAGAGCAACGTCCCAAGATGGGCGGACAGTTTAGCGAGAGGCATGCGGTTGGATTTAGTCTTGCCTGGGAGCGGCTGGCTAGAGTGCCTAAATCCGGGGGGAAGTCGTTCCTCAAGAGGGTAGAGGATGAAGCAAATGCAATATTCCACGCTCGACGAGTGAGTTTTTGCCATGACCGTTTCCTGTTCGCGTCGATAACAGCAGCTAATCTGATGGCGAAGTGTGATGTTTTGGTTGCGAGCTTTGATACAGCGCTCTTGAGATCGTCTGGGCTCGAATTATTGCAGTTACTTTGGTCACACGACATCAGCGCCGAGATGGCCAAGGATGCGAGGTCACCCGAAGACCTATTGTCGAAGCACCGTGACGAGGCTTACTCATGGATTATCATCACCAAGCCAGACTCGATGCTAAAGATCAAGACCATGGGAAGGAAAGACGTGCAGGACGTGGACATCCCGTCCACGCAGCTATTCTCATGGCTCCGGGGCGAAATCCGAGAACGCGATTCCAGGCCCTTGGCCAAACTGCGAGGCATTACTCCGCAAGCCGAAACTGGCGGCTCGGGTGACAAGGATCCGGAGCAGGATGTGCGGATACTCATCGCTCAGACACGGAGCAAGAAGTTCAACCGACGAACCGTGGTCGAACAAGCCCAAAGCAGCGCCGGAAGCTTGGTGCGCTCGTTCCTAGACGGCCCAATCCTGGCCATTGAGACGACAGACCAGGTGATGGACCTGATACGGGACACGTCCTTGTCAGAACCCGACACTTGGCGTCAAGTCGAGCACGCAGTCACGACGTCTGAGAAGAAGTACGTGCGGGAGATACACGACCAGCTGGATACTTGGCGGTCCAAGTACGAGAGGAAGGGCAGCTCGCGACACTCGTTCGTGTACAACTTCCGGTCTGGTACCTGCCTCTACTACGATTTAGGAGCGTGAGCGCATCAACTCGGGCTAAGAGTGAGAATCTGAATATATAGACGGATAGGTAGTTCATCTTATTCATACATGGGAGATGAATGATTTGGACGCCTTGGACATGTGCAGCCTAGCAGGTACGATACCCTGAAACTGAAAGGCCTTTAGGTTGCTTTAGCAATATGCCGGTGTCCACGTGTATCAAGTGTACTTTGTGCGCTAGCCAAGACACTTCCAATCAAGAGTGCAAGAGAAGACAGGATAAAACATCCTAGAGACTTGCCTTGCACCAAGACAGTTTTTGTTCTCAGCTGTGAGGGCTGGCGATGCTAAGAATTGACTGAGTTTGCGCCCTATGTTAAGTACAGGGTAGACTAGAGGTAGTACCGCAATACAAGGTGAGGTCAGGACACCACCAGTCGGGAAGTGGATCTGATTGGACAAGTGACCGATTCGTATTATCGATAAGCCTTCCCGGTCCATGACGCTGTTCTCAGCTCCGAGCTCGGGGCTGCGATGACACTCGAGGGCCGGTACGTACCGACGTGGAGCCGGGAGGCGACGGACCGGGAGAGTGGGCGAGTGTGGATCTGGATCACGAGGGTCGCTGCCAGTTGGAACAGGGGCCTCGACATTAGCAAAGTACTGTATGTACCTGTGCTATTAATAAGTATCTTGATTACGTACCTACCGCCTTACTTGGGCAGCACTTTGATCAGTTGGTGGGTGACCTACTAATTTAATTTACAGTAGCGGAGCGAACGGGTCCGGTTCAGCGGTCGTTGTTCGTTCACTCAGTCATCGTCAGGTGAAAGGAGGCACGAGGCGCGAAGCGGACGAGAAAGGGAGACAGACAGCGGGCCTCTGCATTCAAAGGGCGTCGCTGGCATGAGGCACAGTGAGTATCACCAGGGCGGAATCCAAAGGTAAGAAGCATGCAAGTACAGCACGGCCTGATCGGGTGTTCGGTTTCAGGCGCCAGCCAGGCGGTATCTACCTAATTACCATGTAGATAATGGAGAACATCCATTGACAGCCGCCTCCGGTCGGTACCTTGAACAAACCCGAAAACCTTCCCTTACATAAACAAAGCCATCGCGAATAAGTCCCAAGGGGGGGAAGTCAGTCTTGTTCAGTCTCTCCGTCGCCTCCCTTTCTTCTCTTTCCCTCTTCCTCCTTCTGTATCCAAAGTGTTAAACCCTGCCTGCCTTTCCCCCTCCCACCTCTCCTCACCCACCGGCCTCCCATTTCTCCATCGCGGCCGTGGCCTGACTCAACAAACCCAACAACCGACCGACCAACGAAATCGCCGCCGCCGCCGCCGCCAACGCCGCGCCCGCCTCTGCGACCGCCTTTCCCGCCCGCCTTACCGTTGGGTTCCTTTCCCCCCCCCCTCCCCCTCTACGCAACAGACAACCCATCCCATACTTCTCTCGCGTCCCCTTTGGATCTCGCTCCTTCGAACTTCACGTTGGCTGCAACCGGAAAGGAGAAGCCGTCGGGCCTGAAACACAGCAATTTTCTTTTATACCATGGCGCAGAAGCGACTGATGCAGGAATTGCAACCCCTCCAGAAGGAGAAGTGGGTGCACATTGAGGTACGACTACAGCTTCCCTCACCCCTCCCCGCCTGTGACTGTTGCGGCTGACACGATGACTCCCAGACCGACGACACCAACCTGTTCCGATGGAAGCTCGGCCTCTGGGTCGTCAACCCTGACAGCGTTTGGCACGGCGCCTACCTCAAGGCCGAGATGCGCTTCCCCAGCGAATACCCCTACCAACCACCCACCTTCCGCTTCCTCACCAAGACCATCTGCCATCCGAACGTCTACACCGACGGCAACCTGTGCATCTCCATCCTCCACAAGCCCGGCGAGGACGAGGCCTCCGGCGAGCTGGCCAACGAGCGCTGGAACGTCCTCCACGGCGTCGAGTCCGTCCTGCGCTCCGTCCTCCTCCTCCTCGACGACCCCGAGATCAACTCCCCCGCAAACGTCGACGCCAGCGTCCTCTACCGCGACACCCGCCCCGAGTACAACCGTCGGGCAAGGACCGTCGTCGACAGGTCTCAGAAGGACATCCCGCAGGGACTCAAGATGCCCACTCCGGCCGACCTCGCCCCCGTGCCCCAGAAGCCTGTCGACGACGATGCCGACTTCTGGAACATGACGGACGAGGACGAGGACTTTGGCGGTAGCGATAGCGACGAGGATATGGAGTACTTCGACGACGATGACGACGACGATGACGACAAGGACCAGAAATAGACGCCACCAGGCTCACCATGGGACACGCCTCGAGCCGGCCTTTTTCCCTTTCTCACCAGGTTGTCTTTCATGTCTCCGGTTTGACGGCATAGCGGGTTGATAATATTTTTTTTCCGGCGTTTATAGCGATCCCGTCTTGACCATGACTACGGTCATGGTCACCGGGTGGAGCGGGGCATATGGGCGGATTATTTTTTGTTTTGTTCCGGGGAGCATAGGTGCAATCCTCGATGCAAGTCTTTATTCTTTGAAAATCATGGAGGTTTATAGTCCCTTGGTTGCTGACTCCATAGAATCGTCGCAATAGACGCCCAGGCACGGGCAAGGATGCCGCTTTTGATCACCACGAGACTGTACATTGCAATAGTTTTGTTTTACGAATAGACGATATAGAATAGCGTCTGACAATGGTTGTGTTTGCCTAATCATGTATTATGTGACAATAGTAATCTGGAATCCTGTAGAGCAATACCGATACTAGTAATGGTTAACCAAACTCCTTGAGCTTCACTCTTAGGCAGGTAGGCTACAACGTGGATACCGAGTAAAGCAACGCTTGCCGTTTTCTAATGAATTCTGTCCCCCGCCGGCGGCGTAGAGCCACACCATTTTGCCCACTTAGTGGCGCTCCCGTCGGTGTTGGGGTCATCGAGGCTCCTCTTACTGTTGGTGATCGGGAATCTCCATGTCTATCAGGTCGATGGGCTCCTTCTTGTAGGACGCGGTCCTTGAGAGAGACATAAAAGGCGACAGCCGCGCCCGTTCCTGCATCTCCGGGCTTCGAGCCCCCTCCGCATCAGGCGTAATGGTCCGAGTGCCCTCGCTATCCTCAATCTTTTCTGTCGCCCACGTGCTCGGCGTCAACGTGGCCGAGGTTGTCTCCGTCGACGGCGGTTGGCGGCTTGGGAGCGGCGGGTCGGCCTCTGTGACCGAGTCTATACTGGCGCTCCGGGCGAAGTCGGCCATGCCTCCTCCTGATAGGTCCGTCAACTCGGCCCCGTTGCCCTCATCCTGGTCAGCAAAAGGGTTGTCGAATCCGTTCCTGTCGTCGCTTCCCAGCGAGGCGCGGTTGCTGTCCATGGAGTCGGCGCTATCCGAGCGATGTTTTCGCTTCGAAGGCGAAATCGGGTCGACAAACGTTGCGCGTCTGGTTTCGCTTGTGTCCGACTTTTCCTGATTTAGCTCCTGGCGAAAGGCCTTGTTCTCCGCCTTGATGAACCTCTCCAGGGGGCTCGTAAGTGCTGCTCGCGGCGTGTTCAGCGCCTTTTCCGTGGCATAGACTAGTAAGGGGGTTTTGGTTTCTAGCCACATGTCTCGGAAGACTCGCTCGATTTCCACTTTCTGCACAAGCGTTAGAATGCCTCGGAATGGCTCAGATTGGTCGCCCATACCTCTGCTTTTGATGGCTGATCCTCATTGGGAACATAAGCCAGTCGCCACCACTGATCTGATGGCCCGCTGGGCTCCTCCCCCAACTCTATCAGATCTGCTTCGGCTCGCTGGCACACGTACACGACGTCGCTCGAAGTTGCTACTCCCCGGAGCAGATATTTGTTGCAAGTCATGGGTTGCGGACGACCTGGCTTGTCTGGTACAGTCAACAATTTCCCCAAGAATCTCTGTCTAGCTTTGATGCGTTCCAACTCGTCGTTGAGGCCTGTAACGGGGTCAGCATGACATGGCTTTGATCCGAGGTAGCGGAAAAGCGAGGCTCACCCTTGACTCTCGTCTCCAAGTCGGCTAGAAGTCGTTCGGAGAACTGAACAACCTCGTCTACCTTGTTGTTTCGTTCCTTGAACTCGTCGTCCATGTCGCAAGGTGCGGCTCGGTAGTCCGGATACTTGTCCGTGTCGAACCCTGACCTCTCCATCGCCTGAAAACGCGCCAAGCTCTGGAGGTAGCTGCTGTAGCCTGCCCACTGAGCCGCGGCCTTCTTAAGAAGATCCCGTTTGTCGTAGACTTGGCTGTTCCAGCTGTCTCGCCATTGATATATGCGGTCTTTCTCTGCCACCATCCTGCTTGTTTCCTTCTTGGTCTTGCACCACCCGATCTGTATCCGCCGTGCCTCGTCTTTTCTGGTCGCCATGTACTTTTCAGGGTAGAACTCTTCGGGAATTTCCATCGACTCTTCTGGTCCGTCGCCGCCAACCTTAATGACGAAAACATCTCCCATCTCTTTAAACATGGCCATTTTGGACGACTCGTGAACTTCTTTCCATCCTAGTACGTCATTCCACATGACATGATCCAGCGACTCGTACAAGGTCTTGATAGAGTCGTAGTCACTCCGCAGATGCTCCATTTCCAGAAGACCGAACTTCGCATCCTCGTAGCCAAGGCTGTCGCCGTAAACTTCAGTCAACGATGCGACCTGAGATAGCGGTCGGATCTTCTCGCCCTGTCTCTCCCCAAGCTGCTCGTAAAACTGTTTCTCTACACCCAGGTTTGAGAACGGAATGAGATCGGCCAGGACGCTGACTGTGCCATAGCTGCGATCGGTGGAGTCAAGGAAAGCCATCAAGCGGTGGATTTCCTCCTCCATGTCGGTCTTGGCTTGGCCCTGCTGTCCCCACTGTAGCTCTCCGGTCTGCAGCTGGGCGAGAACATGCGGCGGGAGGATTTCCTGACCCTTCCACCATTCACTGTTGTGCCCGTATGATGCCGCAGGCGAGCCCGTCTCAAGCAGTATGTTTCGTGCCAAGGGAATCTCGTGCAGAATAGTCATGAGACCTCCTAGTCGGTGATCTCCGGCTGAGCTATTCCCCTGCACCAGGAAGGCAGGCGCACCTGGGATTCTCTTTCTTAACGACGGCGTAGGTGCGTTGCTTAGATTCGTCTCGGAGGGGCCCACGGGGACCATGGCCCAGTTCCCTTGGTCGTAGTCGTTTCGATTCGCCGGCCCAAAGTTGGGAGGATCGGACGCCGAGGCCTCCATGATGACAGGCTCAGTTTGAGTGATTCCCGCCTCCTGGGCTGACTCGCGAAGTGCTCGTTGCATATCCTCGTCTTCTTGGGCTTGGCTG
The DNA here is from genome assembly GCA_019137255.1 of Corinectria fuckeliana. NCBI lineage: Eukaryota > Fungi > Ascomycota > Sordariomycetes > Hypocreales > Nectriaceae > Corinectria > Corinectria fuckeliana. The sequence continues at coordinate 9,366 of WPDH01000052.1, read as the reverse complement.
CCTGGTAAACCTGACGGACTTATTAGATTGTTATGGGTGGTATAGGGGAGCTTAATACCAGGTGCGGTTGTTGCAGTCCAGTCTACCACCCTTCCCAGTGGTGATCGGGCGTTCGTCCGTGAGGGAGGCCTCGAGGGTGCGCCCGGGGCGTACGCATCTGGCGGGGGGGTTACACCTTGGATGATGTTGTTTTGGTCGGGAGTCTCGATGTGGAAGGCTACAAGGTTAGCTATGGACGGCGCCAGGTGGTGTTGAACGGTACGGACAAATGCCAGCATTGTTATCGTTACCGTCGCGGTCGGCTGCAAACATGGACTCATCCCATGCGGACTGGTATTTTTGTCGGAACTACGACAGTTGAGCAGGAATTCAACCCGTTAGGCTTGATGGTTGGGGTTCGTACGCTTTCGGGATTGTCGAAGTACTGCATGACGACGGTCTCGACATTGCGATTGTTGCTCTGTTAGGAGCCCGTGTTAGTAGTCGGGCGCTTGGCAGCGCAAATGATGGTCTTTGCTGGCAGGGAGTCGGGGGAAGCTAACCTTGAGAGCTTGGGTGACGAGAGAGCGATCATCGGTAGGGCTTAGACTCGCAAAGTCAATGACCTGCGAGATCTCTTCCTCGGAGGGCTGCATGGACGCCATGGTTTCGGTTGCAAAGGGCGTCGGCTAAGGGACCATGAAGGAAGTTGTTGCGGGTGAAGCTCGCGATGGGGCCTCTCTGGGTTGCACCGAACTGGCACCGGCGAGAGGGCCCGCCGCGGCGCGGAAGGAGGAGGTAGCTGGTGGATGAGGAAGGGAGGTCCGGCTGAGCAAGAGCATGAAAGAAGAGGAATACCCGATGCGGCAAGAATATGGTGGACGGAGTGCGACAAGACAGAGCCCGTACCTCCAGCGAGCGGTGGTGTTTGCGAACGGAGCTTGGGACGTGGGATGAGATTCGAGGCCCTGAGTGATGATGAACCAGCGTCGAAGGCGGACGGACCATGCTTGATGGATGGTGCTGGTGAGGTAGCAGTAGCAGGGTAGGTGCCACAAGGCGTTAGCGTGGCTCGATAAGATAGTCTAAGCTAGACTGAATCTGGGCCGAGTCTTACACGTGCTCCTCGTTTCTCTGTTAGAGTTAGAGACGCAAGAGAAGAGTTGGCTGATGAGAGACGGGATTACATGGTACTCATTTATCTACGCTCATTCTTAATTATTGCTGTTGTTGAACAGCAGCGTATTCCCACAGCTTGGAAACGCAAACTACCCATTGAAACCTAGACCAGACATTGGATACGAGCACCTGGACTGCAGAAGACTTGTGCACTTCCTTGCTATTACTTGCCCCGTCAACATAAAACGTAGCTGTCCTGAAGATAGAATGAGAGGATATTGAATTACGACAACACATCTACTATGTACAACTTGTTTACGCATTTCGTGTTGTTTGTTGCTGTTCCCGCGCACGCGCGCAGGGGCTTAACGGCACGACTGAGAGGAAATGAGCGCATCTTCGGGACTGGGAGGCTTGCTCCGAAACGATGGTTTAGATAGGACCTTGTTGAAGATTAAGTTCGAGAATAAGATATAATCTTTGCCAATTGAGCTTAAAGAGCTAAAGTTACAATGCTGTGTAGTCTTGGTTGTCTGGTTCTCGTTTATTCGTGCCGACGTTGTAAACGTGGAAGGTTCTAGAAGCTTCGACGTCGAGTTGCGAAAGTGCAGGGGAGTCGCTGGTGGGCCTCGGTCGATGTTGGATGTCAAAAGTACTCTGCATTGTACTTATCTTGTACAGGTCATACGTGGATCCCCTCAAACGACGACTGCATCTGGTGTTTTCATTTCAAGTCGCCCACGTCGAGTGCTTATAGACCTAGCATACCAACACGCAGCAACTCATCTCAACGAGGACGAGAAGTCGACAATACTAGCTGACGGGCGCTTGGGCTTGCGGAGCTAAGTTGAAGCTCAACCTAAAAACCCGGCCCCGCGTAGACACAGTATGTAATTACAAGCTTCAAGGCTGTCGGGCGACCCCGCCATCCATCTTCGTCATGGGTCGTTGGCTAGAGGCCCACTGGACGGGAGCGAAGAGCCCATCCATCATCCTTGCTCATCAGGTACCAACAGACAGCAAATGAACTGAGGCCCAAGGGACAAGGGAAAACTTGATTTTCTCCGTCATGGGCACTGTTGGTCAATTACAAGCAGTTGTTCTTTGTTGCCCAGGGTACGAGAACGAACACTCGATGGAACGAACGGAGCCAGGCGTGTGCACTTGGTAGGTACCTTCTTTGAACAAACCAGCCCACACCTGTTTGAAAAGCGTCCATCGGACGTATCCATCGACGTCACCCCACCCTCACTGACCCCGACTGTCAACAATACGTACGAAGTATTTGTTCCCGTCCCCGTCCTCCCTTTCAATCTCTTGAGCCAGAGCCAGCGCCACGGAAAGCGCGCGACACCTCACCGAAGCTTCCACAAGGTCCCATGCCCCAGTGTTTCCCTTCCACTCTAGGGTCGTTTATCCCCCAGCCCACGGCTTCCAGCGAGTAGTGTGCCCTGTCTGCCCTGTAGAGTTGCGTTCCATAGCGCTCACTGTCTGTGAGCTGAACGGCACGTCACTGGACTCGCTCATGCGGGATCCATATCACGCACCCTCGCTCGATCCAACCTACTTCTGTAAATCACAGCCATCTTTCTCCTCTTCTTTCTTTCCTTCCACTCCATCACTTCCCGCTGCATCGTACTTTAACCATAAGAAGAGTCAGCCTTGGCTAGGCTATCGCTGTGGATTAGCAAAACCATTCCGCACCCTGCAGCAGCATCGCTCGACTTTCTTTCTTTCCACTCACTCCCCCTCCCGCTTTCTCTCCGCCCTCGCACACTTCTGCTCCCCCGCGACTTCGACTTCACTGCGCAACCATGGTCAAGGAGACTAAGCTCTACGATATCCTCACCGTCAAGCCTGACGCCACCCAGGATGAGATCAAGAAAGGCTACAGGTAAGCCCATTTCTCTTTTCTGCATCCCGTGTCGATCCCGGGACAAAGCGGAGGTGCTCCGGACTGGACATTCGGCCGGCTCGCGCTCCTCCCGATCCCTTCCAACCTTTGGCTTTTGGCTTCGCGCCCAATTGATTGCTTTGACTCTTGTCTGCTGTCATGGCTTCCGTTGCATTTCCTGGCCATGATCCGAGCGACCGTAGCTAACCATGTCATCTGTACAGAAAAGCGGCCTTGAAGTTCCACCCTGACAAGAACAAGGACAACCCGGACGCTTCCGAGAAGTTCAAGGAATGCTCTCAAGCCTACGAAATCCTTTCCGATCCCGAAAAGCGCAAGGTCTATGATCAATATGGCCTCGAGTTCCTACTCCGTGGGGGCGCGGCCCCTCCTCCCGAAAGCGCTGGCGGCAACCCATTCGGTGGCATGCCCGGTGGCTTCAACTTTGAAGGCGGCACCCCTGGAGGTGCCCGGACCTACCACTTCAGCACGGGCGGCGGAGGTCCCAACGGCTTCAACTTCAACAGCGCAGACGACATTTTCGCTGAGTTTCTTCGCTCACAAGGCGGCATGCATGGAGGCCCTGGGGACGATGAGGAAATGCCTGGAATTTTCTCTCCCTTTGCTGGTGCTCCCCGAGGCAGTCGCAGCTCACGAATGAGAGGGTCGGGCCTTGGCGCCGAGCCACGGCATCGAGAGTCAACCCCCGAGGTTTCGACGGTTGAGCGACCACTGCCCCTGACGCTCGAGGAGCTCTATAGCGGCGTTACGAAGAAGATGAAGATCAAGCGCAAGACATACGATGACTCTGGCAAGCGGGTGCAGACTGATCAGATTCTTGAGGTCCCAATCAAGCCGGGCCTGAAGAAGGGCTCCAAGATTAAGTTCAACGGAGTCGGCGATCAGGTCGAAGGCGGCCGCCAAGACCTCCACTTTATCGTCGAAGAGGTGAGCAACTTCCCTATTGGAGACCCTTTCGAGAACAGCTAACCAACACCCTTTGTAGAAAGAACACCCCCTGTACAAGCGCGAAGACAACGACCTCATTCACACCGTCACTCTAGAGCTCAAGGAGGCTCTAACAGGATGGAGGCGCACGGTGACTACGATTGACGGCCGACAGCTCAACCTGGAAAAGGCCGGACCGACCCAGCCTAATGGCGAGGAGCGGTACCCTGGCTTGGGCATGCCCATTTCTAAGAAGCCTGGACAGCGCGGAGATTTTGTCATCAAGTACAAGATCACCTTCCCTTCATCGCTGACTGCAATTCAGAAGCAGAAGTTGAGGGAGATTTTGTAGATGGTTCACAACGCGCGACGAGGCGAGTTAGGCCGAGCCCGGAACCATGACGGCAAATGGATCACCAACTCTCAACGCGCAATTCATTGGTATAAATGGGCAGTTCTCCCCCAGTAGGGGGAGGGAGCATTTTGATGCCATTGTTACCTATGCTTCTCTCCACATGTGCTACCCATCCTGGTTCAACGTGGTTATTCGGTAGGCCTATATGAGCGGCTCAGTCTGGAAGAGTAATTGTTATACGACAACAACGGTGTTATGGCGTTTGGGGGCAACCGAACTGAATGATGAATGATGAGGATCTCGGTGGCTTAGCTGAAGTCAGCACTACGGAACGCTGAGTAACATGAGAGTGAGATAAGTTTGCATCACCTAGTCCATTGATTACAGGGAGTTTGATATCCGTGTTTATGATGTTACATTACCATAGTTAGGCAAACGCTGGCCTGTTTTCTTGAGTTAGATGTCATAGCTAGCGCACAATTCCAGGTCAAGTTTGGAAAGCAATCATTCGCAGGGCGTTCAGGTGCCAAGTGAATCAGTTCCCGCGTTTGCCATCCTTGCCAACTTTACCCTACCCATTCGAGAGCTGAAGAAATGGCTTGAGGGTCGACTGAAATCCGCGCAGAGAACGGCCGGTCGGTGCGAGATTCCGGACCCACGCGGATACAGCGATGCACGACGGTAAACAAACAGATCCATACTTGCATTGACACAAACAGAAGACAAAGACACCGCTCCGGCTGATTGACACTGGCATACGTTACTTGATTGAATTGCGTTGATATTCCGGTAGCGGGAGCTAATAACGACCAAGGGGCAGTGTCCCGTTTGTCCCGTTTGAACTGGATTAGCCTGAGCCCGTTGGCACTGGCCGCCGTGGTTATGACGCCGTAGCCACTATAATCTTGGAAGCGTTCGCCTGTGCGGGCCGGTGGGAAGGAAACGGCTTCCGTCCTCTCTTTAGAGCGCTCCACTGATCTACTTCGTAGACCACTCAAGAACGACGAGCGGATTAATAGCCGGTGAATAGTGGCGGGCAGTGATAGCGGCGGCTGGCGGTGGGTGGCTGGGTGTAAGTGCGGCGATGACGACACTGGCAAACTGGGTTGGTTGGAGGGGGAGGTTGGGATTTGGGAATTGGGAATTGGAGGGGTCGATTTCTGACGCCTTTTTATTATTTTAATTTTTGGGTTGGCGTGCTGATAGACAGCTCATTAGACCATGAACAGATGAGGATGGGAATGGCTGTGTCGAGGATCAAGGCACTGATCAAGGCACCGAGTCATACTGTATCTAATGCTCATGGACCGTGAACCTACCTAAGATGCTGCTGGCCAATCTGCTGTGGCATTTTGATTTCCGCACAGCAAAAGACCTTGAGCCCGGTGAGTTCAGGTCAGTCGGGGCGCGATAGTTCACCAAGGCTCGGATTGCGTCGTTCATTGGAACCATTGAGATACGACGGGCCAGGTCGGAGAGGCAGATGAATTCTTGATGAGTTCTTGTCCGCTCATTATGGCATCTGCTGTCGTGTCTTCTGTACATGTACGACTACCTGATAAGAGTAGTGAGTGACCTACCGGTCTGTCTTCGCGTAGTGCAGCGCTGAGGCTATTGAGTGAGGCTCACACCAGTGACGAAAACTGCGTGTGTATTTAGTCATTGAGTTGCTCCATGGTCACATAAAGACACTTGCTGGGGTTTCCCGTGGATGTCCCCACGGCGTACGGCGGCGACTTCTGCAGCAGGTGTCTGCCCATTGAAGCGGCTTTGAAGTGGCATGCTCGATAGATAAGTAGCTAACGTTGACATACGAAACAAGCCAGTTTTCTACTGCATTTTACCCCAAACTTCCTTAGTCATCCCGGCTATACATGCCCTTCCGTCTGACAGGATAATAGCTTGTCTAATAATGTAGTTAGATATTGCGTGCCTGGTTGGACCCTCGCTCCAGGGATTCGTTGGCTGACACCAACGAAACCACGCTTCCGCAAGGCGTTAAATGCCGCTTTGGAGCCCTTTGTTCTGAATTGTACTTCAGGCAAACGTGCAGTTCGTTTCAACGTTTCGCTCGCCGACATTGAGACGGAGAAGAGTGTCGACATGCCACCAATCATTCACTGTGTGCGCCACGCCCAAGGCGTGCATAATCTCAGCCATGCGAACCACCATCTGCCCGACCCCGAGCTGACGCCGCTGGGCGAAGAGCAGGCGAGGGCCTTGGGTGCCGGGTTCCCTGCGCTAGAAGGCATTGAACTAATCTTGTCCTCGCCGCTGAAGCGTACGATCCAGACTGCTCTGTTGGCGTTCCCGTCAAAGGTCGAGGGCGGCCTGCAGGTCGTGGCCTGGCCGGAGGTGCAGGAAGCAAGCGACCTCGCCTGTGACACGGGCAGCGATCTAGCTGACATCAAGGCCGAGTTCGAGCAACTGCCGGTGGACTTCCGTCTTGTAGAGCCCGGCTGGCACATCAAGGTATGCGAGCTTTGCACGCCGAATCGACTCTGGGTGCGGAGGCTAAACATGCAGCATACTTGACCGCATAGGAGGGTAAATGGGCACTAGTCCTGGACAGGCTATTGGAGAGAGCTCAGCTGGCGCGAAAGTGGCTGAGTCAACGACCTGAAAAGGAAGTCGTCGTTATTTCCCATGGCTGTTTTCTGCATTTTCTCTCGGACGACTGGGTGAACGCCGTGAATGCTCACGGTGCGTTGTCCGCTTCTGATACCCAATCATTTAATGCAAATCTTGACTAATCTATGTAGCGACCGACTGGGGTCATGCCGAGGTTCGCTCTTTTGCTTTCATGCCTGACGAGAGCGAGGAGCCGGTTTTATGCGAGACGGTGGCATCAAGAGAGAGACGAGGAACAGAAGCAGCGGCCCTAACAAGAGAACAACAGCTAGAGCTACGAGAGACGTCATTGCAGACGTGGATTGAATGGGGTGTAATATTAGTGTGAGACGTGTCATCGATAGAGCGTGTACTTGTTGCATGTGTAGAAGAGTAGAGACGGCATCAATAAGCCTAGGCCTATAAAAGAATAACTAGAACCCCCTTGACCACAAGGTCTCCGTTAATGGATAAGACTCATTCAAATCACCACGAGATTCCCCAGTCACCAAACACTATTCGACACGGGCTTTGATCAAAGCCATAGCCAAACTCAATGCTCCAGAGCATCCTTGAATTATGGCCGGCTTGTCCTGCTCCATGGTCTGTGGCGCGGGCTCCCCCCACCCTTCCAGGCCCGCAGCAAGAAGGCCTACAAGGAGTCGGCCGTCGAAGCCTGCGAAACCGTCACGGCGATCCGGACGACAGCTTCGCTGACGGGCAGCCTATTCTCATTTGCTCGTAAGTACTATCAGGAGGGATAGGTACACGTAGAAGCTGATGCGTCTCCAGTTTACATGGGAAAGGCCTGCGAGGCTGCGCGTGCCCTGCAAACCCTCTTTGATCGCCAGCCAACCATTGACACATGGTCATCGGACGGACGGTCAACCGGTGACATCAATGCAAGGCTCCATTGAGTTCCGCGGCTGTCATTTCCGATACCCTACGCGTCCAGAGACTGCAGTACTACGAGGACTGAATCTCGCAGCCTAGCCTGGCTAGCAGGTGGCTTTGGTTGGCTCGTCGGGCAGCGGCAAGTCGACCGTGGTAGCCTTTGCTACAGTGATTTGACATTCCCGCACATAGAATGGTGTATATTCTACTTGCTAGCTGCCATTGAACTTTTGCCATAATTAGTAGTAAAAGGTTCGTCCGTCATATTCTCCGGTTCAAGAGCCTCGTGGCAGTAGATGAGATTCGTTGTTACAATGCCGGTATTGGCGGTCGTAACCTTCTATTCGAGTCACAGGGCAACAGTACCAGGGCAGCAGATCACCGTCGAGCCACCGTCGAGCGAATCCTTTTGTCGTACCGCCTGGTCCTGGCTGTCCTACCAGCAAGCCCGGCGTTGGAGAGGCATGTGAGTTGAACGAACCGTCCGGACGGGTCGAGGGCATCTGCGGTCTGAGCTTGTCATACGTAACCGATCGCAACAGACCACATTCGTCACACCGCAGTCAACATGAAGGACGGGGCGGTTGTAAGCGCAATATTGACTCACGAGGCTGTCATGGGCGAAAGAGCGACCCGTAGTTGTAGGAAGCCGTCTTAGTTCAAGGGACCTAGTTCCCGGATATTGCAAATTGAACGGCGCTTTGGACACGATAATTTGGGATACTTGGAGTGTCGACCAAATACTTATGCTAACAGCACGACCAGGAGAAGTATCTTTCGTATGACATAAATGTTCTGCCGCTCCAGCCTTGCTAGTTTGCTAAGGTCGGTGCTTTCAAATAACGCCTTGCGTAGTCTCGAGCATGGAAGTAAAGCTGCGTCTTCTTCTGAGTCGGCAAAGTGCTAATGATGTTGGCATCGTAATAGACTCACTGAGAACGCTGGGTTCATATGTCGCAATGGATGTTGCAAGCTATATAGGGGGGTATGTGTGTTGGTGGACCGAGGTTGTCGGGGATTACAAGCCGACATCTACGGAAGGCTATAGGGCCCGGTGTCTCACATCAACTTTTTTTTAAATTTTCGCACTAGGGTCACCCTACCGTATTATATGAGCTTTATTTAATTACATATAATATTATATTATAATAAAAGACTATATCTTTATCTTGTTTATTTATATATAAAAGGATTAAAGTTTTTATTACTATAGTAACTAATTAATAATAAAAGAAATTATATATAGCTATATACTCTTATATATCTTTCTATATTTTATTATACTTTCTTTTTTTTCTTCTTTTTATTATAAAAAGGCTCTTTTTATTTATACTTATAATATTCTATCTAAATAAACTAATTACCTACTTAGAGGTTTATAAACAGTCCTTTAGTATTATATACTACCCTAATTATAGCTAATAGCTTTTTATACTTATATTCTTATCTACTTTTATTATTAATCTAATAAACTTATCTTCTACCTAATAAATAACTAAATATATACTTATATAAAGTATAATAATTCCTTCTGATAAGACTATCTTAGTAATACCTAATACTTTTA